>CAWUFW010012868.1:500000-513496 GCA_963921515.1 Calotriton arnoldi | reverse complement strand
TGATCTGTTCTGACACCATCAATGTTGGTCACCTGGTATTTAAACTCAGGTAAAAGCTGGTGAGGGGGACTAGTTTCCCTGCCACCATGGTGACACTAGCCCCTGTGTCCCTAAATGCCACAGCTTTCTGACCATTAATTATTGGCTCCAGTCTGTACCTGCCCAATGCTGTGGGACCCACGGTAAAGGTGGCAAATCCTATACCACCATCAGAATCTGAGGAGTCTGTTGAGGGGGTCCTGTCTAAACTAGGGCCCACCTCTGTTCCTCTTGCAAAAGCACCTAACTTTTTGGGTGCACTACTCCCAACTGGAGGATTACTACTGGTAGTACCAGGAGGGGTGGTAGTAGTTGTTGGAGGAACATTTTCTTTATTGCCATTCCTGGGACAACTGGGATCAGATTTCCAGTGCCCAGGCTTTTTACAGACATGGCAATAGGGTTTCTTTTCAGGAGAGGAAGGAGTTTGGGACCCACCCCCAGAAGAGGAATTTTGGGGCCCTGTAGTGGACTTATCCTTGGATTTATCCCCACCTTTCTCTTGGGACTTGGTAGAATCTTTCTTGTGGTCACCACCCTGATTCTTAGGCCTTACCCTGGTTCTGACCCATTTGTCTGCCTTCTTTCCCAATTCTTGGGGAGAGGTCAGATCAGAGTCCACCAGGTACTGGTGTAAAAGCTGGTTTTGACAATTATTAAGGATCTGTTCTCTCATCATTAGATTATAAAATCCTTTGAAATCAGTAACCCTACTGCCAACCAGCCAACCCTCCAGAGCCTTGGATGCACAATCTACAAAGTCTGTCCAGTCCTGAGTCTGTGCCTTCTGGGTATCTCTGAACTTCAACCTGTACTGCTCAGTGGTTAAGCCAAACCCATCTATCAGTGCACTCTTCAGGACCTCATAATCATCAGCATCCTCCTCTCTAACAGTGAGGAGCTTGTCTCTTCCTTTATCTGAAAAGGAGAGCCACAAGATTGCTGCCCACTGCTTTTGGGGGACCTGCTGTACTCTACAGGCCCTCTCCATAGCAGTTATCCATTTGTGGATATCATCCCCACTCTGGTAGGGAGGAACAACCTTGCTCAGGTTCCTATGGTCAGGGACATATTCTCTGCCTCTAGGGACACTGTTGCTGCCACCAGGGGGTTCTAAACCCTCCCTTCTGGAAGCTCTCTGGATCTCCAGGGCTTCTCTATCCAGTGCCAACTGCTTGGTTCTGAGGGCCACTTTGGCTTCCTCATACTGGAGCAGTTTGCACCTTCTCTCAGAGGAGGTCTCTCTTAAGTTAAAGTATGAGCTCCTCTCTTGGACAAATTCTCTGCCAGAGTGATAAGAGTGCTCAGATTCCCTGGAAGGGGATCTGTGCCTCTCATCCACTCTGCCAGTTCTCTTAGGGAGAACTCCTCTGTCCTGTTCAGGCTCCTTGAAGCCTGGCCCTTCAACCACAGAGTCTTGGTCATTCGGATTGTCCTCATCTGACCCAGATACTATGATTGACCCACCCACTGATTCAGACCCCTTAGCTCCTAGAGCCAATCTAAGGTCATCTGCTGTCAGCAGATCTATCAGGTGCAGGGTTGAGGGACTCTGTCCTAGCCTCAGGTGTCTGTCAACACACATGGCTCTCAAGTCAGAGAAAGCCATGTCCTTATACTGAGGCTGAGTGGATCCACTGGGTCCACCCTTTAAGGACATTCTAGTGTTGTGCAGTGTTGTACTACCTACACTAGTTTGTGGCCTACTGATCCTAGCTTGAGCTGTGGAAAGGGTGTGCTATCCCTTTGAACACAGCTCTAAGTTCAGTAGAACTTATTGATACTAAGCTTGACTTTATATGTACCTTGAGTACCTATAATGGTTTTCAGTTAGTAATTCAAATAGAGATTTTCTGGTAAAACAATGGCAAGCTGGAATCCCACACGCTGCCCACCAATGTGAGAAGTTGGCCTGGTATATGCTGTTCACTAATTAAAGTGGACACCTTGCACCAGGGCAAATCGACTCTTATGGTAGATAGGTTTAAGACAACCTTTTAAAGAAAGCTATCCTAGTGGTAGCTGTGGAGAGCAGCCTTCAGGCTAAGTCTCGGAGGAATGTAAAGCAGCTTGTTTTACCATATAATCTCTTGAATCACCAAATGAAAAGACACCACACAGGTATATATATCAAATATATATGTATTTATTTCTAAATAACTCTCTACTAATCTCTTTATGAGATTAGAAGACAAACATGCACAAATCAACGTTTCACAATAAGTTAAGCACAAAATATGGCTGGGGCCCTCGGGGCGTACCAGACCATATACTAAGTAAGAGACTTAGAAACAACGACTTGCAAGGAGACAAGGCCTAGGGCCTTCAGAAGTGCTGGGGCCTCACGAAACCACCCAAGGCAGGTAAGTAAAGGACCCACGGGGGACGCGTGCAGTGTGGATACACAGGCGCGAATCGCCGTTAACTTCAATGGGGCAAGTCGCGGTTGGAAATAAAGAGTTTTAGGATACTTCGGGAGAACCTACAAGCAAGTCACTTACAGGGTAAGTAGTTCTAGGGCCCACACCCACAGGAGCACCGTAGTGCTGGAGTTACCTCACCCAGGGAAGCCGGGTGCACAGGTGTCCTTTGGTGTCGGGTCGCGGCGTCGTTTTCAATGGCGAACAAAGAAGACTTGCTGCTTGCGGGAGCTGAAGAAGTGTCCGGTGGAATCCAAGCCTGGATTCTGAAGAAGGATGACCTGAAAGCAGAGGGGACAGTGTTCAAAGTCACTTGGCAGTGACCCGGGGCAAGGAAGATGGATGCCCACCGTCGTCGGTCGCTTCAGGTCGGTTGCAGGTGCCTTGACTCTTCAGCCACGTGGTCCAGGAGGCGTCGACGACGACCAGGAGCTGGATTCGGTGTCTCCCTCGACGTCTGCAGCTGACTGCGGTGTCGGCAACTCGATAGGAGCCAACAAGCCTTGGCAGCCGCAAGTCTCGGGGAGATGAAGAAAAGTCGATGGCGCAGACCAGCAAGGTCTGTGGAACTCACCCAGCGAGGGTAAGTCAGGGCAGGCCTGGAGCAACCAGGGGAGCCCTTTGGTTTTGTTAAGAAGTCTTCTGGGGACCCACAAGCCAGCGGGCAAGGGATCGCGAAGACACCTTGGGCGGAATCACTCAACAGGGGCCCACGGTCACTCAGGACGGTGTAGGCCTCTGATCTTCGGAGGGATTCCTGCTGGAGGTCGGGACCACACGTGGTCCAAAGCACAAGTTCGTAGAACGTTGTGAAGGGGTTGCACTCGACAATAGTGCACGGTACCCAGGGGTCGCGGTTCCTCGTTACTCGTGGGGTCCACTTGCCTCAGCTTCGCTGGGGACTCACGATGGCCTGGGAGAGGTCAGGAAATCCACTTCCTGGGCTGCAGGGACTTCGGACTCCGGCGGGAGCGGCGTAGTTTGCGACCGTCGTTGTCGTTTTGGTGCCTGCCAAGCAGGGGAGTCACTCCTTGACTCCAAGGGAGATTCTTCTGTCTTCCAAAGGTAGTGGAACGTCGAAGGGCCAGGATTCTTCTGTAGAGTGTCGTCCAGGGGTTATCTGCTTTGCAATGGCAAGGTTCCCCCTCTTATACTAAAAAGAGGGGATGGACTAGCTCTATGACCCCACCTATGGGAGGGTCAAGGGAGGGGGTGGCTACACCCACTTCCCTTTGTCCAGTTTCGCGCCAGAGCAGGGGCAGGTAGCCCCTGAGCTGGTTTGAACTGGCATATGCACAGAGGAGCCTTCTGCTCCCCCAGTGCAGGACTTCAAAGCACTCTAAGAGTGCACCCACCCAGCCCCAATACACTAAACCCTGTCTGGGAGGTGGTTACACCTCCCTGTGACAGGATGCCTATTGTTGGGCTTCCTCCACTGTGAGTTTCGGTCATCAGCAGGAGGGCAGCCCAGTGTCTGTGACTGGTGGCATCCATTTTGTGATGCCAGGGCTCTTTAGGATTCTACCGCGTTTCCACAGCAGGTACATGTCTTATCCCTCTAGAAGGGTGGAATGCTACCCCCGCCGCCAAGATTGGCGGGGGTAGTATTCCAAGATGTTTGACACCAAACACGACATGTTTTGATGCAGCCATTCCAAAGTTAGCATTTACCGCGAGGATATAATGCACTTAAGAGTATATGGTTTAACCGCATCCACAAACAGCACCAGAGAATGGACTCTGAGAACTGCAGAGGGGCCCTGCTCATGCAGAGGCACCCCCTCACATAGAAGCCAAGCACCCTGCCCTCAGGATTGATAGGGCCTGCCTTAGGGGTGACTGATAGGTTTATATGTGTGTGCAAGAGAGATATAGGAAACCTATATCTCAGTGAGGGGTGCTAGCACCACCTCACCCAGGCTGCAGTAGCAGGCCTGTGGTGTCAGATTTAGACTGCTTCCCAGGGGTGGCATAACACATGCTGCAGCCCCTGGTAGGCCTGTGAAGTACCTATGCCCTTGGCACCTAAGGTACCATATACTAGGGACTCATAAGGCACCACAGTATCCAATCACTAGTGCACCTAGAGTGCAATCCATGTCGTTTAGAGAGAGCAGATAGACTGGGGCCCTGAATAGCAGGGTCCCAGTCCAACTAAGTCATAAACCAGCAAAACACCATAAAAAAAGTGGGGGCAACCATATAGTCAGATTCCACCTTCCTACACAGACGCAGAGACAGACGCAGAGACAGACGCAGAGACAGACGCAGAGACAGACGCAGAGACAGACGCAGAGACAGACGCAGGGACAGACGCAGAGACGCAGAGGCAGAGACAGACGCAGAGACAGACGCAGAGACAGACGCAGAGACAGACGCAGAGACAGACGCAGAGACAGACGCAGAGACAGACGCAGAGACAGACGCAGAGACAGACGCAGAGACAGACGCAGAGACAGACGCAGACAGACGCAGACAGACGCAGACAGACGCAGACAGACGCACAGACGCAGGCAGAGACAGACGCAGAGACAGAGACGCACAGACGCAGGCAGAGACAGACGCAGAGACAGACGCACAGACGCAGGCAGAGACAGATGCAGAGACAGACGCACAGACAGACGCAGAGACAGACGCAGGCAGAGACAGACGCAGAGACAGACACAGACGCAGGCAGAGACAGACGCAGAGACAGACGCACAGACGCAGGCAGAGACAGACGCAGAGACAGACGCACAGACGCAGGCAGAGACAGACGCACAGACGCAGGCAGAGACAGACGCAGAGACGCACAGACGCAGGCAGAGACAGACGCAGAGACGCACAGACGCAGGCAGAGACAGACGCAGAGACGCACAGACGCAGGCAGAGACAGACGCAGAGACGCACAGACGCAGGCAGAGACAGACGCAGAGACGCACAGACGCAGGCAGAGACAGACGCAGAGACAGACGCAGAGGCAGACGCAGAGACGCAGAGACAGACGCAGAGACACGCAGAGACAGACGCAGAGAGGCAGAGACAGACGCAGAGACAGACGCAGAGGCAGAGACAGACGCAGAGGCAGAGACAGACGCAGAGACAGACGCAGAGACGCACAGACGCAGAGACGCACAGACGCAGGCAGAGACAGACGCAGAGACGCACAGACGCAGGCAGAGACAGACGCAGAGACGCACAGACGCAGAGACAGACGCAGAGACAGACGCAGAGACGCAGAGACAGACGCAGAGACGCAGAGACAGACGCAGAGACGCAGAGACAGACGCAGAGACGCAGAGACAGACGCAGAGACGCAGAGACAGACGCAGAGACGCAGAGACAGACGCAGAGACGCAGAGACAGACGCAGAGACGCAGAGACAGACGCAGAGACAGACGCAGAGACGCAGAGACAGACGCAGAGACAGACGCAGAGACGCAGAGACAGACGCAGAGACAGACGCAGAGACGCAGAGACGCAGAGACGCAGAGACGCAGAGACGCAGAGACAGACGCAGAGACGCAGAGACAGACGCAGAGACGCAGAGACAGACGCAGAGACGCAGAGACAGACGCAGAGACAGACGCAGAGACAGACGCAGAGACAGACGCAGAGACAGACGCAGAGACGCAGAGACAGACGCAGAGACGCAGAGACGCAGAGACAGACGCAGAGACAGACAGACGCAGACAGACGCAGAGACAGACAGACGCAGACAGACGCAGACAGACGCAGACAGACGCAGACAGACGCAGACAGACGCAGACAGACGCAGACAGACGCAGACAGACGCAGAGACAGACGCAGAGACAGACGCAGGCAGAGACAGACGCAGAGACAGACGCAGAGACAGACGCAGGCAGAGACAGACGCAGAGACAGACGCACAGACGCAGGCAGAGACAGACGCAGAGACAGAGGCACAGACGCAGGCAGAGACAGACGCAGAGACAGAGGCACAGACGCAGAGACAGAGGCACAGACGCAGAGACAGAGGCACAGACGCAGAGACAGAGGCACAGACGCAGAGAGAGGCACAGACGCAGAGACAGAGGCACAGACGCAGAGACAGAGGCACAGACGCAGAGACAGAGGCACAGACGCAGAGACAGAGGCACAGACGCAGAGACAGAGGCACAGACGCAGAGACAGAGGCACAGACGCAGAGACAGAGGCACAGACGCAGAGACAGAGGCACAGACGCAGAGACAGAGGCACAGACGCAGAGACAGAGGCACAGACGCAGAGACAGAGGCACAGACGCAGCGACAGAGGCACAGACGCAGAGACAGAGGCACAGACGCAGAGACAGAGGCACAGACGCAGAGACAGAGGCACAGACGCAGAGACAGAGGCACAGACGCAGAGACAGAGGCACAGACGCAGAGACAGAGGAACAGACGCAGAGACAGAGGAACAGACGCAGAGACAGAGGAACAGACGCAGAGACAGAGGAACAGACGCAGAGACAGAGGAACAGACGCAGAGACAGAGGCACAGACGCAGAGAGACGCAGAGAGACGGAGAGAGAGAGACAGACGCACAGACGCAGAGACAGACGCACAGACGCAGAGAGACAGACGCACAGACGCAGAGAGACAGACGCACAGACGCAGAGAGACAGACGCACAGACGCAGAGAGACAGACGCACAGACGCAGAGAGACAGACGCAGAGACGCAGAGAGAGACGCAGAGACGCAGAGACGCAGAGACAGACGCAGAGACGCAGAGACAGACGCAGAGACGCAGAGACAGACGCAGAGACGCAGAGACAGACGCAGAGACGCAGAGACAGACGCAGAGACAGACGCAGAGACGCAGAGAGAGACGCAGAGACGCAGAGACGCAGAGACGCAGAGACAGACGCAGAGACGCAGAGACAGACGCAGAGACGCAGAGACAGACGCAGAGACGCAGAGACAGACGCAGAGACGCAGAGACAGACGCAGAGACGCAGAGACAGACGCAGAGACGCAGAGACAGACGCAGAGACGCAGAGACAGACGCAGAGACGCAGAGAGTCGCAGAGACAGACGCAGAGACGCAGAGAGTCGCAGAGACAGACGCAGAGACGCAGAGACAGACGCAGAGACAGACGCAGAGACGCAGAGACAGACGCAGAGACAGACGCAGAGACGCAGAGACAGACGCAGAGACAGACGCAGAGACGCAGAGACAGACAGACGCAGACATACGCAGAGACATACGCAGAGAGAGGCAGAGAGAGGCAGAGAGAGGCAGAGAGAGGCAGAGAGACAGACGCAGAGACAGACGCAGAGACAGACGCAGAGACAGACGCAGAGACAGACGCAGAGACAGACGCAGAGACAGACGCAGAGACAGACGCAGAGAGACACAGAGAGACGCAGAGAGACACAGAGAGACGCAGAGAGACAGACACAGGCAGAGACAGACGCAGAGAGACGCAGAGACAGACACAGAGACACAGAGAGACACGCAGGCAGAGAGACGCAGAGACAGATGCAGAGACAGACACAGACGCAGAGACAGACGCAGAGGCAGAGAGACGCAGAGACAGACGCAGAGGCAGAGACGCAGAGGCAGAGACGCAGAGAGAGGCAGAGACGCAGAGGCAGAGACGCAGAGAGGCAGAGACGCAGAGAGAGGCAGAGACGCAGAGACGCAGAGGCAGAGAGGCAGCGACGCAGAGGCAGAGAGGCAGAGACGCAGAGGCAGAGACGCAGAGGCAGAGACGCAGAGGCACAGACGCAGAGGCACAGACGCAGACAGACACAGACGCAGACAGACACAGAGAGACGCAGAGACAGATGCAGAGACAGACGCAGAGACAGACGCAGAGACAGACGCAGAGACGCAGAGACAGACGCAGAGACGC
Source organism: Calotriton arnoldi (assembly GCA_963921515.1). Taxonomy (NCBI): domain Eukaryota; kingdom Metazoa; phylum Chordata; class Amphibia; order Caudata; family Salamandridae; genus Calotriton; species Calotriton arnoldi. Next base: position 505,198 of record CAWUFW010012868.1, on the reverse strand, counting down.
AGACAGACGCAGAGACGCAGAGACAGACAGACGCAGAGACAGACGCACAGACGCAGAGAGACGCAGAGACAGACGCAGAGACAGACGCAGAGACAGACGCAGAGACAGACGCAGAGACAGACGCAGAGAGACGCAGAGGCGCAGAGGCGCAGAGAGACGCAGAGGCGCAGAGAGACGCAGAGAGACGCAGAGGCGCAGAGAGACGCAGAGGCGCAGAGAGACGCAGAGGCAGAGAGACGCAGAGGCAGAGAGACGCAGAGGCAGAGAGACGCAGAGGCAGACAGACGCAGAGGCAGAGACAGACGCAGAGACAGACGCAGAGGCAGAGACAGACGCAGAGACAGACGCAGAGGCAGAGACAGACGCAGAGACAGACGCAGAGGCAGAGACAGACGCAGAGACACAGACGCAGAGAGACAGACGCAGAGAGACACAGACGCAGAGAGACGCAGAGAGAGACAGACGCAGAGAGACGCAGAGAGAGTGACGCAGAGACGCAGAGAGACGCAGAGAGAGACAGACGCAGAGACGCAGAGACAGACGCAGAGACGCAGAGACAGACGCAGAGACAGACGCAGAGACAGACGCAGAGACAGACGCAGAGACAGACGCAGAGACAGACGCAGAGACAGACGCAGAGACAGACGCAGAGACAGACGCAGACAGACGCAGAGACAGACGCAGAGACGCAGACAGACGCAGAGGCAGAGAGACGCAGAGACGCAGACAGACGCAGAGACGCAGACAGACGCAGAGACGCAGACAGACGCAGAGACGCAGACAGACGCAGAGACACAGACAGACGCAGAGACACAGACAGACGCAGAGACACAGACAGACGCAGAGACACAGACAGACGCAGAGACACAGACAGACGCAGAGACACAGACAGACGCAGAGACACAGACAGAGACGCAGAGACAGACGCAGAGACAGACGCAGAGACAGACGCAGAGACAGACGCAGAGACAGACGCAGAGACAGACGCAGAGACAGACGCAGAGACAGACGCAGAGACAGACGCAGAGACAGACGCAGAGAGACGCAGAGAGACGCAGAGAGACGCAGAGAGACGCAGAGAGACGCAGAGAGACGCAGAGAGACGCAGAGAGACGCAGAGAGACGCAGAGAGACGCAGAGAGACGCAGAGACAGACGCAGAGACAGAGACAGACGCAGAGACAGACGCAGAGACAGAGACAGACGCAGAGACAGAGACAGACGCAGAGACAGAGACAGACGCAGAGACAGAGACAGAGACAGAGACAGACGCAGACAGCAGAGACAGACGCAGAGACAGACGCAGAGACAGACGCAGAGACAGACGCAGAGACAGACGCAGAGACAGACGCAGAGACAGACGCAGAGACAGACGCAGAGACAGACGCAGAGACAGACGCAGAGACAGACGCAGAGACAGACGCAGAGACAGACGCAGAGACAGACGCAGAGAATGAGACGCAGAGACTGAGACAGACGCAGAGACTGAGACAGACGCAGAGACTGAGACAGACGCAGAGACTGAGACAGACGCAGAGACTGAGACAGACGCAGAGACTGAGACAGACGCAGAGACTGAGACAGACGCAGAGACTGAGACAGACGCAGAGACTGAGACAGACGCAGAGACTGAGACAGACGCAGAGACTGAGACAGACGCAGAGACTGAGACAGACGCAGAGACTGAGACAGACGCAGAGACTGAGACAGACGCAGAGACTGAGACAGACGCAGAGACTGAGACAGACGCAGAGACACAGACAGACGCAGAGACACAGACAGACGCAGAGACACAGACAGACGCAGAGACAGACAGACGCAGAGACACAGACAGACGCAGAGACTGAGACAGACGCAGAGACAGACGCAGAGACAGACGCAGAGACAGACGCAGAGACTGAGACAGACGCAGAGACAGACGCAGAGACAGACGCAGAGACAGACGCAGAGACTGAGACAGAGACAGACGCAGAGACTGAGACAGACGCAGAGACAGAGACAGACGCAGAGACTGAGACAGACGCAGAGACAGAGACAGACGCAGAGACTGAGACAGACGCAGAGACTGAGACAGACGCAGAGACTGAGACAGACGCAGAGACTGAGACAGACGCAGAGACTGAGACAGACGCAGAGACTGAGACAGACGCAGAGACTGAGACAGACGCAGAGACTGAGACAGACGCAGAGACTGAGACAGACGCAGAGACTGAGACAGACGCAGAGACTGAGACAGACGCAGAGACTGAGACAGACGCAGAGACTGAGACAGACGCAGGAGACTGAGACAGACGCAGAGACTGAGACAGACGCAGAGACTGAGACAGACGCAGAGACTGAGACAGAGACTGAGACTGAGACAGACGCAGAGACTGAGACAGACACAGAGACAGACAGACGCAGAGACACAGACAGACGCAGAGACACAGACAGACGCAGAGACACAGACAGACGCAGAGACACAGACAGACGCAGAGACACAGACAGACGCAGAGACACAGACAGACGCAGAGACACAGACAGACGCAGAGACACAGACAGACGCAGAGACACAGACAGACGCAGAGACACAGACAGACGCAGAGACACAGACAGACGCAGAGACACAGACAGACGCAGAGGCAGACAGACGCAGAGGCAGACAGACGCAGAGGCAGACAGACGCAGAGACAGACAGACGCAGAGACAGACAGACGCAGAGACAGACAGACGCAGAGACAGACAGACGCAGAGACAGACAGACGCAGAGACAGACAGACGCAGAGACAGACGCAGAGACACAGACGCAGAGACACAGACGCAGAGACAGACGCAGAGACGCAGAGAGAGACAGACGCAGAGAGACGCAGAGAGAGACAGACGCAGAGACGCAGAGAGAGACAGACGCAGAGAGACGCAGAGAGAGACAGACGCAGAGAGACGCAGAGAGAGACAGACGCAGAGAGACGCAGAGAGAGACAGACGCAGAGAGACAGACGCAGAGTGACGCAGAGAGACAGACGCAGAGAGACGCAGAGACGCAGAGACAGACGCAGAGACGCAGAGACAGACGCAGAGACAGACGCAGAGACGCAGAGACAGACGCAGAGACGCAGAGACAGACGCAGAGACGCAGAGACAGACGCAGAGACGCAGAGACAGACGCAGAGACGCAGAGACAGACGCAGAGACAGACGCAGAGACAGACGCAGAGACAGACGCAGAGACAGACGCAGAGACAGACGCAGAGACAGACGCAGAGACAGACGCAGAGACAGACGCAGAGACAGACGCAGAGACAGACGCAGAGACAGACGCAGAGACGCAGAGACAGACGCAGAGAGACGCAGAGACACAGAGACAGACGCAGAGACTGAGACAGACGCAGAGACTGAGACAGACGCAGAGACTGAGACAGACGCAGAGACTGAGACAGACGCAGAGACAGACGCAGAGACAGACGCAGAGACTGAGACAGACGCAGAGACAGACGCAGAGACAGACGCAGAGACAGACGCAGAGACAGAGACAGACGCAGAGACAGACGCAGAGACTGAGACAGACGCAGAGACTGAGACAGACGCAGAGACTGAGACAGACGCAGAGACTGAGACAGACGCAGAGACAGACGCAGAGACAGACGCAGAGAGACGCAGAGAGACGCAGAGAGACGCAGAGAGACGCAGAGAGACGCAGAGACGCAGAGACAGACGCAGAGACGCAGAGACAGACGCAGAGACGCAGAGAGACGCAGAGAGACGCAGAGAGACGCAGAGACAGAGACAGACGCAGAGAGACGCAGAGACACAGAGACAGACGCAGAGACGCAGAGACAGACGCAGAGACGCAGAGAGACGCAGAGAGAGAGACAGACGCAGAGAGACGCAGAAACAGAGACGCAGAGACAGACGCAGAGACGCAGAAACAGAGACGCAGAAACAGAGACGCAGAGACAGAGACGCAGAGACAGACACGCAGAGACAGACACGCAGAGACAGACACGCAGAGACAGACACGCAGAGACAGACACGCAGAGACAGACACGCAGAGACAGACGCGCAGAGACAGACGCGCAGAGACAGACGCGCAGAGACAGACGCGCAGAGACAGACGCGCAGAGACAGACGCGCAGAGACAGACGCGCAGAGACAGACGCAGAGACAGACGCAGAGACAGACGCAGAGACAGACGCAGAGACAGACGCAGAGACGCAGAGACAGACGCAGAGACGCAGAGACAGACGCAGAGACGCAGAGACAGACGCAGAGACAGACGCAGAGACAGACGCAGAGACAGACGCACAGACGCAGACAGACAGACGCAGAGACACGCAGAGAGAGACACGCAGAGAGAGACACGCAGAGAGAGACACGCAGAGAGAGACACGCAGAGAGAGACACGCAGAGAGAGACACGCAGAGAGAGACACGCAGAGAGAGACACGCAGAGACAGAGACGCAGAGACAGAGACGCAGAGACAGACGCAGAGAGACGCAGAGACAGACGCAGGCAGAGACAGACGCAGGCAGAGACAGACGCAGAGACAGACGCACAGACGCAGGCAGAGACAGACGCAGAGACAGACGCACAGACGCAGGCAGAGACAGACGCAGAGACAGACGCACAGACGCAGGCAGAGACAGACGCAGAGACAGACGCAGGCAGAGACAGACGCAGAGAGACGCAGGCAGAGACAGACGCAGGCAGACAGACGCAGGCAGACAGACGCACAGACGCAGGCAGAGACAGACGCAGAGACAGACGCAGAGACGCAGGCAGAGACAGACGCAGAGACAGACGCAGACGCAGAGACGCAGGCAGAGACAGACGCAGAGACAGACGCAGAGACGCAGGCAGAGACAGACGCAGAGACAGACGCAGAGACGCAGGCAGAGACAGACGCAGAGACAGACGCAGAGACGCAGGCAGAGACAGACGCAGAGACAGACGCACAGACGCAGGCAGAGACAGACGCAGAGACAGACGCACAGACGCAGGCAGAGACAGACGCAGAGACAGACGCACAGACGCAGGCAGAGACAGACGCAGAGACAGACGCACAGACGCAGGCAGAGACAGACGCAGAGACAGACGCACAGACGCAGAGACAGACGCACAGACGCAGAGACAGACGCAGAGACAGACGCAGAGACAGACGCAGAGGCAGACGCAGAGACAGACGCAGAGACAGACGCAGAGACAGACGCAGAGACAGACGCAG
>CAWUFW010012868.1:485000-495000 GCA_963921515.1 Calotriton arnoldi | reverse complement strand
CGCGCGCCTCTCTGCGCGCCTCTCTGCGCGCGCCGCGCTGCGCGTCTCTCTCTGCGCGTCTCTCTCTGCGCGTCTCTCTCTGCGCGTCTCTCTCTGCGCGTCTCTCTCTGCGCGTCTCTCTCTGCGCGTCTCTCTCTGCGCGTCTCTCTCTGCGCGTCTCTCTGCGCGTCTGTGAGAGGCAGAGAGATAGAGATAGAGAGAGATAGGTAGATAGAAAGAGAGATCAAGAGATAGATATTACCAAGAGAGAAGGGTTCTTCCTGGAAATGAGCCCGTAGTCAGGTGGTGCGCGATGACTGCAGAACCACAGCTGGACAGTAGTAATCCCAATACAATGCAATGAAGCGCACACTCAAACGACATCTTCTAGTGCAAAAAGATTTATTCCTTAGTTGCAACGCGTTTCGGCAAAACTGCCTTGATCACACACCAAGCAATAGTTTGAAAGTGCATACATAGACAAAGATACAAACAAAGGACTATTGCTCCTGATTGTAAGGATGGCTGTGTTACAACGGCGGCCATTTTTGAATGGGTATTGATACATGGAAACAACAGTTTTACGACATGTACTTAGACACTGAGATTGCAGAATGTTTCTGTCCCAACAGAAATAATCAAGTCCAAATGTGAACAAATTAGTTGCATCAAAATCATGTTTAAGTGCCCATAGTATATCGAGCCATGATACCCGCTAATAGCGAACCAGAGATGTACAGTGACCCTCAGAGAGTGATTATTAAGTGCAGCGGCCATCATGGTGTAGAAGGTTTTTTGTGAATGCCATCGCACTCTGTTAATGTGTGTAATACATGGCGTTTCTGGTGTTACTCCACCATGTTGCACTTGAAGTGGGGGGGACATAGAGAGAAATAATGAGCATGTAGTGATTACCATGCAAATTACAAACATAAGAATCAACCAAAAACAGATATTTCATTCGCCAAGTGACTATTTTCCCTATGACCATATCATGATTCTAAGGCCAGAGGCCTGTAAAGCTAAAGCCATGCACAATCGATTGCATTCGCCAAGTGGCAAATTGAAAGGCAGTCCAATTTACACAAAAAACGAAGCTACATGTGAGTGATGACTTAAAGATCCGACTATTGAATTCAAAAATGGATAAATGTTCTTATATTGTCCAAGTTCAATCCCGAGCCCGGGGAAGAAAAGGGTAGGGAACCCGTGAAGTGACCCGCAATGAGAGTTTGCTCCAACATGATTTTGAGAGAGTGGTAGTCTGGCTGAGATACATAGACGACCTATTTATTGTCTGGAAAGGAAGTGAATTAGAAGCTACCAACTTCATTGAGAAACTCAATATCAACTCCTACAATATAGTACTCAGTCAGAACCTGAGCAGACAATGCATAGAGTTCCTTGATGTTAGAATTGAAGTACGTCAGGGCAATCTGACTACGAGCCTTTTTCGTAAAGAGACAGCTGGGAACAGTCTTCTTCATGCCTTCAGCAGCCACCCAGATGCTCTCAAGTGGAGCATCCCCTACGGGGAGCTGCTGAGGGCAAGAAGAAACTAACACCGACAAGGCCTATCATGCAGAACAGAAAACCATGATCTCCAGGTTTAAAGCACGGGGATATCTAGACTGGGTACTGCAGAAGACCGTTAACAAAATAAGCAAGGTAAATAGACAACAAACTCTCGAAACAACTGAAAAAGAAACCACTAATACTGACACCAGAGTCATCATGACATTCAACAGGAACTCACGGAAGGTACACAAAATACTGGCAGACCATTGGGATATACTCAAAACAGACTCCATTGTGGGACCTACCCTTAATGATAGACCCATGATTACATATAGAAGGGGTAGAAGTCTCAGGGACATCCTAGTGCGGGGTGACATTAGAGAACAACGCATGGCCAATACACAATCTGAAAGGCTTCTTTCCGTGTGGGCACTGTAAGGCCTGTAGATTTAGCGACATGGTTAAGGAGTTCAAAGTGCCAGGGTTGAGAACGAACAAAACCATAACCCAGTTCCTAACATGCAGTACCAGCTTTGTTATTTATGTCTTGGAATGTCCGTGCAGAAAAAAAGTATGTTGGAAGCTCGACCTTAATGGTCAAAAAGAGGATTTTAGAGCACCTCAGGGCTATCACCAACAGAGACCTACATTATCCGATGGCCAGGCATTTCAAAGACTATCATCAAACCAACAACTCCCTTCTCCGTTTCTAGGCCATTGAGCAGATCACTATGGGACGCAGAGGCGGGAACAGGGAAACAGTACTTCGCAAGAAAGAATCCAAGTGGATTCTTGAGTTAGAAACAATATTCCCTGGAGGTCACAATCTAGATGACGAGTTAGCAACTCACTTGCAGGCTGATTGAGCAAACCCTTACCTTTATTCATGTCTCCGTTTTGTTTCGACTTTCAGTTTCCTTACAAGAAAAGTAGATGAATGTAAACTGATTTTATCTGGATGTATTAACACAATTTATTCACAATAGGTGTCATCACGAACCCCTGGTTCATTGTTCTTTATTTTGTGTCTCTACAGGAGAGAAGGAAGGGACTCACCCCACACGACGGTCACTTCACGGGTTCCCTACCCTTTTCTTCCCCGGGCTCGGGCTTACACTTGGACAAGATAAGAACTTTTATCCATTTTTGAATTCAATAGTCGGATCTTTAAGTCATCACTCACATGTAGCTTTGTTTTTTGTGTAAATTGGACTGCCTTTCAATTTGCCACTTGGCGAATGCAATCGATTGTGCATGGCTTTAGCTTTACAGGCCTCTGGCCTTAGAATCATGATATGGTCATAGGGAAAATACCATGGGCACTTAAACATGATTTTGATACAGCTAATATGTTCACATTTGGACTTGATTATTTCTGTTGGGACAAAAACATTCTGCAGTCTCAAAGTATCTAAGTACATGTCGTAAAACTTTTTTCCATGTATCAATACCCATTCAAAAATGGCCGCCGTTGTAACAGGCATCCTTGCAATCAGGAGCAATAGTCCTTTGTTTGTATCTTTGTCTATGTATGCACTTTCAAACTATTGCTTGGTGTGTGATCAAGGCAGTTTTGCCGAAACGCGTTGCAACTAAGGAATACATCTTTTTGCACTAGCAGAGGTCGTTTGAGTGTGCGCTTCATTGCATTGTATTGAGATATATATATATATATATATATATATATAAATAAATAAATCTCCCTTTCGATTTTCAGGACAAGCATTCAAGCTTCAGACCGTCACCTCACCATCTTTGACCGACACTTTCCCTCACTTCTGGATTCTTTAACCAAACATGACCTTGTGCCCCAAAGTCGCCTCCCCCCTTCACCCCCGACCAACAACCCCAATCCTTCTCGCCTCATTGCCTCCACTGACTCGCTATGCACCACTGCAGCACCCTGTCAAGATGAGCAACCTGACTGCCCTCCTGGACGTGTGCCTTCAACAAGTCTTTATCCAAAATAACTTCAATCAAACCCACCTTAACCAATGAACACACGGTAACTCAACTTGCTTACTCACTCCATGAGCCAGTTGCCGCCAACCCCAATTCAAGACTTCCACAACGGCCCTTTGGACTCAGCCCTCTCTCCTAATGCAGACATGACTCAGCCCACACAAACTGACTGCCTTTCCAACCTCAATGACAATGACCTTCCCTATAGCATAGCTCACTCACCTTCCTTTAACACGAGACCCGACGCTTATCAGTCCACTTCCAGAACTGAAACCTTCACTGGCAGAATCACCCAGCTCCTGAAACGACTAGAACAAAAACTTGATTCCCTAGCTAAAGACGTCTCGCATGTAAAGAAAAACCTTGCGATCCAGGCCAAGTGTACCCACTAGGACACCCCGGACATGGAGAAGTTGTCTCCCCTTATAGGTTCTCCAATTGTCAGCCAACATACCTACTGGACCTCTATTCCCTTGAGTCGATCGTCCCACAGACCCCACCGAGCCCTTAGCCCCGTATCAGCTCGTGAAGCTGATGCACTCTGCGAAACCTACATTACAATGAACCAGAAAATGGTGTACAAGCCTCCGTCTACAATTCCAGTTATCATGGGACCTAATAGAATCCCACGAATGATCACCTCGCCCAGACCACCATCTCAATACACCACTATTCAGACAATTGATACCACTAATAATAGTCCTAGGTCTCCAACTTCCATGCTCCTTAACTGCAGATCAGCAGTAAGCATGCCACAGATATTGCCGAATCTATTCTTGATAAAGAAATAGACATCGCATTCATCACTGAGTCATGGCTTAACGAACACTAAACCCCCATAATTGACCTGCTAGCACCTCCTGGATACTCCATCATTAGACAGGACAGACAAAAAAGGATAGGTGGCGGACTAGCAATCATCCACAAAGATGGAATCAATCTCTCCACTTTCAAGACCACAAAATACTCTACTTTCGAATACCTTGGAGTAGAACTCACTGCCAAAGGCTCCTCTCCCATCAAATTTTACACCATCTACCACCTTCCTGGTGATTGCACCCTCTTCTTACAAGAAATAACTGACCTACTGACACGGTTCTCCCTAACTGACTCGAAGGTTGTCTTCTTGGGCGACTTCAACATTCACTGGAACAATGCTGAAGATACTACAGTCCGTAATCTGACTAACATTTGTGAAATTAACGATCTCAACCAACTGTGCAACAAACCGACCCATATCAAAGGCGCCACTCTAGATGCGATTATCACCAAAAATGATCTCGTCTCACTTCGATCCATCACACCCATTGACTGGTCAGACCACCATCTTAAAGCAAATCTCAATGACAGAACTGGAGACCAGGATCTGTGCCCAACTACAGCACCATCCTCCCGCTCACACAGTTGATGACCTCGCTGCCCACTACAACACGGCAGTATCTGCTGTTCTGGAACAAGTGGCACCGCTCAAACTGAAGCAGTCTAGATCTATCCAATCTAAATCTTGGTTCAACTCAGATCTTAACAACGAGAGGAGACAACCTCAGACAGTCAGAAAGGTTATGGAGACAAAACCCCTCTACAGTGAACATCTTACTCCTAAGAACGGCACGGCTTTCCTACAAGAAACCTCTTCAGAGAATAAGCCACTTTCTTTCGCAATCAACTTGACTGCACTAAGAACAGACCCAGAGAGCTCTTCAACATTATTAAACGGCAAATTACCCTTTCCTCCCCACACGAAACAAAAGCCACCAATGAACGCTGTGAAGAAATTGCCAACTTCTTCACTGATAGAGTTGCAAAAATAGAACAATCCCTCATCCAAGTCATAAATCTGACATCCCTACCAACTTTCCCCTCTGCCTCACTCCCCTACATGGCAGCACCCACTCCTGATGTAACCAAGGACCGTATGGCCTCTATAAAAACTAATTTCAACAAACTAATTTCAACTTTGATCTCCTTCAACTGAAAAACAAAGCGAATTGGTCCGAATTTGAACCTATGACTGAAAGTGAAGTCTTCAATATAATTGCAAAGTTGAAGCCCACATCCCACACTTCGGATCCTATGCCTTCCACAATAGTTCAAAACCTCAACCATATCATTGCCCCATTCTGGACTAAAATCATCAACTCATCTCTCTCCTCAGGCAGTGTTCCTGACTGCCTCCAACTAGGCAAAATCACACCCATACTCATAAAACAAGGTGCCGACCCCAATGACCTCAATAATCTCAGACCTATCACTAACCTTCCCTTTCTAGCCAAAACATTGGAGAAGTGCGTCCTACAACAACTAGACCAACATATAGAAGAATTCAACCTCCATGACACCTTCCAATCTAGGTTCAGGAAAGGCTGAAGCACTGAAACTGCTATGCTCAATATCTCGGATGACATTCGCAGATCCTTGGATGAAGGTGATGCATGCCTCCTAATCCTACCTGACCTATCGGCGGCCTTTGATACCGTTAATCACCCTGCTTTAATTGACACTCAAGAACCATACTGGAATCAATGGCACAGTCCTAAGATGGTTCACATCTTAACTGCAACATCGCTTGCAAAAAAAAAAAAAAAACAACAACTGTTTCTCAAAACCAACACTAGTTCCTCATGGTGTACCCCAAGGCTCAACTATCCCCAGCCCTTTTCAATCTCTTCATGGAACCCCTTACGGTTATCTTGGACCAAGCAGGGGTCAAATATCACCTATATGCAGATGACACCCAACTCCATTACAAAATTAAATCACCCAGTGACATCCTACATCTGAATATCACACTAATCAAGATACAAACTTGGCTTAATATCAACCACTTAAAGCTGAACCCCAACAAAACTGAACTACTACTTTTCTCCCTGAAAAAGAACCCGCTACCAATCCAAGTATGGCTCAAGAATTTGGACGCTCTAAACTGCTCTCCAACACTGTCCAACACCGTTAAGTCCTTAGGTATCACCCTGGACAGAAACATGTCATTGAAAGCCCACATCAACAATTCAGCCAAAGGAGCACTCCTCACACAAACACCTCAAAAAAATCCAACCTTTCATTCCCCCTGAAGATTTTAAGACGGTAGTGCAATCACTTGTCCTCTCAAAACTGGATTATGGTAACGCCATCTTCACAGGAACCCCGAAAACTCACCTGGCCCCCTTAAGTTCAGTTCTCAACATGGCAGCCCTGCTAATATACACCTACTGCTCAACAAATACTTTAACACACCCTAACTGAGCTATGTTCCCAAAGCTCGCATCCACTCTGCCTTGACCAGTTGTGGCGGTTAAATTAGTGTTTCAGTGGTCCACTGTCTTCTACGTTTTTTAGCTGAAGCAGTTCCCATGTCTGCATACTGTAACTACCGCTGCAGCCGAACGATAGAATAGAACACTCCCTCTACTACTGAGAAGGGCTCAGTAGTAGAGGGAGTGTTTTGTCTGAATCGAACTGTACAGGAAACAGATGCATTGGAGCTCAACCTGGGTTTAGGTGGAGATCGATTCAGCTCAGGGTTGGACACCAAAGTTAGCAGAGGTCTTGAAGCCAAAATGGAGGTCTGCACCAGAGTCTGGCTCGGAACCCAGGGCACATTCCAGTGGCTCAGAATGAGCATAATATGAATTTGCTGCAGGTAACCCAATTGGAAGTCCCTGCAGATCCTAGGGGCCCAAAGCCACATCTGAGCTAGTCAGATGAGTGCCAAAAATATGCAATATGGCCTCAACCTGCTTTGCGTCGCAGATTACTTTCATTGCTTCTTGCAATGTTCAGCAATTTACAGCTTCACTTCATGGTCTTGTTCAGGTGTATTAGTACACATTCCTCTCAATTCGGCATCGTGCCCCAAGCACCAGAGGGACACCTACTGCGGGTTTGTAACTGATTTGTTTACAACAGTCACGGCATGGTTTGAACCCTGTACTTTTAGGTGAGGACATCGTTCTCTTGCACACTGCAATTCAGTCTGGAAAAATGTGTCAAACTGATGGAGTGACGCTTCGTACCCGTGTGAGAAGGTGTAGAAAGAAAGGAATTGACGTCAGTGCGTAGGGGTGGCACTTATATGCAACTTTCCCCATCACTTCCGGTTCAGAACGAAACAAATGTGGAGTCGCACAGCACTGCTGGGAAAATTTCCAGATCCACTCTGGCACCTGGGGATTCCCCACCTTTAGGGTATCTGCAGTTGGCAATACCCATCAGAATGTTGACGCTGCACATTCTTGACGGTGGCAAAGTGATCTAGCCAGGGTTCTTTCCAATGTCTGAAGATGCCCTGCACCACCTTAGGATGCAGAAACCCATCATGACCCACCAGACACCATCTGCTTAGCTCATCCTCAGACATTCAAGGATTTTGCCAAGTGGTTCCTGACCCTGGAAAAGCCCTGATGCTCCAACTCCAAAGGCGCAGAGCCCCCTGGCACAGGATCCTGGACCCCACTCCACCCTGCTTGCTTCAATAACAGATGGAAGGGATGTTGTCTATGAAAACCTCCATGAGTCTCTTTGGTGGACAGCAGGAAGGCGAATGGCACGCAACCCCAACAGAATTCTATGAAGTCGGGCTACCGTCAAGAGACCAGATTCCTCAGATTTCCACCTTCACCAGATGACCTGGGTGGGAAAGAAAGAGGGGGGCCTGCTCTGGGTGGTTATGGGAGAGGGGGTGTGCTGCTGGAAAAACTGCGTTCAAGCAGCCACCACTGTAAACTGTGAGCCTCCTCTTCTGAAATCTGCATGTAATCCGATAGATTCTCAGTGCTGGGGCAACTGGAACTTCAGATTCCACTGGAGAGCCTGCATGTACCACCTGATCTTGTTGAACACAAAGATGCACAAGGCTAAGAGGCAAAGAAGCCTCAGAACTGTCCTCATCAAGATCCAGGCCTCAGGCTGAAACATTAGATCATAGCCCGAATGGCCTGGATTCATTCATGCAGAGTGAAGGCCTGAACTGCACTGTATCCAGGACGGGTCCAGTGAATGGCAGCATCTGCAAAAGTCTGGTGGGGTATACATTTGCTGCCATCTGGAAGCAGTCTACGGCTGACTGCGGCAAGCCCTCCTTCAACAGCCTGTTGTCAAGCCAGGTCAAAACTGGTATCCTTAACCATAAGCATCACTTTCATGAACAGCTGAGGGGCACTAGTGGGGATAAAGGGAAGCACTAAAAACTGAAGTGCTCCTGGTTGACCTTGAATTGCACTTAACAAGTGCAGGCCAGGAACATTAAAATGCTGCTTCTGCTGATCCAAAGACAACATCCATTCCCCCAAGTCCTGAGTAGCCAAAATCTGGGTCACCGTGAGAATTCTGAATTTGCTGATCAAAAGGAAGGCGTTCAGGGGTCGAAGGTGCAATACAGGCCAGAGGCCTTAGTCTTTTTCGGCTCAATGAAATTATAAGAATAACAATCCTCTCCTCTTTCCATGTCCCGAAACCTCTCAATACTAATAGAAAGTGGATGTGAGGCAAAATTTGCCAGAGCAAAAAGAAAGAGTAGGCTTTAGCCATGCTGAACGATTTGCACGACCCATCTGTCGGACATAATGCGTCGCCACCCCTGGAAGAAATAATGAATTTTGCCCCCATGAGATAGGTGTACATCCGATAAGAGCAAACTGAAGTGGATTGGTGGCTGCTGCCGAAGAGGGTTAGGTGATTGAGGGGGGGACTGGTGCCCCTGCTGGCCGGTGTGCGGTCGGTCATATCCACATTGCTGGCTTCAAAAGGACAAGGGCGACTGCTACAGCAGCTGGGGAGACTGCTGCTGTCCATCACCCTGGAATATCTACCCTTTGAATTTTCTAAACTGAAGTGCAAACTGTCAGGCAGGGGTAAAGAGCTACAGAGAACACAGAGGCTCTACTGTCCAGAATAGAATCGGCTTTTGTTTTTTGTTTTTTTACCAAAAAGACGTGAGCCATCAAATTGCTTATCCTTGAGAGGCGCTTGCACATTATGAAGCACTATTATCTCAGTCAGGTCTGGTGGGAAGTGCACTTAGCCCGCTCAGTTGGTGAGGATCTGGGGTTAGAAGTATCTATCAGAAGAACAAGTTACTTATTGTTAGTAACCCTCTTTCTGGTGGATACTCCAACAGCAGATTTCACACATGGCGTCCTACCTTCCCATTCTGTGGAGCAGCCAATTTTACAAAATCGTTACAAGGTGCCACACGGTCTTGACATTTTCTGACACTTTTTTCTGAGGGTGTGGAAGAAAGATGTTGAAACTGAGGTCCCCTCGCAGGAGTTGTGTTTATGGCTCCACTCCGTCACTTTTGAGGTTAGGAGGCGCAAATTTGGAGCTGAACCATGCCACCTACTAACACACGGAAGCACCGCTATAAAACTTTTCAGATCCAGTATAGTGCCAGGTATATTCTAAAGGTGAGGAACCTGTGGTAAGAAGTCCAGTTGAATGCATCCACATGTAACGGCAGAGCACAACACTAGTGCCAAATGCCCAATCGCGTATTTGGCCGCATGCTAAACAACATGTTTTGTTTAGGTCAGAGCGGTCCCAA
>CAWUFW010012868.1:145000-477500 GCA_963921515.1 Calotriton arnoldi | reverse complement strand
GGATCAAGAAATAAAGAATTCTACAAGACACCAGGCAGAATCAACAGATGGCACAAAGAAGCCCTAGACATTTACTCTGCACTGTACATAAAATGCAAAACAAGTAGCAATAAACCGATTTGGTTGAAACCGGAAAAGTGTAATACTATTCACTAAGTTGAAGCTAAAAGTGAACTTTAAAAAAAATATGACATTAAGAAAGCCGGAGTGGCGAAACGCGTTTGTCAGTGCTGGGGAGTTTCTGCACAATAAACTAACACTTACGAATTCCCGCGAGTGCTTTCATTTGTGTCGGCTGACACAATACTTGTTCGCTGCTGTGAATATGAATATATATATAGTAATTTACTTTATTCGGTTATTACAACCATCAAAGTTTTCAGCAAAACAGAGCATTAAAATATCAACAATAAAAATACACAGACATAGATCATATTTGTCAAATACACCATCAGTCGAGGCTAAAAATTGTAAGCACCCCCAGCGCAAGAGGAATATAACTCATTTCAAGTGCCACTTCCAATACAAACTGTGCAATAGTAGTAAGAACTAAACAAAAAGATAAAACATGGGTAAAATGTGTATCCATATACAATGGTAGCAGCAATATTTGGTATCTACCCTCATCCGGGACATACCCAGGTTTAAAGTGCCAAGTGCTTCAAAATCAATTAACATAGTACCACATTAATTTGACAAAAATCAAACAGATAGCAGCATGAATGGCATCAATATAAAACAATAATAAATATATATAACTAAACTACAATAAAATGCCATTAGATCAATACAAAAGAAAACAATTCATTGTTACAAGTAGGTGATAAAATAGAGCTCATGATCATTACACTAGTTTAATTTAAAAAATGTATATATGCTTATTTAGATACCCTGAGACACTTTATATTGCATAAATACACAAGTGATTAGAAGGACATAAAAAAATTGAAGATTTTGTTTTCTTACACTAACAGATAAAAGATATCGTTGCAATCCAATAGGCAAATCCGAGTGGTGCATATCCGTAAATAAAGTCATTGCAGCGTGTCGAAACATTAAACAATCCAATAAAAGAAAACAATTGTACATTTAAGATATAAAGCACAAACCTCTTCATTTGTTAGCTTTTATTCATGAGGCAAAACAGAGGTTGAAAACGCGGGGGGGTTTTGGCCTAAGCAGCCTTTCATCATCTCAACCTCTTTCGAAATTGAAGGGCGACTCTTCAGATACTCTTGATCGCTTGTGACGAACATGTCCAAAGCGTACCGTTTTAAACCTGTTAAGATGGAGAAGTGTCCATGCACTCGGACATTTTGCTGCTCTTTAAGAGAAAACAAATTATATATATATTTTTTTATATTCAAGATAGAAATAGCCTATTGTTTTTGAGCATGTTGCACTTCTCTTCAGCATCTGGAAGTTTTTCATTGATTAAATCACAACCTTCTGCAAAAATCATACCTCAATTCACTCTTGAGTGCTGGGATCATGATTCTGGGAGGATATTTAAAAAATGTGTTTCAAGAACACCTTTCAACAAAATCCATGAATTACCCTGGTCACAGGATAATTCAGCACAATAGAAAACCTTAAAGGAAATGTTAGTTTTACAGGAAATTTCATTTGGGGGCCTCAAAGTCCCAGAACCCACAGCGCCTACGCAGGATCACAGAGGGGGAGGAGGAGCAAGGAGCCCCCATGCGCTATTTAGCGCTGTTACCATCCCCGCTGTGCGGAACGCAGGAAACTTCATGTGGGGGCCTTAAAGCCCCAGAACCCACAGCGCCTATGGCGGATCACGAAGGGTGAGCAAGAGCAAGAACCCTCTTGCTCTATTTAGCACTGATACCATCCCCACTGCTCGGCACGGCCCGCGCGCACCCGTCGGAGCCTGGGCTGGGCCACCCCTCTTAATATCTGCCCACGCAGTGGTCAAAGTGGGGGGAAAAAAAGTATGGGAACTGTGGGGGGAGATTCAGAGGGCGGGAATAACCACAGAATTGGATCAGTGGGTGGAGTCAGAGGTGTGGCCAGAATGCGCAAAACATCCCAATTTTTAGGTTGAGTCTTCGAGATCTGCTGTAATCAGTCTGTATGCATCAAGTCCATCCCCTTTTTAGGTCTCGCCTGAGCCAGCGCATGCGCTGCTCTGCGAGACATTTACTAAGTGGGTTTTCAAAGTGCTACCCCACGCTTTTGCTGGCCTCCAGCTTGCGTTCACGATCGCGTGCACGCGCGCAGCCGCCAGCTTTCAGCGCCCGATCAGGCGCCATCTGGCTTTCCTCTCGCTTGCTGTCTGAACGCTCCTCCGCCCCTCCCCTGCCGCGTTAATTGGAAACATATGCTGCTTTCACTTTCGCCGCGGCGGGCGCTCGCACCACTTTTGAAGCCGGGCTTGTCTTGTTTTTAGATGTTAAACGGCGACAGTTTTCCCAGCTCATACTCCTGCTGTTCTGAAAGTATGCACTGTGCTTAATTGCTACTGTGTATTCGTGTGCAGCGGCGGGCACAAGCGCGCACCACTCCTGGGCTTGTTGCTAGTGCTGCTGGCGTTGGAGGAGTTGCCCCAAGGCGAAGGACCATGGCTGCTGCGCCCGGGTGGTTTGCAGGAAGTACCGAGATGTGCTTTTCTCTGCTTCCGCTCTGCAGCGGACGGTCCAGTTGAGACGCAGTGCTCGACAGCAGGAGAGCGCCTCCGGGCTGCGCGTGATCCCCACAGCACTGCAGGAAGCTAGATGGGTGCGCGGCGTTCATTCATATTTCACAGGCTACCAGTGCATTTTCTTAATTAAACCGATTCTCTATACTATTGAATAATTCATAACGTTAAAAACCGCAGATGCCAAAGGACGCGCATCGAACGGCCAAGTGTTACTTTATTGGGAGGCAACGCAGTATTTATTGATCCCGCATGTCAGGTAGGGAGCGGTGGTGATTTGAAAGTGTGCCAGAACTTTATCTGTGTGCTTCTGTTTGCTGGTATCAGGAGGGGTTGAGAGGTTCAGGGCTGCCGTTTCTTAATACTGGGGGCAAGCCTTTCCATTTTTTTTAGATGTTAAACGGCGACAGTTTTCCCAGCTCATAATCCTGCTGTTCTGAAAGTATGTACTGTGTATAATATCAAGGCCAGTAGAATTTATTCACGTGAAAAACTTTCCTCCCCTTTGAAAGAACTTCTCCCGAGTTGTGTAAAACTGTTATGTTTTACTGTATTTTCGAAGGAAGGTTACAGGTGTCTGAAATTTAAAAAAGTATTGCCTAAAGAACCTTTTCCCTTTGCTGTATTTATTAGTGCTGCCTCGTTAGAACTTATAAGAATTTTTTTTGTGCTTCAATGGGAAATAGAGTGGTTCCTCAACATTTTAAGTCTGCACACATTAAAAAACAAGCATTGGCATAGCCAATAGGTCTCGCTTTTGGGACCTTATAAGTATTTAGTTATGCAGCACAATATCCTTGGTGCAACAACATCAACCGTTGCATGGCTAAACACTTATAAGGTCCCAAAGGCGAGACCTATTGGCTATGCCAATGCTTGTTTGCCAGTGCTTTTCATTTGTCTATGTCAGTGTCCTTTAAAAATCCCTGCTTGTTAGTGGTCAGTCCTGACTTTGTCCCTCCTCTCTCTCTTCTGTTCCTCCCACAGAGCAGTGACTTATTATCATTAGTATCATTCTGCTCTGGTTCTTTATCTGTTCTCTGGGGTACTCTTTATTTCTTGGTTTCCTGCTCTGTTACTGTTTATCTGTGTTCAGCTTCAGTGCCCTAGCTGCTAACATTTAAATAAAGCATTCTTTCTCCCACCCCTGCTAACGCCACAGTTGTGTTACTGCTGCTTCCAATGCCGTGCCTCCAGCGCCCTTGCTTGTTTCAGACCAAACGTTTTGGGAATTTTCCCTTAGTGCCAATATCGGCAACTCGCCCAACCCCACAAAACATAGCAATAACATAATAAAGAAACACACAAGAGACAGTGATTGTTGGAGAAAATATTGCTGCAGATTTATTTCATACAAGAAATATGCCAACATGGTGGGTCAACTTACGGGCGATCCAAGGGCAGGCAGCAGTGACTCCCCTAAGCTGCACTGCCCACCTGATGAGCCAACTGCACAGTGGCCAAACCAATCGGTGCTAACCATTTTGTGGAATCTCCCCCTGAGATGGACCCCATGGTGTTCACCCTTTTACTCACGCCCTTTTAGGGGCAGAGCGTGTCCAGGCCCTGGTTGCTCAGGTTTACAACCGCCCAAAGGACTAGCGGGGCGCCGTCGTTCCACCAGGGTCCTGCCGTAAAGACTTTTGGGGTTGTTTGGCATTTGCACCCTTCTTGTACTCCTTAAGAGGGTACCCCTATGTACCATTCAGCCTCTGGATCGCCCTGTAACTCCGCCATAGCTCTGGATGTGGCACCCGCCACACCCAGGGCCCCCCCACCAAGGCAGGCAGCTTTCTTACTTGCACCCTGCTGACTCCAAGGCGTCGCCCAGGTCCATCAGGAACAGGTCCATGCCCACTTTTGACAGGTGGACCCCATCCTCATCAAAACACCCTGTGGTCTTGGCGTGTGGTAGTCCATGTCTGATAAAGCCAAAACCCCTCAGATCTGTGAATTTGCGCATGGCGCGGTTTACTCTCCTACGAGAAATCTATACGGCCTCTCCTGACCTGGCCCCATGCCAGACCACTCGTGGAGTGATCTCGGACCACCATAACTCACTTGGGCCTATCTGATTCCCTAGCTCTCATATTGTGGTTTTGATAGCCTGTAGCAGAGCCTTTCTACCCATGGAAGTCAGATCATTGCCTCCCAGGTGGATGACCAAAATGTTGGGAGGGGGTCCGCCTCCTGCTAGTCTGTGCCGCAGCTTCTTCAGCAAGCTGTGCCATCGCATGCCTGGGAACCCCAACCAGACTATCTCACTGAGGGAGAACCCATGCTTCCAACTCCTGCTTTTCGCCCATTGCGCCACCCTAGCAATGCCTGAATGGCCGATCACCCACACTTTTGATCCTGGCAAGATAAAGAAAATGCAGATTTGCAAACACCTTTTATTTAAAACACAACACACAATTGGCAAACAATTACTAAGCAAAACTGTGAATGATATGCTCTAAAACCACACTGCAAACACATATAATACAAGTGGCAGCGTCCTGCTGCACAAGTGCGCACCCTGCCCCTTACAGAATTCACGGGCGGATGTATCGCTTGTAACACTGCGACTCCCAACGCCCCACCCGCTTGATGCGTTCTGGCGATAGGCCAACCTTGAATGCCGAGGTAGTCGCTCCTATCCTAAAGGAATGGCTGCAAAAACGCTTACCTGGCCCATCATGGCCTGACGATATCAAGCATGACTACATGATTTGTTCCACCTGAAACTTGGTAAGGGGCGTGCAGTCAGCATGAATAATCAAGTAGCCACCCGCGGCGGGGCGGCGGGCTAAGTAAACAGAGACCAAGCCAACAGGGCAGTATCTTTTATCTCCAAGTGGATGTAGCCAGATCACCTTCCCCAGCACATACTGGTCCATTTTATATCTCTTCATTTGGATTCTCAGGGATTCTCCAGAGAGCAGGGTATCCTGTCTCCCAATGGCATACCCTGACCCATCCTTCTTAGACCTAGCTACTAATTCACTTTTACTCAAGGCCCCAAAAAATGCCAAGCTGAAAGCCGCAGAGAAGAGGGTGGCTTAGAAAGGTGCAAGGGTGGCCCTGTGTACTACATCAATCATGTCCTGTAATGTTCTGAATTTGATGGGTGACCTGGAGTCTGGAATTCGTGTCTCCCCCCTCGCCCATCCCTTCAGCGCTGCCCTGATGGGGTATGACTTAGTAAGATCCAGTTGGCCCATAAGTTTGGCGTGATGACTCACTGCAGCCAGGTGGCCTGAGACCCAGGAATGACTCTTGCCCTGGCCCTTGGCCCACACGACAAAGGTTTGGACCTTATGTTCCAAAGATGATGTACCTTCCCCCCCAGGCCCCTACCAATTTGCAGAAGAGAGCTACACAAGCCTTGTAACGCCTCCTGGCCCCTGGTGCTAGGGAAAGCTCGCCAAGCTCCCTTAATCGCTGTTCCACCGAAGCAGGAGCCAGAGGTGCGGCGGAAAAGGGGTCATCTCCTTTCTTGCTCTCGCCTCCCAGAAACCGCGCCACTGAAAACGAGAGCGCGTCAGCTGCAACGTTCTTCACCCCTTGGATGTGTCTAGCCCTACACTCCACATTGTTGTACAAGCATGCCCGCACCAATTCCCTCAGCAAGCAGAGTACCAAAGGACAATAAGCTGTTTGAGCGTTTATGGCCTAAACCACTGCCATATTGTCCAACCAGAACAGCACTCTTCTAGCTGCCACCGCTTCTGGCCAGAGATGGACGGGGACAACTATTGTCCAGTGCTTATATTCTTACAAAACATAAGCAGTATGGTAAAAGGATCACATCCCTGAACACAGAGCTGCGGTACATATTTTGTTTTCCAATCCACCCATCAATCAGGCATTGCAGTACCTCTAGGATTGGTGCACTTCCTCATTCAGAGAAAACAATGCTGTTCAAAGAAAAGATAAAACAAAAGAAAATGAATTACTTACCTGTAACTACGGTTCTCTAGTATTGGTATCTTTCATAGATTAACATGCTTCAATCATCCCCAGTCGTCGTAGTGGGAGTCCCACGGTATACATATAAAAGCAGTAGATAATACAATAGGCTACAATGCAACGAACAGTCGCTACAATAGCCTATCCATTCTCTTTTGTAAAAAAGAACCAACCTTAAGCAGCAGGCAATCAGGCGACGGCACCCTCTAGAACAATCCCAAGAGGCTAGGTTCTTCAGATTTTCAAGCACAAGTGTGAAATTGTATGCCTTGAGGAAATAAGGGAAGCCTCTCAGGGGAGGAGGGTGGGTCACGTGAATCTATGAAAGATACCAATATTGGAGAACCATAGTTACAGGTAAGTAACTCATTTTCTTCTCCAGTATTGGATCTTTCATAGATTCACATGCTTGAATCAGAGTAGCTAGCAGTTGCATTGACATACATGTATAGAAGTACTCTTAATAAAAGATATATACCCTTAGAGCAGGGTCTTCAAATTGTAGGGCCCGACCCCAGGGGGTCGTGGAGTGAAAGAAAGGGGGTCGCACATTACCAGTCACACGTCTGCCTATTATTATTATTTATTCTTTATTACTGTTTTTAAGATCCTTTGCTTTCGGTTTTAAAATGATTGTTGTTCCAGCGTGCATGTTTTATGGCAGCTAGAAAGAAATACAAATACACACTATTAACAATCATAGATAAGGAGAGAGAGAATATTTTCACCACAGGCATACCGAAAGCTGTTTCGCAGAATGTCCAGGTATGACAGGGCCGACCCTTAATTCTCTGCATGTAGGCTTTTTCATTATTTATCTCTCAAACTAACCACAAATGCTCTTGCTCACACCTTCATTTTATCAGCATTGCAGGATTGCATGGGAGATTTTGCTTCTAAATTATGTTTCCATTATGATCGGCACATTCGCATGGTTCTAATACGTGATTACATTTCCTGGTGTTTCCTATTTCTGTTCCTAAATAAGAAAGATTATGTAATCACTGAAAAACAATACTCCTGGAACAATAAGCATCCTCCTGTTTTTGAACAACTAAAGAATTTTCTGTTCCGGATCCTAGAGTTTCTTTTATCTGCTTCTGGCTTAAGACAAGAATTTAGTTTACCTTTCATCAGTATACTGTGTTCTACCACAGTTCCGAATTTTTAATACTGATCGACAACTATGTTGAGTGCAGAATATAAATAACTATGTTGTCATGGTAAGTATATATTAATGTTCAGATTTACTATTCTTGGGTCCACCCTATTTAGGGGACCCCTGCTGCTCCCGGCCAGGGCCAGGTGAGCTTCTAATGTGGCAACAGGTCTTCCTGCGGAGTGGAATGCCCTTCACAAAGGTTGACTAGACATCTTTTTGTTGTTTATTGCTGTATTTTCGTTATAAACTAGTACTGATGAGGTGAAATCTTTCCTTGGTGTTAGTGTGTAAAAAATGTCAAAATAATGAAGCAATACTATCCCAAAATATGCGGCATCACATAGCATTATTTATATTTACATACCATATAATTTAGTCGAGCTTGTCGCATAATTTGGTCCTCACCTGCCTCATAATTCCAGTAGCTCTGCCTATAGGTTTAGAATTTTTTGTCAGGAGGGGGTCCTTACGACAGAAAATTGACTGGGGGGTCTCGGCATCCAAAAGTTTGAAGACCTCTGCCTTAGAGGATGGTGGGTAACAATATACATACATGCAAATACTGAAACATATATAAGATGCTGTGCAGTAAAGTCCCAATAATAATAATATACATATACACATATACACACACACACAGACATACATATACACACACACATATATACATATATATAAAACAATGCAAAGGAACAAAAAATCTCTAATAATAGAGGCTTACCTTATTGAAATAGGTGACGTAGGACTGCCTGTCACCCTGCTGCTTCGCTATAGGATGCCATATCTAGGCACTAATGCCGCGTGAAAGTATGGACACTCTTCCATGTAGCACCATGGCAAATCTTGTCTAGTGGAACACCAGCGAAAAAAGCAGCAGAAGAGGAAACTGCTCTTGTAGAATGTGCTTTGGCCTCGATCGTAAGCGGTTTACCCGCCTTAGTATGACAGAGTTGTATAGTAGCAGCGATCCATCGTGTGTGTCTTTTAAAATAACTTGGTATCTACAATTGCTGACTTTGCACTGAAAGATCTGTGTTAAAGCTCGGGGGGGGAAGACTTATTGGGCACAAGTTAGCGGTCTAGTTTATTGACGCTAACGCACGTCATTCTGGCCCCGATAAATTGGCCGATGACGCGACCGCGCTTTGGCGCCTGTAGGTGACTATGAATGCAACTCCATTTTATTTAGCCTCGCTCCATTTTAATTTGTTTTTAGTAAATTTGACTGTCTTTTAAAATAACTTGGTATCTACAATTGCTGACACTGCACTGAAAGAGCTGTGTTAAAGCTCGGGGGGAAGACTTATTGGGCACAAGTTAGCGGTCTAGTTTATTGACGCTAACGCAAGTCATTCTGGCCCCAATAAATTGGCCAGATGACACGACCGCGCAGTGGGCGCGCCGCTGGCGCGCCAAAGGCACGCCTAAGGCAAGCCCGTCTGCGCCCAAACGGGGACAGGGGCAGGAACTTCTGCTGGTTCGGAGAGGGTAAAAATTACCTTTAGCGCTGCACAACTTCACGCCCTGAGAACAGAGGCTGATAGTAAGTGTGCCCATGCTATGTTGCCGGATATGATTAGTTTACATTGTACCAACTGCAAATTTAGCTTTCAAACTTCCACCCATACTCCATTAGATATTCCCAAGGAAAGAAAGATCAAGATGTTGCTACTTAACTGTCGCTCGCTCCCCAAGCATTCTAGTGAAATCTATCTACTCCTTGAAGAGAGAAATCCCGATGCTTTATTTTTAACTGAGACCTGGCTAAATATTGATTCGGACTTTGATATTGTCCAATCTCTTCCCCCAAATTATGCTATCCAAAGGCTTGACCGCAATACAGGGCGTGGAGGCGGCCTGGCCATAATCCACAAGGACAACTTCGTTTGCAGAACTGCAAACCCTGTCCCTGACTGTGAAAGTAAGTCCTTTGTGATTGATTTAGCTCCCACGTACACCTTCTCAGGGATCTTGGTTTATCGCCCACCGGGCCCTTTTGGGCTCTTCAGGAAGGATCTACCGGATGTGGGAGCAAATTTAGCCAGTGCCTCCCCTAATTTTACAATCTTGGGTGATTTCAACCTGCATTTCGATGACGATCTATCTGGGTCTACAGTGGAATTAGTTGATGAATTGGCAATGTTCCAATTCATGTTAAAAACGAACAGTCCCACTCATATCAAGGGACATCTGTTGGACCTTATTTTCTCCAACATAAATCATCTTTTGGTAGAGGATGCTGTTCCTATTCCATGGTCAGACCATTTCCTACTCCTTTTAATTGGACACTACCAGACGCTAACATACTAACTGTCAGAGCTACTAAAATTGCTCGCAAATGGTCGAAACTCCCCTTAGACACCTTTATTAGCAATCTAAAGGACACAGTTCCCTCTTCTCACCCTAACCCCATTGTTGCCAACGAGAATTTTAATAATTGGCTTGATCTTGCACTTAATTGTGTCCTCCCGAAAAGGAAATCTCAGAAAAGGTGGGAGGGAAAAAAACCCTTGGTATTCCCAAAAACTATGCCAGCTAAACAGACATGTAAAAGGCACGAAAGAAGTTGGAGGAAGGACTTCTCTGTTGCCAGTAGAATTAAATACCGAGAGGTTATCAAAATATATAAAAATGAAATTAAAAATACTCAAGCCCTCTATTATCAAGGAATTATTTTATCTGCAAACTCCTCAAGGGAGATATTTAAAATCGCCAACTCTCTTCTTACCCCCCCTACTCCTCCTACTGATACCAATAATGTTCAATTGCGGTGTGAGCAAATTGCCGATTTCTTTTCAGAAAAGATACAAACCACCTACAACTCTTTCCCTCCTATTACCGTTCCACAAATGTGTGGATCAAGTGATATAATCACTCCTGATGTCCCCACTTTGCTGGAGGAATTCTATTCTTTGGATCTTAACGCCCTGCAAAGACTGCTTAAAGAACTTAAATCGGGTTCTCCCCTACATGCTGCCCCCCCCACTATTCTCCATAAAATTTCGGAGGTGGTGTCACCAGTTATACTTGATTGTATAAATTCATCACTTAACACCGGGATTGTGCCACAGCAATGGGAACATGCTAGGGTGAAAGCGCTTTTAAAAAAAACCAAACCTTGATCCAGAGAATTGGGGAAACTATCGTCCAATTTCTTTACTGCCAGGAGTCAGTAAACTTACCGAAAAATACATTAATTCGATTTTATCGGCCTTCTTGGAAGACAACAATCGTCTACATCCCACGCAAACTGGTTTTAGACCCCAACATGGCACAGACGGCCATTCTAGCTGCAGTAGAAGAAATTAGGAAGACCCTTGACAATGGAGGCTGCGCTGCGCTTATCCTGTTGGACCTCAGTGCGGCCTTTGATACTGTCAATCATCAACTTTTGATACAAAGACTGAGGGACGCCGGAGTGACTGGGCTGGCACTAAAGTGGCTCGGGTCTTTCCTTCACAATAGGGTTTATTCGGTTTTCGAAGGGGAATGCTCTTCAAAACCCATTCCGTTGACTTGTGGGGTTCCGCAGGGATCTTCCCTAAGCCCCACAATGTTCAACATCTAAATGAGTTCGTTGGCTGAATTGGTACTCCCTTTTGGGGTACAGATCATTACCTATGCCGACGACACAACTAATTGTCTCCTTGAAGCAAGCCAACCAACCAGACCCTGATTTATCTACCTGTCTTCAGAAAGTTTTTAATTGAATGAGTAATTCTTTTCTGAAACTTAACGGATCCAAGACTGAACTTCTGCTTTTGGGGAAGTCTGCCCCCCTAAATGTGGATCACCTGTGGCCCAAATGCCTAGGCTCCCCTCCTGCCCCAAAAAAACAAGTAAAGAGTCTAGGAGTATGGATTGATTGCAATCTCGATTTTAGAGAGCAATCACGCATAGTGGCTGCGAGCTGTTATGGCCTACTGAGAAGGTTTAGAAAGATACTCCCCATTCTCCCGTTTGCGGCAAGACGACTGCTGGTGCAGGCTCTCGTTCTCTCACGGCTCGATTACGCCAATGCCCTCTACTTGGGAGCCCCCCAGGCTACCATTAAAAGACTACAAACAGTACAGAACTGTGCGGCCCGTACGCTTCTGAACATTCCCAAACGTTCCTCTGCAAGGCCTGCTCTCGCTACCCTGCATTGGTTATCCGTCCAGGAAAGAGTGCAATTTAAGGCCCTGTGTATCACCCATAAGTCATTTTCAGGAAAGGGCCCGCCCTTGATCCGTCCCTGGAGTAAACCTTATGTACCCAACAGAGTCCTTAGATCGGGGAAAAAAGGATTAATTTGTGTACCGAAGATTAAACGTGTACGTAGTGGAGGCCGACTGTTTACATATAACGCATCTAGACTCTGGAATAGCATTCCCCTCCACATACGCTCCGAACCTGAACACCTCAAGTTTAGAAAACTTTTGAAAACTTTTCTTTTTCATTAAACTCCTCGTAGCTTACTTTCCTTGGAGCTTACTGGACGTCTTAGGGCTGGGATGCCCCTGGGTAACCACGCGCTTTATAAATGTTCATTCATTCATTCAATAGTTCTTTTTCTGACAGCAGAACCCAGTCTTAGAGGCCCATAAGATACTAGCAGTTGATCCGTTCTGCGCAGCTGCTTTGTTCTTTGCAAGTAAAACTTAAGGCACCGTTTGACATCCAAAGAGTGGAGAGATTTCTCCACTGGTGAGGAAGAATGCGGGAAAAAAGTCTGCAGAATAACTGGCTCATTAAGGTGAAACTGAGATGGAACCTTCAGTATGAATTTAAGGTTTGTTCTCAACATAACAGTCCTCAGTGAAACGTAGGTAAGGCTTTTTTATGGTGAAGGCTTGAAGTTCACTGACTCTCCTAGCAGAAGTAAGCGCGAGACGTAAAGCCACTTTCAATGTGAGAAATTTGAGCTCAATTTTGTGAATTGGCTCAACAGATGGTTTCATTAATTGAGATAGGACTACATTAAGGCACCATTTTGGTGGAGGAGGCCTAATGGGGGGGGAAAGTCCTGAATAATCCCTTTACGAACTGTTTAATGATGCGAGAAGAGCAGAGAGAAGCAGCGTCGGATGTGCGCCTGTACCGGGAGAGGGCCGCGAGGTGGACCCTTACTGAAGCATACGCCAGACCTGATTTTGACAGAGATGAGATAAGGCAATATTTGTTCTGGAGATGAGAGAAGAGGATGAATGTCATTCCGAAGGCACCAAGAGCAAAAACGTTTCCATTTTAGTCTGTACTTTTAGTAGTAGACTCTGCTCTAGCCTTCGACAATATGTTTCTACAGTCTTCAGGAATTACTAAATCTTTGAACTCATTGAACTCAGTTCCAGGCATGTAATTGAAGAGAAGCTGGGTGCAGATGCAGGATCTGCCCTTTGTTCATCGTTAGGAGAGAGGTTGACACTGGCAGGCGATAAGGCTTGGATTGTGACAGGAGTAGCTCCGTGAACCAATGCTGCCGGGGCCAAAGTGGAGCAATGAGGATGAGCTGGCATGGTTCCGGTTTCATTTTCATTAGTACTCTGGAGATGAGGGGGCATGGGGGGAAAGCGTATGCAAAGATTCCTGACCATCTTACCAAAAACGCATACCCTCATGACCTTTTGAGGTTCCCTGCTGGCGAAGAACCAGCATTTCTGGTTCCCTTGAGATGCGAATAGGTCCAAGTTGGGTGTTCCCCACTTCTGGAAAATGGAATCGAGAACCAGCTGGTTGAGTTCCCACTCGTGATTCGTGTAACGTAACCTGCTCAAGGTGTCTGCCAGGTTGTTCTTTACTCCTGGGAGATGTTCTGTCTTGATGGTTCTATGATGTTGTAGTGTCCATTCCCACATCCTTTGAGCTTCCAAAGATTGGACTGGAGCTCTTGTTCCTCCCTGCTTGTTCAGATAATGCATGCAGGCGGTATTTTCTGTACGGATGAGAATCGAGGATGCTCTTATCCTTGGAAGAAACGACTGGAGGGCTAGAAAAATCGCCCTCAGTTCCAGAAAATTTATATGCATTTTGGATAGAGAGAGACTCCATTTGCAGTTTATTTGGAAGTCTTGCAGGTGCGCTCCCCATCCTTCCAAAGATGCAGCTGTGGTCAGCGCAAAGTTTGGAAGAGGAGAGAGGAATGACAGCTTTAGAGAGATTGCTGGCGGACTGCTACCATGGAAGTGCGTCTTTCATGATCGGTGTTGTCCGAATGATATCGAACGATTCTGTTACTTGAAGCCATTGAATGTCCAATTGTTCCTGAAAAGGTCTCATCCTTAGATGTGCGTGAGGCACCATGAGGATGGCGGAAGACATCATGCCGAGAAAGGATTTGAGGAGATGGACAGAAGCGAACTCTCTTTTGTAGAGACTGAGCCAGAGATAGGATGGTGTTCTGTCTTTCTGTTGATAAGAATGCCTTGTTTTGGAGGGTATCTAATGTTGCTCCTTGAAACGTTATCTGATGAGGAGTTAGAACAGATTTTTGAAGATTGACTGCCAGCCCCAGAGAACAGAAGAGCTGTAGGCAGAAGGAGATGGCTTCTGAGGCTTGATGAAGAGAAGGAGCTTTCACTAACCAATCATCAAGATATGGGAAGATCTGTAGGCCTTTTAATCGTAGGTATGCTGCCACGGGAGCAAGGCACTTGGTGAAAACCTGAGGAGCTGAATGAAGGCCAAAGGGAAGCACCTTGAATTGATAATGCGTGCCTGCCACAGAGAAACAGAGAAATTTTCGATGCTTGGGATGAATAGGGATATGGAAATATGCATCCTGTGAATCCAGGCTTGCCATTAAATCCGAATGGTTCAGAAGCTGTAATATCTTCTGGAGAGTTACCATGCGAAAGGATTTCTTCTGTAGGAATTTGTTGAGTTTTCTGAGGTCTAGAATGGGATGCCATTCTCCTGACTTCTTCCTTACCAGGAAGAAACAGGAGTAGAAGCCTCTTCCTCTCTGAGAGCATGGTACACATTCTATTGCTCCCTTCTGAAGCATAATCAACGCCTCCTTCTTTAGCAATTGAAGCTGGGTTGGTATTGATTTTTGAGGCGGATGCGAAGGTAGTGTTGAGGTAAACTCTAGGGTATGCCCATATTTTATTAGACCCAGTACCCAATGCACAAGTTACTAACTTGTGTAACGATATATCTGTAAGAGACAGTAGTTAGTGATAGATTCCTTACCTTAGAATATCCCCAGGCGTCAGGCTGGATCCGGAAAGTTTTGCGTAGCAGTACCCTTGCGCGTCGGTAGGCGGCGTCGTGCGGCTCCGCGTCCGTCGTCGGCGTCGTGATCGCCGGGATGACGTCGCGGGCAGTACTTAGGCGCCGCCCCTGCGCGCTGACGTCAGTTCTGTACACGACTTTCCGCGCCAGGAACGCAGAGCCATGCAAGAAGCTGACACAGGTGTCTGAAAAATACTAGGGCCCTGAAAGGGATGTCCTTAACCCTAGAAATCAGTTCGCAGAACGGGGAGGATGGGTGGGCGGTAAGGAATCTGTCACTAACTACGGTCTCTTACAGATATATCGTTACACAAGTTAGTAACTTGTGCATCTGAAAGAGACACGTTAGTGATAGATTCCTTACCTTAGAATAGATACCCCAGCAATACCAACCCCGGTGGTGGGTCTGCGAACAAAGATCAGACAAGGAAGTCCTGGAGGACAGAACGGCCAAAGAAGCCGTCCCTCCGGACCTGACTGTCAAGGCAGTAATGCTTAGTAAACGTGTGCAGCGAGGCCCACGTAGCCGCCTGACAGATAACCGGCAGCGGAACACCGCGGCCCAAGGCCGTGGTAGCAGCCGTTGCCCTGGTGGAATGGGCACGCAGCCCAACAGGAGGTTCCTTTTAGCCAAAGAATAGCAGGTCTTGATGCACAAGGTAACCCAGCGGGAGATGGTCCTCTTGTGCACCGCCCGACCTTTTTGGCGCCCACGTAGCCAACAAAGAGCTGGTCATCCACCCGGAAGTGTTTTGTGCGGTCAATATAGAAAGAGAGCGCATGTTTTGGGTCCAGACGGTGGAGCCTCTCTTCCTCTCTGGAAGGATGCGGAGGCGGAAAGAAGGTGGGCAAAGTGATGGTCTGCCCAATGTGGAAAGCAGTAACCACCTTTGGCAAGAAGGACGGACGCGTCCGAAGAACAACCTTGTCTGGATGAACAGACAGAAAGGGAGGTTTGCAAGATAGAGCCTGGAGCTCACTCACCCGCCGAGCGGAGGTGATGGCCACCAGAAAGGCTGTCTTCAGAGTCAGAAGACGAAGAGGACAGTTATGTAGAGGCTCAAAGGGAGCGCACATTAAAAAGGTAAGAACCAAGTTCAAGTCCCACTGAGGCATCACAAACGGAACAGGAGGGAAGAGGTGAGTAATGCCTTTTAAGAACCTGTTAACAACAGGGGACTTGAAAAGGAGGGCTGATCAGGGAGCCTGAGGAAGGCCGAGATAGCACAAAGATAACCCTTGATGGTACCCAGGGCAGAACCCGGTTGGGCCAAAGAGAGAAGGAACAGAAGGACCTCAGAAAGAGGGGCAGAAAGGGGATTCACAGCCTTTGCTGTGCACCATGCCACAAATTTGTTCCACCTGCAGGCGTATACCACCTTAGTGGAGGGACGCCTGGCTGCCAGAATCACATCACAAACTTCGGGAGGCAAGTCGAAAGGAATCAACTGCCGCCGCTCAATCTCCACGCAAGCAGGTGTAGACTGGACAGGTTCGGGTGGAGGACCGTTCCCTGCTGCTGCGACAGAAGATCCTCCCGAAGAGGCAGACGGATCGGGGGATCTACGCTCATATTGAGTAGCTCGGGATACCAAACTCTTCGAGCCCAGTCCGGAGCCACAAGAATGACTTGGGCCCGGTCGTGCCGAATCTTCTTCAACACTCTGGGTAGAAGTGGTATAGGCGGAAAGGCGTACAATAGACCCCAACTCCACTCGTGACGAAAAGCGTCGCCGAGCGAGTGCCGCCTTGGAAATTCCAACGCGCAGAACTGATGACATTGCGCGTTCTCTTCGGTGGCGAATAGATCTAACCAAGGCTCTCCCCACTGTAGAAAGAGTCCTTGCGCCACTTCCGAGTGAAGACGCCATTCGTGATCCATCATGCACCTGCGGCTGAGTTCGTCCGCCCTGGCGTTCAGGGAACCTGCCAGGTGTTGAACCACCAGGAACATGCCCTGATGTTCCAGCCATGTCCAGAGGCGCAGAGCCTCCTGACAAAGGGTCCACGACCCCACCCCGCCTTGTTTGTTGCAGTACCACATGGCGGTGGTGTTGTCTGTGAACACCTGCACTACCTTCCCTTTGACAGAGGGAAGGAATGCCTTGAGTGCAAGTCGGATCGCCCGGAGCTCCAGAATGTTGATATGGAGCCGGGACTCCGCTCGGAGACCAGAGGCCTCTGATCTCCGCCTCTCCCATGTGACCGCCCCATCCCAGAAGGGACGCGTCCGTCACAACTGTATGCTCTGGCTGGGGAAGGGAGAGGATCTGCCCATGACCCATTGCCGGTTCGAGAGCCACCACTGCAACCGTCTTGCAGTCCCCTCCGAGATCTGAACGTGATCGGACAGATTGCCCTGGTGCTGCGCCCACTGGAACTTCAGGTCCCACTACAGAGCCCGCATATGCCATCTGGCATGATCGACCAGCAGGATGCAGGAGGCCATGAGGCCCAGCAGCCTCAGGGTCATCCGTACACGAAACCCAGGATAAAGGCCGAAAGATCGGAATCATAGCCTGAATATCCCGGACTCGCCGTTCGGGAGGATAGGCCCGAAACTGCGTCGTGTCCAGAATTGCTCCGATGAAAAGGAGCTGTGGAGAAGGAATTAGATGCGACTTCGGCACATTGATGGAGAACCCCAGCGAGTGCAGGAGTTCGGCCGTAGTCTGGAGGTGGGAGACGACTGCCTGGGACGAGCCCGCCTTCAGCAGCCAGTCGTCGAGGTAGGGGAAGACTGAAACCCCTGCCCGGCGCAGATGAGCTGCGACCACCGCCATCACTTTCGTGAACACCCGAGGGGCACTGGTAAGGCCAAAGGGGAGCACGGTGAACTGAAAATGCTCGGGGCCTACCGTGAACCGAAGGTAACGCCGGTGGGCCGGCAGGACGGGGATGTGGAAATACGCGTCCTGCAAGTCCAACGCTACCAACCAGTCTCCAGGGTCGAGGGCAGTCAAGACCTGAGCTAGGGTGAGCATCTTGAACTTCTCCTTCCGGAGGAAGCGATTGACGTTCCGGAGGTCCAAGATAGGACGCATGTCCTCCTTGTCCTTTTGGGCACCAGAAAGTAGTGGGAGTAGCAACCACGCCTACTTCTGGGGTCGGAACATGCTCGATGGCCCTCTTGGTCAAGAGGGCCGTGACTTCCTTCCGTAGAAGCACCAAGTGATCCCCTGACATGCGGTGGAATTGAGGTGGCATGGCTGGGGGGTGGTCTCGAAGGGGAGGAGTAGCCCCTTCGGACAATGTCCAAGACCCACCTGTCCGAGGTGATGGTGCGCCAGTGGGGAAGGTGATGGCGGACCCTGCCCCTACTGGCGTGCCGTGCACCTGAAAGGAGGGACTAGGAGGGCTTGGAGGCCGCGGACGGGTTGGAGGTGGTGGCCTGACCCGCACGCTGGTTGCCCGATCCGCCACGGCGGAATCCACGTCCTCGGCCACGCGAAGACGCCTGCTGCGCGGGCCGGTGGCTGGGCTGCTGACGTGAAGGGCGCCCTACCGTGGCCACGATAGGGGCGAAAAGCAGAAGGCAGCGGAGGGCGTGTAGCAGAAAGGCCCAGGGACTTTGCAGTAGCCCGTGAGTCCTTAAAGCGCTCCAACGCATGGTCTGCTTTGGACCCAAAAAGACCGACTCCATCAAAGGGCAGGTCCATGAGAGTATTCTGGACATCCCCTGAAAAACCAGTGGTTCTCAGCCAGGCGTGGCGCCGGAGCGCCACCGTCGTTGCAATCGACCTGCCCAGCGAGTCGGCGGTGTCAAGGCCACAACGGATAGTGTATTTGGCCGCATCCCTTCCTTCCGCAATGGCGCGGGAAAGCAGTGCCTGGACCTCCTCAGGGCACTGGGGCAAAACATCCGCCACCGAATCCCACAGGGAGTGGGTATATCGGCCCAAAAGACAAGCGGTGTTAACGGACCGCAAGCCAGCACTGGAGGAAGAAAAACCTTTCTTCCCAAACTGATCCAGGCGTTTGGATTCCCTATCCGGAGGAGCGGTAGGGAAGGCGGTTTGGGAAGCGGAGGCTTGGACAACCAAGCTCTCAGGAGTGGGGTGGACAGAAAGAAACAGGGGGTCGCCCGGAGCGGGGCGACGACCGGCGTCGATGGGGGTTGTGGAGCCGGGATCGAGGCCGGGGCCGAAGCCGGAGCCGGGATCGAGGCTGGAGGCTCGGGCGACGCCGGGGCCGGAGCCGCCGGCGACGCCGGATCAACCCCATCAGGGCCGCGGGGCCCGAAGGCGCACCGGAGGGGCCTGAAGGCCCGAAGAGGCGGGCCATGGCCGACAGGAACTCCTGTACCTTGGCCGGATCCGCCCCCGAACCCGGGAAGGGCGGGTATGACGGGGCGACTCCACAGGCAAGTCCGGGGCCGCGGGGGCGGGGACGGTGCCGGGAGGGGCCTCAGCCGAGTCGCGAGACCGGCGAGGCGAAGTCCGAGAGCGACGATGCTTCTTGGACTTCTTGTGTCGAGACTTACCGGACGAAGAAGACTTCGACGCCGACGACCGGTGTGCACTCCGCGAGCGACCCCTGGACCTCTCACGCGACCGGGGCTTCAGCGGAGCCGAATGCCGGGCCTCGAGGAGCTTTCGAGACCGCTCTCGCAAAGCCTTCGGGTTGAGGGCCTGGCATTCGGGACAAGACTCGGTGTCGTGGCCCGGCCGAGGCAGAAGAGACACTCCCAATGCGGGTCGGTGACGGACATCATCCGCGCACAGGCGCCGCATCGCTTGAAGCCGGGCATCCCTACGACACCTGAAAGGTGGAAAAAACAGTGAAAAATCACCAAAAAGTATGGTCAAAAATTGACCAGGGCACTGCTCTTCCCGGATCTGCGCTTACTGGCGCGGAAAAAGAAGAACTGACGTCAGCGCGCAGGGCGGCGCCTAAGTACTGCCCGCGACGTCATCCCGGCGATCACGACGCCGACGACGGACGCGGAGCCGCACGACGCCGCCTACCGACGCGCAAGGGTACTGCTACGCAAAACTTTCCGGATCCAGCCTGACGCCTGGGGATATTCTAAGGTAAGGAATCTATCACTAACGTGTCTCTTTCAGATTGTCTGTTATTTTCTGCCATTGGTCTAGGCAACAAGAGGGGTATTTTCTAAAATGAAGTAATTAAGGGAAGAGCGGTAGGCGGCGAGGCTGCATCACTGTTTTCTGACAATCTCTGGATTGAAATTGTTGTTTCCACCTAGGTTGTCTGGAGTAAGCAGATTGTGGTGGCGCACGGTATTGCTGTTGATGTGGTAAGAAGGTTGAAAAGAGGTGCCAGTCTGAGGCTGGTATCTCTGGTAACCACCTCAAAAAGAATAGGCCCCTCTGCCACATGCTCGACGAAAGGGGGTCTTTCTATATTGGAGCGTGCCCAAAGCCTTAGCTGTGTGTGTCAGTTTTAATGGCCTGTAAAGCGTTATTTGTTTGCCGAAAAGTGTCTCACCATCAAATGGCATGTCCAAAATTTTGCTTTGTACCTCAGGGCAGAACATTGTTGCCTTCAGCCAACCCTGATGCCGGAGGTCAGCCGCTCTAGCGAGCTGACGAAAGGCAAATGAAGCGACATCCATAGAAGCATCAATAATTTCTGATGCAGACCTTTCTCCTTCTAGAAGGATCTTTCTTGCTTCCAATCTTTTATCCTCCGGAAGGAGATCCATGAAATGAGCGATGTCGGACCACATCTGGCGATCGTAACTAGCTAAAATTGCTAGAGCATTAGCAGCCCTAACTGTAGCAACTGAGGTGGTTGTAAATCTTTTACCAATTTTATCAAGGCGCCTTCCCTCCTTATCAGGTGGTGCAGTAATGGGGGCTAAAGGGTTTCTGGACCTCTGTTGGGCGGCTTGTGAGATAATGGAATCCGGCTTAGGATGTCCTACCAGACAAGCTGGGGCATCATCGGGAGCTTTATACTTCTGGTCGATCCTGGGCAAGACCGGGATAACGGTGGCGGGTGTCCTCATTACTTTTACACCTTCCTCCCAGATGTGATCTACAATGGGTATAGATCTGACAGCCTTTCTGGATAAATCTTTGAAATCATAGAGAAAGCAGTCAGAATGCTTCACTGTCAAAGACAATTGAAAATGTGAAGCTGCTCTTTCTATTAGCGCGTGGAAGCCGCCAATATCTTCTGGTGGAGACTCTACAGTTTGAGGAGAAGGAGAATCAGGTGTTGATATAACATAGCCCTCCCATTCATCACCTATTTGCCCATCTTTTTGAGGTTGACTGTCCTCAATTTCTCCCTCATCAGAAGCTTCCTGATGTTGTGGCATAACAGTATCCCTCGCAGGGGAAGCCGTATGCAAAGGCTCAGAGGTACGCGGAGGAGATCAGACAGGCGGTGGTGGAGGTGGAAGAACAGCTGCTGTAGGAAAACGTGTGCAGTAATCCTGCAACAAGTCTTGACGGTCCTGAACCAGGGCCACAGCAAGGTGAACCATAGGGTCATTAGCAGGCTGCATGTATTGAATTTTTGCATGAGGAGGGTGATAATCTTGCTGATAGTAACCCTCTTATTCATCATCATCTTGATATTTTACATAAAGCTGCGATGAACTGGAAACTCTTGCAGCATTCTGCAAAAAATGCCTCGTCGACGAGAACGTCGGCGGCGGATACATAGGCGTGAGTTGCAACGTCGACGGACGCTTACGACCAGGCGTGGGATGCAGCGGCGTCAGCCTCGACGACGGTAGCGGAGTCTGCGTTGTCGACAAGGACATGACAGGAGCAGATGAAGAAGCGGTCAGTGTCGTCGACGCGGTCGTAGATGGGGTCGACGACAGCCACCATCGACGATGAAGACACCATCAAGAAGGTTGTCGTCGTCCGAGTTGCCGTCGGCGATGAGGTCATTGGCGGTGTTGAAGCCATCGTAGTCACTGGAAGAGTCGGCGGCGGGAAAGTAGTCGTATCAGTCGTCGACGATGTAGATTTTTTCGCCGATGAGGCAGGTGAAACATGCTCAGAAGGTGATTTCTGTGTCGACGGTGAGTCAGATGTGAACGCAGTCGGCGATAGAAGCTTTCTTGAGACTGTTATTTTCATTGAATGCTCTGAAGATTGTTTTTCCTTCTTATGGCTTTCCTTTTAGTGAGGTGCCTGCATCTTCCTGACAAGACTTTTTAGAAGTCTTTCTTGGAAACTTCAGGAGATTCAAGCGGTCTCTCTCTCTCTCCTTTTGGATGGTTCCTGAGAAGCCTGTGAGGTAGAGCTCTCCTCATCCTCCGAGACGATGTCAGATTTAGGTTTTAGTTTCTGAAGCCAAATCAATAACCTACCCTCTGTCTTTAAGGTTTTTGGTTGAAAATGTTCTACACATTTTGCAGTCTTTTACCTTATGTTGAGGGTAAAGGCAGTAAATACAGTTTTTATGTGGATCCTCAGCATGCAGTCTCTTCTTACTGCATGATCCACACGACCTGAAGAGACCTTTCTTTGAAGAATCCGACATTTTGAGTAGAAATCTGGAATTTTGAAGAGAAAACTGAGCAGAGCTCAGGGAGACTCCCTTTCACACAACGTGCAGTAGAAAATCTGAGGAGCCTAGCCTCTCTTGTTCTAGAGGGTGCCATCGCCTGACTGGCTGCTGCTTAAGTTTGGTTCTTTTTTTACAAAAGAGAATGGATAGGCTATTGCAGTGACTGTTCATTGCATTGTAGCCTATTGTTGTATTATCTACTGCTTTTATATGTATACCGTGGGACTCCCACTGCGACGACGGGGATGATTCAAGCATGTGAATCTATGAAAGATCCAATACTGGAGAAGTAGCGCTTCACTGGGAAACTCTGTATAGTGATGCTAATGTGTTTGGGTGTGAATAAAATCAATCTGGCCACTTTGCTAACACTCTGTCTTGTCTGGTTATTTATTTTTCATATTTTGAACCTTTTATTCCTGAGGGTGTACTTTGGATAAAAAAGATGTCAGAAAAAGACGACATTTCAAGCATAAGTATTTTTCTTTTTTGGATCCATTTCACAGGGGAACAAATAAACGAAAGGAGGAACGAGAGGGTGAGAACCGTTTCTTGACGTCACGGTTTTCAGTAAGTGAGGTGGAGCAAGACAAAAAGAGGGGGATTAAGAGGAAGAAAGAGAGGAGAGTAGGGGAGCAGCTGCCAGCGGTTGAGCAGAACTGGACACTGTCCTTGTCTTCTCTGGCAAGTCCTTTTCCTTCTCTGTCCACCCACCCGTCCACGAACGCCGAGCCTTATCTGTAGGCCTTGGCTATTTCTGCCCTCCTGGGACGCATGTTTAAAATAAAAAAGTAGGGGAACGGAATCTATTAAATTATAGAAGATGGGGCACGCTGTGCCCTGCCGATCCCTCCAACTTTGACCACTGGGCCCAAGGAGCTCTCTCACCTATAGCTTCAAGGGTGAGACTTTACACAATATTCCCTCACGTGCTATCCGTTTTGCACTGATTATTATATTTTTACTCCTCGTATCCACTGTGCTGATTTGGCCTGATGGGAAAACGTAAAGCCGTGGAGTCGCTAGAGGGAAAAAGAAACAAGAGAACTAAGTTAATGCCTGAAGTCTCTGCTGCTAAGCCTCAAGCAAACACTACGCTGGAGGGCAGACGTATTGATCGAAAAGGTAGAATCTTTGCTGGGGATCACAAAATCATAGGGCAGAAGAAAGGAAAACCTATCCCAAAGGCTGTGTGTATATTTGGGAAAAAAACTACGGGCGCACTTCGAACTGTTAACCAGAGATTCATTTCCCCTGCAGACTCAAAACTCAACCTGTCCCAAGAAGCAGTTAAAGAGAACGCAACTACGGACTGCTAAACCTGTTTTTATCCCTTACTTTCAGACCCTAAAATTATATGCACAGATTTTCTGTCCTTTTGGAGGACCAGCCGTGTGGTGGCTCTGAAGAGACATTAGGGAGAGCAAGTAAGGGCTGCAAACAGAGGGGGTGGAGGAGAGGTGTAATTACTGTGGAACCAACGCGAGGGTTATCGGAGTAAAACACCAGTTAATATAAAATCAACAGTTGCTAGGCTTCAGCATGAGGTAAGTGACATTAGAACATTGGAATGTTGGGAGCTCCATTGAAGACAATGGAGTTCTCCCTGCTTCTACGGGCCGGTAAAGGCCTGCAGAGCAACATTCCAACAGTTTATAGAAGCTTCGAAGCTCGAGGGGATTTAAATCCCCCGAGCTTCGAGAAGCCTTTGTTTAATTTGTTAGAACATTCTGCCCTCTAGTGGCAGAATGTTCTAATAGCCTTATAGCCCGCCGTAGCAGGGCTATACCAGCTATTAAAAGTCCCTTACCCTTGTTAAAGTCCCTCGCCTCGGGCCTTTAACGCGGGTGCGGGCCTTTAATAGCCGGTATAGCCCGCTACGGCGGGCTA
Source organism: Calotriton arnoldi (assembly GCA_963921515.1). Classification (NCBI taxonomy): domain Eukaryota; kingdom Metazoa; phylum Chordata; class Amphibia; order Caudata; family Salamandridae; genus Calotriton; species Calotriton arnoldi. The sequence goes on along the minus strand of CAWUFW010012868.1, from coordinate 453,126 downwards.
TAAGGCTATATTAGGACCAAATTAGTGGGCACTTGTCAGCAAACTCCAAAATAATCAGTTTGAGAGCCCAGCTGAAGAGAAATCAACTACCCCTCCACACCCTGTACATACTAACCTGGAAGAGGGGCACAATAGGTGTGGACCCAACAGGGATAGATGCTGCCAAGACGTGAGCAGTAAGAACCAGATGGGGCTAGCCTTTAAGTCCGTTTATACGTCACACCCAACAATTCGTCATCCCATAAGGAATGACCCTAGTAGGGCAAGGGCCATAACAATGGAAAATAGGTCGCCCGTCCTGAACTTTAGCAAGCAGACAGCGAGTTTTTACCCCCAGCGTGCAAGAAAAAGGGCTGTAAATGGGAAGGGGCATGAGGAGAATGTTGGGAGGCTAGGTTGTGTCTACATGACAAATGTGCCAAAACTGATTCCTGGGGCAAGAGGATGAGGATTCGCTCAAAAATAAATATATTCACTTGATAAGGTCTACACACGTTATTTGCTAATCGCTAATCCGCTCGGACATTGTTCAAGTAAGATTTCATGATGCACTTACATCACAAGGGAATTTAGATTACATTGAGCTTAGACTTGGGCCCACCTACAAAGTGGATGGCTTAGTGGGTCTAGAAAAACGTAAAAGCCCACCAACGGGTAAGTTGCTTCCAGTTCAAATATGGCCCCACATGTGTAGATTCTCATTCATTTAACTCCCAACCTGATAGCCTTAAACCAAGGGATGAATTTGGAGCATCTATGGTAGATTGACTTGGATCCAAGTGTTATGATACACCAGTTAGGGTTATGGAAATATAACATGCAGAGATGGTGCAGCTGAAAGCCCAAAGGGGGAATGGGTCTGGGTGGGCAGACCTAAGTCCTGGATTATTGGCTGGTGAGTCCCCCAGTGTAGTACCATACCCATAGAATGAGGACCCAAATGTCATCAATATTTTGCCCTGGAATATGTTGGGTCTGAAATACAAACTTGGCTACCCCACTTGGGCCTCGTTTGTCGATCAATACGATATCGACTATTTCAGGAAACACGGTGTCTTAATCTCGTCAACAGGGCAAGCCATTTGAATTTCTCCAATACAGCCCAGTATAAAGAGAACGGCTGGCATTTTGGTGTCCTAATAATATGGGTACAAACGTCACTGAATGTTGGAATAGATTCACTTGACATTCCCTTACCTCACATACATGGTGTAACTATTTCCAGCAAGCATGGCCGTACATTTTATATGTACAATGTCTACAAGCTTTTCATGGCCCTTGGCGGGAAATTCAATACCCACGAGTCCGTGATTATAGAACAAGTTACTTACCTTCGGTAACGCGTTATCTGGTAGAAACCATCTAGCTACAGATTCCTTACCTTAGAATTGTCTCCAGGCATCAGACTGAATCCGGAAGTTTTTCGTGAACAGTATCCGTGCACGGCAGTAGGTGGCGGAGTTCGAATCAGCATGTCGCCATCCGCATCAGAAGTGACGTCTGTGGTGCCACCCAGGCAGGCTGACGTCTGTTACTTTTTTTTTTGACAACAGATTTTATTGATTTTTTTAACGTACCACAAGGGCAGAGCCCAGCGAGCAAAATACAATCGGAATGCAGAATAGAGAGTCCTCGGGTACTGTATAACTACCACCCCAAAAGTCTGCAGAACATCAGACCACGAGAAACACCCATCCCCCCCACCCCCGTGAGCGCACCATACATACTTTGATAGCATTTTATACACAAACCAAAGGAATTTCAGTCCACGTCTTCTTAGCACCGAAACTTTACACAGGTAAATCATTCACCACGAGTCGTTCAATAGGGTCCCTGGTAACTAACTGAGACATTAAGGACAAATCAATACCCCTATACTTGGCCCACCTAGACCAGATCTTCCCATGCTTCTGGGGACACCCCCTCGCCTGGAACACAGCAACCTCCGCTGACATGCACCTATCCAGGGCCTTTTTCCAATTGGTTATACAGGGCGGGGACGTATCCTTCCAGATTTGTGCTATGTCCCGCTTAGCCAGAGTGAGCCCCAAAAACAATAGGTGTCGATATTTTCTGTACTGTGTAGGAGCGCCAATCTAGGGTCTGTCGGGACATCCCACGCTAGTACCCGCCCCATGCAAGACAACACACCGGACCAAAAGTGCTGCAGTGCCCCGCAGCTCCACACCGTGTGCAGGAACGACCCCTCGTCTGCGCCACATCGGAGACAAATAGGGGATGGAATTGCCCCCATTTTCCAAAGGCGGAGGGAGACGCGTGTAATATACACTGTGAAGGTACTTACATTGAATTAGTCTGTATCTGGTGGAAACGGCCGCCTACCAAGGGCTAGCCAGCACCTCGGACCAGTCATTGTCCGTCAGAGCTGGCAGGTCAGCCTCCCAAGCCATCCGGGTACGGTGAATAGTTGTCTTGGAGTGTGTAGTGAGAGTTTGGTGAATTTGTCGGATCTTGTGGGCCACCCCCCCCACCCAAGTCTCCCATCAGTAAGCGACCTTCTAGTGGGTGAAACTCCGGCAGCGACTCGAGTCGCTGAATCAGGGGGGTCAGTGCGTGACGAAGCTGCAGATAGCGATGGAACTGATTTATTAAGGTCAAAATCTGCCTGCAGCCTTTGAAAGGATTTGAGGATGGTCCCCTGCATGATATCTCCGAGCGTGGATATGCCGATATCATCCCATCTACGAAACCCCACCAGCGACGAGACAAGCCGAAGATACGTTCCCTGCCAGAGGGGAGTGGCACGCGTCAACTTAACCCACCAACCCGTGGACGTCTGTTACTTTTCATGACTTTCCATGCCAGCAGCTGCAGAGCTATGAAGTGCACTGACCACTGCTATCGAAAACTAAGGGGAAAGCCCTGTCCCTAGAAATCAGATTGCAGAGCTGGGAGAATGGGTGGGTCGGTAAGAAATCTGCAGCTAGATAGACTACCAGATACGGCATTATTATTCATCTGATAAGAGACTTCTAGCTGCAGATGCCTTACCCAAAGTGCCCAAACCCTACAGAACTGACTGTCCAGACAGTGGTGTTTGGTAAACGTCTGCTGGGAAGCCCACGTTGCTGCCTGGCAGATGTCCAGGACAAGAACTCCGTGAGATCACGCAGTTGTGGCAGCTTTAGCTCTGGTGAAATGAGCACGCAAACCCCCAGGGGGTTTCTTCTTGGCCAAAGCATAGCAGATTTTGATACAAAGAATGATCCAACATGAGATGGTCCTAGAGTCTGAGGAGTCCAACCTTTCTTTACTACGACATAACCCACAAACATTTGTTTGTCTACCCGGAACTCCTGTGTGCGGTCAAGGTAGAAGGATAACGCTCTTTTTCAGTCCAGAATGTGAAATCTAACCTCTTCCTTGGAGGGATGAGTCAGAGCGTAAAAAGAAAGCAAAGTGATGGCTTGGCCTACATGAAATGGAGATACCACTTTCAGAAGAAAGAAAGGTCTCGTATGAAACATCACTTTGTCTGGGAAGATGTTAAGATAAGGAGGCTTGGATGACAAGGCCTGGAGCTCACTGACCCTCCGGGCAGATGTTATTGCCGGAAGGCAGTCTTGATGGTAGGGAGCCTGACAAAACAATTACGTAAGGGCTCAAACGGAGCGCACATCAAGACCAGATTAAGGTCCCACTGAGGCATAATGAAAGGAGAGTGAGGAAATATATGTTGCAAACCTTTCAAAAACCAATGTACAACAGGGGATTCAAAAGGGAATGATGATTAGGCAACCCAAGAAAAGCAGAGATTGCAGAAAGATATTCCTTAACAGTGCCCAGAGCAGAGCCCTGCTGGGCAAGGGAAAGGATGGACAGGAGAATCTGAGAAAGGGGGGCAGAAAGGTAATCAATTTGTCTTTCTGTACACCACGCCACAAATTTTGCCCAACAACAGGTGTAAACAGTCTTGTTGGAGGGACACCTGGATGCGAAGATAACGTTACAGACTTCAGGAGAAAGGTCAAAAGCTATCAACTGTCACCGCTCAATATCCACACAAGAAGACAGAGTATTGACCAGTTCAGGTGGAAGACTCTCCCCTGCTGCTGCGACAAAAGATCCTTCCAAAGGGGCAGCCGGATTGGAGGACCGATGGCCATGCTCAACAGTTTAGGATACCAGACTCTCCGTGCCCAATCCGGAGCAACAAGGATGACTTGGACCCAGTCGTTCCCGATCTTCTTGAAAGCTCTGGGCAGCAATGGTTTGGGAGAAAAGGCATACAGGAGTCCTGAGCTCCACTCAAGTTCAAAACCACTTTATTCGGTTAATAAAAACCATAAAAGTACCATATATAAATCACAATACAGTACATAAATCACAATACAATACACTGTAAAACATCAAAACCGAATCATCAAAAATATGGGCAACATAAAAAAATAAGGGAGGATACAAACCAGAATTCATCAAATTACATAAACATCTTGGTTGTCATTAAAATGAATAAAACAAAGCATCACTGCAATAAAAATAATTCATAGCTAAAAAGGCAAGTATTAAGAGGATAATAACAAGGACTTAGCAGATACTCTTAAGATAACATTGGGTGCTGTATTTTCCCCAAGTCACACAGCTGCGACTAAAAATTTGCGATATTAAAAATTTCCCATGGGTCATTAAGCAACTGAAGGTACAGTAAAGCGGGTTTAACCTGTAAAAAAACCTTTTTCCTTTAGAATTGGAACTAAAAACCTCCTGCGAATAGCACTGTAATGGTCACAGAACATTGTAAAGTGCATTGTGTCCTGAGTCGAAAAATTGTCACAGGTACAGGGACCTAACACTGCCTACTCCAGCCTTGCGAATTACCCAGAAAAAAATGAATTAAGTTAAAGCGAAATCTGGTTAAAAGCAGGCGGTGGAACGGCTTCGCGACGATCCTCAAGTAAGGTTCAATCTCGGGGGAGGTTTTTAACATAAAATAGATTTTAACTGACGGTTTCAATAACTCAATCTCCTCCCGCTCTACCGACATCAGATTCAGAAATTGTATTTTTACCCAAGTCAGGTCATCTTTTCTTATTTTATCAGGGAAATCAAATAATTCTGGACGTCCAAGCTTAGTTAAAGTATTCTTGACATAATATAGCCACGGAATATTATTTACTCGCTCCAGGGTGACACAGTCCCTAATGATCTTATGATTCAGACTTGATTGGGGATTAAGCCAAGTTTTAAGCCAGCAAACCACCGGGGCCAGCCTCAACCTGTCTGCCACATAACCAACACCTAACTCCTGGTGAATTACGAAAGTAGGAGTGGATTGGGGGACGGACAAGAGAGTACGTAAAAACTTATTTTCAGCTGTCTGTATCCCCTCCATTGGCTTGTAACCCCAGATAGCTGAACCATATAATGCGATGGATATGCATTTAGACCTATAAATATTGAGCATGGCGTCTATTGGTTTGGCCCCCAGTCGCTGCGCAAATCCATTCACAGCGGCAGTTGACCTTGCCATCGCATTTACCTTTACTTTCTGTTGTGGAACCCACAAGCCCCTCATCAAAAAGTACCCCTAAATAGGTAAAGGATGTCACCCTGGTCAATTCTGCGCCTTCGCAGTAGAATGTTTTAGGTTTTTTATGTTTCCGACCCATTGTCATTATGTGTGATTTGGCTATATTAACCACTAGATCCAGAGATTTCATGAAGGTCCCAAAAGAATCTTGAAGCCTCTGGAGTCCTACAGCTGTGCGGGCTAATAAGACGGCGGCGTCCGCGTATAGGAGCACAGGAATAGACCTGTCCCCTACTCACGGTGTGTCCAAACTAGCAGAGTCTAAAACTTTGCCGAAATTGTTAATATATAAAGTAAAAAGTAGCGGTGCTAAAAAACAGCCTTGGCGAACCCCTCTGCCAGATGTAAAGTGCCTTGTGCATTTTCCGTCTTGGTTGACCCTCACCCTTGCGGTGAGATCCCTGTGTAGGTCAGCCAGGAAGTGGACTAAACTTGGATCGATGCCCATGTCTAGCAGGATAAGCCAAAGCTTGGATCTATTTACCAAGTCGAAAGCAGACGAGAGATCCATAAATGCCAGGTGTAACGTCCCCGCTTAGCCATAGTATATTTACCTGCTAATAAATATAAATTTAGACACTGATCCAAAGTACCCCTACCACTTCTAAAACCATATTGAAAATTAGTTAAGAACTCATTCGCATCCAACCAATCCATTATCTTGGTTAAAATCACTCTCCCTAAAACTTTAACTGCGGAATCTATTAGTGATATCGGCCTATAGCAACGTGGGTCCCCTCTCTGTCCCTTTTTAAAAACCGGAATAATGGTAGAAGATGCCCATGAGGACGGGAAACCCTGACTACTTGACACATTAAAAACAGTCAGGATTTTGGCCCAGAAGGATGTTTTTTTTATATAAATCCGCCGGGACACCGTCTGGGCCGGGGGCCTTATTGCTAGTCATTTGCGTAATTGCCGATTCCACTTCACCTTCGTTAAAAACTATTATGGGAGAAGCCCTCCTAGGTTCACAACTAGCTAATACTTCCAAGCTGTCAGTGGCCTCGTAAATGGCTTCAAAATGAGAAAGCCATTGATCTTCTGTAATATTACATTCGACCGGGGCATTACCTATCCCAGTAAAAAAGTTTATTGACAATGGCCCAGAAGCTAGAGCTATCTTTTATAACCTCTATTGATGATAAAGCATTCCAAGCTTCTTTTATTTCCTTTTTCCATATGGAAAGGGCAAGCTTGTACTCCTTTCTTAACCTAGCTATGTGGTCTCGGTCTCGTGGGGTCCTTTTCAATTCTGCTATCAATTTTCGGTGTGCTTCAGAGCAGTTACTGTCAAACCATCTCTCTCCTACAATATGCCTGGATCTTATAGGTAAGGTGAGGTCTGACGCTACCTGCGCACAAATGCCTTCGAAGGCTAAGAGTACCCCCGGCCCCTGTTTGGAGTTGTCAAGACAGGTTGCAAACTTGTCCTCAGCCTTCACACAGAGGTCCTGGAAAAAGAGGTCCGGGAGTACTTTGGCCCATTTTAGCCTCCGTCCCTGATCAGATATTTTCAAACAGGTTTCACCCCCTGACTTTTCCGATTTCCCCTTTATGCCACAGCCTTTGTCCAACACAAGGGTAAACCTGGTTGTGGTCGCTGAAATGAGACCACTTGGCATTATAGAAGATTACTTGGGGTAGAAGTGTAGGGGAGATAAATATAAAATCTATGATAGTGTCCCTCCCTCGTGCTTTAAAAGTAGGAATCCTCTCCTCAATGTCAATAAAGCTCGGTTCAAAAAGATCTGCAGCAGCCAAAAGCTCCTCCAAACATTCCTCAAGCTGTGTATGCTCAAAGTGTGGCATTGGGGAATTAACCGGTCCTAAAGAATCTTTTCCCTGACAGTTCAAATCACATACATGAATATTAAAATCGCCCATAATTATGATTGAGTAATAAGTGGTTTGCTTCAATCGATACAGCTCAAAAAAACATTTCAATTTAAGTAAATGTTCATTTAAAAAGCTACTTTCACCGGAGTTATAAAAATTGACAAACAACGTTTTAGTCAATTGTTAGCAGTAAATTCAATTGCCAGACAATTGTGAGAACCCACATCCACCATCTTGTGAGCCCCTGACAGTTTAAGTGAAAATAGCATTAAAAGACCCCCTATTGCTCTACCTGACTGGGATGGTTGCGCAGGGACACTGTATGATTTGTACCCATCCACCCAAAAATTGTTGTCCATGTCCCAGGTCTCCTGTAGCCCAACTAGGTCATAAGCTTTTAGCAAATTAAGCCACCTGGGATCCTCTTTTTTGCTTCTCAGGCCCGCAATATTCCAACTAATAATATTGCAGTTAGGAATATTAATCTCATCTAGACCCTGCCCTTTAATATGCTCACAGGTATTACTCTGATGGCAACCAGACGATATCAGTCAATCATTTTCATCTAAAAGAGATAAGGGGAGAAATCTATTTTGACAGATTAAGCTGTTTACTTCTGCGTTCCTCTCAGGGAACCCAGTTGGGACCTTTGGGTCACATACTGAACCCCGAAAGGGCATAGCAGAACAAGTCTCCTCCCTAGTGTTTAAACGGGGAGTGGGACGATTTCGGCTATCCAGATAGGGCCAAGGCCCCCCGAAAAGATCCACCCAGTGACTGTACCCCTTGGAGGATGGGTAGAAAAAGCCCAGTGGCAACGCCCTAATGCCCCCCTGACCCTCCTTGGGGCCAGCCCTGAATAACCACCCGCAATGTCAGCACTGTCAAAATTAACGACAATGCAGTCGCCATCTATCTGTTTAGGTTTGGGGCCAACCCACCCTACTCGTCTAGCCATGATAATGTGTGAGGTAACATCGAGCCTGCTGTCGGAGTGTTGATCACACCAGTATTTGGTTTTGCATAGCAATTCCATGGTGGATTCCAGGCTATGCTCTCTCAGTGGGGGAACCCCTGTAAGAATGGCAACTAGGGGAGTGGCTTCTGGGGGCAGATGGAGACTTCTGCTGTTAATCCCATTTATAGCCCCGTTAATACCTTGACGCCTGCTCTGGGGCAGTGTCTTATCATTTGACTGGGGACCTCTAGGTGGCTCAGTGTTGCAGCGAATAGTGACCCCTGCCTGACTCCCTGTAGATGCGTCTAAGTTAGTTATAGAATTAGATTCCGAGCTGCTATTTGGTCAATTTTGAGTTACGCCACCTTCCACCCTGCTATCTCCTATGGGCTGGATTTGTGCCCGGTAAGTGGGGTTACAGTTAGAAATATCACTTGCTTTTTTTGAGCCCCCTGACTGGGTCTCCAAACATTCCAGTTTTACCTTAATTCCCTCTACGGAGGTAAATAACTTAGCAATGTCTTTGGAAATGTTTGAGAGAATGAGCTCCACCCGTGAATTGAAAATGTCCACCATCACTTTCTGCACTACTGACTTAACACGTGCGTCCAAATCTCCAACCTGATTATGGGTCGCGTCTGCAGATAAATGTCCAGGTTTGCTAGGCCTTTTTTTCCCCTTCTTCCCTGGGTTGGACGGATGGACCTTCTGCCGGGGGGCATCCCTCTAGGAGCTTCCTCATCTGCACACCATCGGCACCCCTTGACGGTCTATCACAGAATAAAGTGGGTTCACCCCTGTTCCCTGCTCAATTATCCGCACTCTCGGCTCAATGGGAACAGAATTTTTAGGGGGGCTGTCTGATACATTTGTACTCCCAGGCATGTCAGTGCATAAACCCAACTCAACCTCTGCGTTATGGATTTCCTTATTCAAGGCCCCCACCGCGGAGGTCAGGTAAGATATAATGGAGGCAGAGTTCCTAGGCACCTTCACTCTTGCACTCCACTGGTCCTGGCTACATGGATGTTTGCGCTTACCCATTATAGCTAGTGGAGGCGACTGTTAAGGGGGTGGCCCAGCCCAGTCTCTTTCGGGCTCGGACGGGTGCTGCGGGAGCCCTGGGGAGATCTTGAAGGCGCCTCCTGGCACGAAAGGGACGATGGCGGCTACGCTGCCGCAGGGCACGCAGGGGAGTGTAGTCCTGCACTCTCCCGTTCTCCGCACCACCTTTGCTTCGGGCCCCCAACGATGGCAGCAACAGGGCTTCCCGCGCTGCAGGAGCCCTGGGGAGATCTTGAAGGCACCTCCTGGCGCGAAAGTGACGATGGCAGCTACACTGCCGCAGGGTACGCCGGGGAGTGTAGTCCTGCACTCTCCCGGACTCCGCACCACCTTTGTCTCGGGCCCCCAACGATGGCAGCAACAACAGGGCTTTCCGCGCTGCGGGAGCCCTGGGGAGATCTTGACGGCGCCTCCTGCTGCGAAAGTGACGATGGCGGCTATGCTGCCGCAGGGCACGCCGGGGAGTGTAGTCCTGCACTCTCCCGGTCTCCGCACTACCTTTGCCTCGGGCCCCCAACGATGGCAGAAACAGGGCTTACCTCCACTCAAGATGAAGAGTCTCCGAGCGAGAGCAGCCTTGGAAACTCCAGCAGGCAGAACTGCTGACATTGTGCCGTTCTCATCGGTGGTGAACAGATATAATCAAGGCTTTCCCCACCGCTGAAAGACCTTGCACCACCTCTGGTTGGAGATGCCATTGGTGATCCGCAAGGCATCTTCGACCGAGTTCATCCGCTCTGGCGTACAGAGTGCCCATCAGATATTGAAACAAAAGGGACGTGCCCTGGTGTTCCAGCCATGTCCAGAGACGCAGGTCCTCTTGACAAAGTTCACAACCCCACACTGCCCTGTTTGTTGCAGCACAACATGGTGGTGATGCCCATGAACAATTGCACCAGCCTTCCCTCTATGGAGGTTCGAAAGGCTTCCAATGCCAACCAGATCACCCAGAGCTCCAACAGGTTGACGTGGAGTCTAGATTCTGCCAGAGGCCTCTGGTCTCCACATCCCCCAGATAGCTGCCCCATCCCAGGAGTGACCCATCTGCCAGAACAGTGAAATCTGGTTGGGAAAGTGAGAGGGGTCTGCCTCTGACCCAATTGCGGTTCGTTAGCCACGGCAGATCTTTCGAAGTTCCCTGGACCATGACAGAGATTCCTCTGATGCTGCACCCCCTAGAACTTCAGGTACCACTGCAGAGCCTGCATATTCCATCAGGCATGTGTCACCAACAGAATGCAGGATGCCATGAGGCCCGGCATAGAGGCTGAAACATTGGTATCATAGCCTGAAAATCCTGGACTCGCCGTTCGGGTGGCTAGGCCCGAAACTGCACTGTACCCAGAACAGCTCCGATGAAAGGAAGCATCTGAGAGGGAGTCAAGCTGGCCTTCTTGGAGGACATATCTGTCACACCAGGAGGTAAGACCTAAAATAAAGACTTAAACAAAATATCGAAAGAACTTAGTCAAAAAGAAACTAAGGGGTAGCTCTTACCTGATCTGCGCTGGCTGGCAGGGAAAGAAAAGAACTGACGTTAGCACACCTAGGTGGAGCCAATATAGGCACCACGGATGTCACTTCCAGCCCGGAAGACGCCAACACCACACGGACCCGAACAGCACCACCTACTGGCACTCAAGAGTAGTGCTCACAAAAAATTTCCAGATCTAGACTGCTGCCTGGGAAAAATTCTAAAAGGAATCTGAGGCTAGAAATCTCAATCAGATGCAGGTGATTTGAAAACAACTTTTGACCTCACTGATAATCACGCTTTCTCTCTCACGGAGGCGGAGGACGAGGAATGGGAAATTCCTGCTATTGAGGCAACGCCAGTGACAGTGGACTGAGGCTGCTTATTAAAGTCACTGACACCGACTTATGGCCTGAGGGCTTGCAATGGTCGAACTAAATCAGACCTGAAAGCCCTCCACACTTCTGCCCTGGGCAAACTAGCAGAATAGATTATATATTGGTCTCTGCCGCTTTGGAAATTTGTATCAGATATGAAGGTAATGAGAAGTGATAGCGATCATAATGCCATCCACTGTATAATGACAGACAAAATAAATCATCTTGAAGATGTCCCGCAATCTTTATCTAGGGATCTAAGGCCAGCCAATAACAGACTAACATTAAAATGGGCAAGAATATCGGTAAAACTTGATTCTATGCCCATTACAAAAAAATAAAAAGACTTTCTGCCGTACCAGTGGAATTGGATAGACCAATGCCACCCGAGTTTAAATGTTCTTCTATCCCGGTCATTCATGGGAAACTCTATGCTTCTGTGGGTGAATGCTTTCACCAGCATCTATCTGGGGGCCCACCAGCCATAAAACCAATTAGGACATGGTATCCCAGTCTGTAGGGATGCCAAAAGTGAGTGACTAAGCATTGAAATTGCCAACTCGGACCATATTAGATCAAAGAGGAAGCAATGGAAAACAGTGCAGGCTAAGCCACACAGAGCTTGGGACAATCAGCTCTGGGAAGATCGATATTAAGTGGCAAAAGCAAAAGACGCCAGGAAGTTTTGGCACAGTGGCCAACAGGGGCCAGAATGACGAAAGCCTCATAGCTAATTCCATCCAGCCGCAGATCAGGTATAAGCACTTTTCTGAACTTTATGGCTTGGGCACAGAGGCTGCGACAGATGCTAGTGAGACACTAGCGTTAGGGGGAAATAACAATGCAACTCCACAAGTCATAGAATTAAAGGACATCCTATGTGCTATCATTGTCCCTGGCAAAGCCGCAGGTCCAGATGGGATCTAAGGGGACCTCTTTACTTCCAACCCCGAGAGCTGGGCCAATTATATAAATAAAACAGCAAATGCGATATTTGAGGGAGCTGACATACCTACATCTAGGAAAGCAGCAGAGATTGTCCCAATCTATAACCAGCATTTTCAATGCAATAGGACTCGCATTTTTTAGCGTTCGAGCGGTTAACGTAAATGGTAATGTTTTATACGTATGTGTTTTGTTTTTAGTGTAGTGTCTGTATGCGTTGTGCAGTGGACATATGTTCAATTTTTTACTTGTTAGTAGTGTATTTAAGTGTGGTGTGGACTGTATTTGCCTAATATAATTATGTGGTAGGTTGTTTATTGGTAAAGGATTATGATACTAAGATAGTAGTAGTTAAAGAAAGTATGAGTGTCTAAAGTAAAGTGAGAGTGAACTTAATGAATGTGTAGCTAGAGCTATCAAGTTTGTGGAAGAGTGGCATTGCGTGGCGTGCAGCGGCGTAGCGTGGAGTAGTGAGTGGAGCTGCGTTGCGTGGTGGGTAGCGCTGTGGAGTGCAGCGGCGCTGCGTAGAGTGGCGTTGCGTGTCGTGTAGCGCTGTGGAGTGCAGTGGCGCTGCGTAGAGTGGCGTGTAGCGCTGTGGAGTGCAGCGGCGCTGCGTAGAGTGGCGTTGCGTGTCGTGTAGCGCTGTGGAGTGCAGTGGCGCTGCGTAGAGTGGCGTGTAGCGCTGTGGAGTGCAGTGGCGCTGCGTAGAGTGGCGTTGCGTGTCGTGTAGCGCTGTGGAGTGCAGTGGCGCTGCAAAGAGTGGCGTGGCGTGTAGTGCTGTGGAGTGCAGTGGCGCTGCATAGAGTGGCGTGGCGTGTAGCGCTGTGGAGTGCAGTGGCGCTGCATAGAGTGGCGCTGTGGAGTGCAGTGGCGCTGCACAGAGTGGCGCTGCACAGAGTGGCAGGAGAGGGGTTGTGTAGAGCAGAGTGGAGTTGCATAGAGTGGAATTGCCTTGAGTGTCACTGCCTGGAGCGGAGTTGCAGAGAGTGGACTGGGTTGGGTAGAGTGAAGTTCATTTGTATGGAGTACAGCTGCTTACAGTGAATTAGGTTTGCGTGGAGTTACGCTGCATAAAATGGAGTGGCTCTGCGAAGAGTGGTGCGCAGCGGCGTGGAGTGGTGTGTGGAGCAGAGTGGCGCTGGGTAGAGTGGTGCGCAGCGGCGTGGTGTGTGGAGCAGTGGCGCTCCATAGGAGTGGCGCGGCGCTCCATAGGAGCGACGCTGCAGTGGAGCGGCGCTGCAGTGGAGCGGCGCTGCAGTGTGCAGTTGTGTGGGGTGCAGAGTGGTGTTGTATGGAGTAGAGTGGGGCTGCGGGGAATGGGGCTGCGGGGAATGGGGCTGCGGGGAATGGGGCTGCGTGGAATGGGGCTGCGTGGAATGGGGCTGCGTGGAATGGGGCTGCGTGGAATGGGGCTGCGTGGAATGGGGCTGCGTGGAATGGGGTTGCGTGGAATGGGGTTGCGTGGAATGGGGTTGCGTGGAATGGGGTTGCGTGGAATGGGGTTGCGTGGAATGGGGTTGCGTGGAATGGGGTTGCGTGGAATGGGGTTGCGTGGAATGGGGTTGCGTGGAATGGGGTTGCGTGGAATGGGGTTGCGTGGAATGGGGTTGCGTGGAATGGGGTTGCGTGGAATGGGGTTGCCTTGCATTGAGTACACTGGCAACGCACAGTGAGGCATTGCGTGCAGCGAAGTGGCGCTGCGTAGAGCAGCGTTGCATGGAACAGAGTGGCGTTGCGAGGAGAGGGGTTGTGTGGAGCAGAGTGGAGTTGCATAGAGTGGAATTGCCTTGAGTGTCACTGCCTGGAGCGGAGTTGCATAGAGTGGACAGGGTTGGGTAGAGTGAAGTTCATTTGTATGGAGTACAGCTGCTTACAGTGAATTAGGTTTGTGTGGAGTTACGCTGCATAAAATGGAGTGGCGCTGCGTAGAGTGGTGCGCAGCGGCGTGGTGTGTGGAGCAGAGTGGCGCTGCGTAGAGTGGTGCGCAGCGACGTGGAGTGGTGTGTGGAGCAGTGGCGCTGCGTAGAGTGGTGCGCAGCGGTGTGGAGTGGTGTGGGGTGCAGCGCTGAGTGGCGCGGCGTACAGTGGTGTTGCATGGAGTGGGGTTCATTGTGCAGTTGTGTGGAGTACAGCAGCGTAGAGTGGCGTTGTGTAGAGTGGCGTTGCGTAGTGCCGCCGCGTAGGGTGCCGCCGCGTAGAGTGGAATTGCATTGCATGGAGTGGCACTGCGTAGAGAGGTATTGCCATGAGAGCCGCTGCTTGGAGTGGAGTTGTGTGGAGTGGAGTGGTATTGTGTGGAGTGGAGTGGTATTGCGTGGAGTGGAGTGGTATTGCGTGGAGTGGAGTGGCATTGCGTGGATTGGTACTGGTTAGAGTGGCCTTGCTGTAAGTGCCACTGCTTGGCGTGGCGCTGTGTAGAGTGGCGTTGTATGGAGTGGCATGCGGTGTGCAGTTGTGTGGAGTGCAGCAGCGCGGCGTTGTATGGAGTGGCATTGCAAAGTGTACACTGGTGACACGTGGTGTGGCGTTACGTGCAGCGGAGTAGCTTGGCGCTGCGTAGAGTGGCGTCGCGAGGAGAGGGGTTGTGTGGAGCAGAGTGGAGTTGCATAGAGTGGCATTGCCTTGAGTGACACTGCTTGGAGCGGAGCTGTATAGAGTGGAGTGTGTAGAGTGGCGTTGAGCGGAGTGTTGCATGGAGTGTCAGTGCTTGGAGTGGCGTTGCATTAAGTGGCGCGGTGTACAGTGATGTTTCATGGAGTGGGGTGTGTTTGTGCAATTGTGTGGGGTGACAATGTGTGGAGTGGCATTGTGTGGAGTGCCGCTGTGTGGAGTGCTGCTGTGTAAAGTGGCTGTGTGGAGTGGAATTGCGTTACATGGAATGGCGTTGTGTGGAGTGGCACTGCGTAGACTGGTGTTGCCATGAGAGGAGCTGCTTGGATTGGCGGTATGTAGAGTTGAGTGGCGCTGCGTAGAGTGGCATTGCGTGGAGCGGAGTGGCATTGAGTGGATTGGTACTGGGTAGAGTGACATTGCTGTAAGTGCCACTGTTTGGAGTGGCGCTGTGTAGAGTGGAGTTGTATGGAGTGGCATGCGGCGTGCAGTTGTGTAGAGTGCAGCAGCGTGGAGTGGGGTTGCATGGAGTGGGGTTGCGTAGTGTACACTGGTGACACGTGGTGTGGCGCTGTGTCCAGCGGAGTGGCGCTGCATAGTGTGGCGTTGCATGGAGCGGAGTGGCGTTGCAAGGAGTGGGGTTGTGTGGGCGGCGTGGAGCAGAGTGGCGTTGCATAGAGTGGCGTTGCATAGAGTGGTGTTGCATAGAGTGGTGTTACCTTGAGTGTCACTGCTTGGAGTGGAGCTGCATGGAGTGGAGTGGGTTGGGTAGAGTGAAGTGCACTTGTTTGGAGTACAGGTGCGTAGAGTGAATTAGGTTTGCGTGGAGTGGTGCTGCGTAAAGTGGAGTGGCGTTGTATTAAGCAGGGTGGCGTTAAGTAGAGCGGGTGGCGTGGCATTGTCTGGAATGATATTGTACTGAGTGGCACTGCATAGATGGGCGCTGCATAGAGGGGCGCTGCATAGAGGGGCGTGCAGTTCTGTGGAGTGCAGAGGAGTGGCGTTGCTTGGAGCGGTGCTCCGTGGGGTGGCGCTGCATAGAGCGATGTTGCATGGAGTTGCGTTGCGCAGTGGTGTTGTTCTGATTCTCACTGCTTGGAGTGGCATTGCATAGAGTGGAGTGGGTAGGGTGAAGTGCAGTTGTATGGAGTACAATTGCATAGAGTGAATTTGCGTTGTGTTCAGTTGCGTAAAATGGAGTGGCATTGCATGTATGGAGTGACATTGTACTGCGTGGCGCTGCCTTGTTTGTTAATGCTTGGAGCGGCGTTGCGCGGAGCAGTGTGGTGCTGCGTAGAGGGGTGTTGAATGGAGTGGGGTGCGGCATGCAGTTTATTTATTTTATTTGCAGAGTTTTATACAGCGCTGGCTAGACCCGGCGGTATCAGAGCGCTTTACATGAGGATCAGCGAGTTACAAGTTACAAAATTACATCAGTTACAGGAGCTTAGTAACAAAAAGCATAGCATAACAAGGACAACATAATAAACAGTGTGACACAGTAACATGAGTAACTAGAGCATAGCATTAAAGAGACAACACGTCATATGGGGCAAAGAAGGTAGACGGGGAAAAGTAGAAAGGGGAAAGGAACGCAGAATTCGGGTCGTGCAGTAACTCCACCGGGCATCGGCCGCTCTGAAATTGGCTCAGTCGCCGGCAGATCTTCGGAGATTCGTCAGGAAGGCGGGGGGAGGAAGGAGACACAACGGAGAGACGAGTAAAACTGTGCCCAATGTCCGGCTGGGTAGGTGACGGCCGAGGGGGTAAACCAGAGCCAATCTCCTCTATAGCTATCTGGTAGCTCCTCCGGGCATCAGCCATGTAGCTCGGGCTCCGTGGTCGGTACACTATTAACGGTTCATCAGAAGATTTTGAAACTCAATCGCTGGAGTTAGAGAGTCGGAGGTCCGCACTCAAAGTAACCCCAGATGAGTAAAAAGGTCTGAGGAGGGGGTAGATTCCAGGGGATAAGAGCCAAAAGGCAATCCCTAGCCATCTTTGGATCCAATCAAATATGTCATCACGCAGCTCCTTCTTAAGCTCGCTCAGCGAGATCAGCAGGTCTTCCCTAGTGAGTGCCATGATTCCAACGGACTGGGCCGTCCCCTCTTTGTCTGCCCCAGTGATCGCTGGGGTGAAGGAGCTGGAGACTTTTGCGGACTGTGCCTTTTTTGGTGGCATAGGGATCAAGGCGCGACTTCAGCCTGGGGCCCCTCCTATGGTAGAAATGTCTGTGGGCTTTGTGGGAACCCACCTGATCTGGAGGATTGCGCCAGGGATTTCACTGTTCGGTGTGTGAGACAGGCAGAGCTCCCACTGCCCAGACTGTGCCTGCTTTAGTGTAAAGCACTTTAATTGAACAGCATGGCCGGAGGCCTTGTCTCGAGGCTGCAGTCACTGGAGCAGATGAAATGAAATTTGTACTTGTAAAGCGCACCCATACCCCCAAAAGGGTGTCCAGGCGCTGTACGCATACCGCTGTGGAACCCTTCCTGGCTTTTCCCTGTGAAATGTCCACTCCTGGGCACCCCCAGGGTGAAGCCAGGCATCCCAGCGCTGTTGGGGCCGTTGTGGAGATTAAGCAAGCTATTGCCCAGAGTTGCAGAGTGCGACCCATGATTAGAATAGGCACCGAGGCGAGAATTATCAGGTCCGAGGAAATTGAGCCCAAGACCCGCCGAGGCGGGAATTGAACCCTGGTCCCGGGCCAGATCTCTGCATCAGGGTCTGCCGCTCTAACCATTGAGCCACACTTCTGATCGGCGCCATTTTAAGGTCAGGCACCGCGTTCCCAGGGGTTTTGCTAAAGCAGTTGCAGGACGTGTCCCCCAGTACCCTCCCACTCAGAGGGCAACAGTCGGCGTCTACCAGTGCTCGCCTACGTACAGCGTGGAACCCCGCTCCTCACCTGGGGGTCCACACAAGTATCACAGTCCTATCGACCGGAGCACTGGGGCGGCTGGTCGTGGTTCGCGGGCGGCGGGGTCGGGCTCTCAGGCTGCTGCAGGGATACGGAGAGGGCCCCAAATCATCAGTCGCTATGCGAGTGTTTCAAGCCCGTCAGAACCGCCAAGCGCCACCGGCAATATCGCAGTGCACCGGGCTCCCGCCGGCCGCCATTTTGCTGCGAGCCTCGCAGCTCCTCTCTCGGAAGCTCCGCTGGGCGCTCTTCTGTCACGGGCAGGGGCGAGATGAGCCGCAGTCCCGGCGACGCGCTCACAAAGGCTTCAGTCATGGTAGGAAAGCTGCCCCCCACTCGACCTTTATCCCTCGGCAGTGGCCGCCGCCAAGTTGGTGTGTGGGGTGGCGTTGTGTGGGGTGGCGCTACATGGGCGGCGTTTCATGGAGTGGCGCCGTGTAGAGTGGCATTGCTTGGAGTGGCATTGCTTGGAGTGGCATTGCTTGGAGACGCATTGCTTGGAGACGCATTGCTTGGAGACGCATTGCTTGGAGACGCATTGCTTGGAGACGCATTGCTTGGAGACGCATTGCGTGGAGACGCATTGCGTGGAGACGCATTGCGTGGAGACGCATTGCGTGGAGACGCATTGCGTGGAGACGCATTGCGTGGAGACGCATTGCGTGGAGACGCATTGCGTGGAGACGCATTGCGTGGAGCGGCATTGCGTGGAGACGCATTGCGTGGAGCGGCAATGCGTGGAGCGGGCAATGCGTGGAGCGGGCAATGCGTGGAGCGGGCAATGCGTGGAGCGGGCAATGCGTGGAGCGGAGTGGCAATGCGTGGAGCGGAGTGGCAATGCGTGGAGCGGAGTGGCAATGCGTGGAGCGGAGTGGCAATGCGTGGAGCGGAGTGGCAATGCGTGGAGCGGAGTGGCAATGCGTGGAGCGGAGTGGCAATGCGTGGAGCGGCGTGGCAATGCGTGGAGCGGAGTGGGCAATGCGTGGAGCGGAGTGGCAATGCGTGGAGCGGAGTGGCAATGCGTGGAGCGGAGTGGCAATGCGTGGAGCGGAGTGGCAATGCGTGGAGCGGAGTGGCAATGCGTGGAGCGGAGTGGCAATGCGTGGAGCGGAGTGGCAATGCGTGGAGCGGAGTGGCAATGCGTGGAGGCGGAGTGGCAATGCGTGGAGCGGAGTGGCAATGCGTGGAGCGGAGTGGCAATGCGTGGAGCGGAGTGGCAATGCGTGGAGCGGAGTGGCAATGCGTGGAGCGGAGTGGAGTGGCCCTGCCTAGAATGACTGCCTTGAGTGTCACTGCTTGGAGTGGCATAGGGTGGAGTGTGAGGACCGTCTGGCTAAATAGGGAGGGGAAAGAGGCTAGAGGAGTGAGAGAGTGTAAAGAGACATCTATTGCAAATATTGGCCAGGGCATGCACCAAGGCTTCACAGAGCTGGACACAGGGACAAGGGAAAAGGGGAAAGAAAGGGTTAACCGCCTGTACATGCTGCAGCCACTGCTGAAGTAAACAGAGGCAGGCCGGGGGGGAGCTGGAGGGGGGAATTCACAGTGCCAGGTCTCTCTGCAGTGAGAAACCCATAGCTGTGTGTGTGTGCTTGGAGGGTGGGGGAGAACTCCGAGCGCGAGAGGGGGGGCACAAACAGGCAGACAGAAGGGATTATCAATGCATTCGTAAAGCTGAGCAAAGGTAAAGGAAAAGGAAAAGAGTACGCAGGAACAAATCTATATGAAAAACAGAGGACTGCCACAGTAACAGGGGCAGTTGCCTGGGAGGGTCCAAAAGGGCAAAAGGCAGGACTAATTTACCATATTCACCAAACAAAAGCAGGCATTGCAGAAGCCAATAGGAAAGATGGGAGGTTCTTCACCTACACATACCAGATACAGCATGCCTCGCAGAGCAGCGCATGCGCACTGCACTAGGCTCGGCCTAAAAAGGGCCTTAGTGATGCACCAGTGAATTATAGACCTACATGCCTTATGGACGTCACTATGGTGTTTTGCTGACAGATTTTGTACTAACTCGAATTATGGATACAAGATCATAATGCCCCATCACATCTGCAGGCAGGATTTAGGAAACACATTAGCACCAAGTGTTAAGATTTTTACCCATTAACTGAACTAGAGTTCTCCAGAAATCTCACTCATATATAGTCTTTGTGGACTTAACATCGGCATTTAATTTGGTCCCTTGAAGTGAGTTATGGGAGGTACTGAATGAAAATGGGGTTTTCCCAGCCCTGTTAGACATTTTAATTCGATTACATCAAGACACTTATGCACAAGGACGCTGGGGGCAGCAGGGCGAGTTAACAGACTGTATAGGGGTCCAAAAGGGGGTTCTGCAAGGATGTTTGCTTACCCGTAGCCTCTTTTCTTTTTAGCTAAATGATGTTGTAGCCCAGATGGGGGATTGTAAAAATGATGCTCCAAAGAGCGTTGGCCTAAAGACTAATTTGTTTGTATTTGAGGATGACACCCTGTTGGTGTAAAAAATAAAATAAATACAAGGGTCAACTTCTAGACATTGGTGGGCCGCTTTCCAGTTTTTTGTGCATAAACCAAACAAAGTAAATTCATGTCCATCAAGCCCCATAAATCATTTAGAGGCACCATTAAACTGAGCGGCTGCAGTCTGGAAAGGTTATTTCACTTTAACTATCTGGAAATTAGACCAACATTAAATATGTCCCGGAGCCCCCAAGTTGAAAGAGAAAAAAAAAGTAGTCTGAATTTAAGCCAACAAGCCTCTGGTATATTGAGGCTATATAACTCTTTAAAAGCAAGATGGGTATCCCAAGCCATAAATGCTTATTATGCCAAGGCAGAAGTAAGTACTCTATATGGGGCTGAGCTGTGGGGATTTTCAAGGCTGACTACGTTGGCAACTGCCAAAAACAATTTAAGATCCTTGCTGAGCTTGCCCTTGCTGTGGGACACGGGTACAAAATATATCATATGCAAAGCCAAACTAGAACCCGTTTTATACTGGCAGAGACTTTGACATTACAGTGCTTTCAAGGAAATAGTAGATCTAGATAAGGCCAAGAAAATAAAGTGGTTATCTAATACTAAGGAAACCTGGTCACAACTAGGTCTTGATGAGCACTGGAAAAGTGGGATCCATTAGAAACCCCTATCTAGGGACTGTATTAAGGATGCATTTTGGGCTCATAACTGGGGGATGAAAGTGTGTAATAAGAATCAAGGATCTCTTCAGATTTTGTAGATCTTAAAAATTATAGTAGTAATGAATAGTTCATCGAATCTATTACGGTCCCAACTGACAGACAGCTGTACATCAAGTTCCACCATGGTACCCTCCCTGTTAACATTTTTTGTTCAAAATGGAAAGCTATCTCTGATACGAGTAATGCATGCCCAGTTTGCTTACAGGCAGATGAAACTAGGTTACATTTCTTATTTTTTAGCAGAGGATATGCGCGCCAGAGGAAGAAATGGACTTTACCCATTTACAGGCAGTTGGGAATCAGACAGTGCTATGTGGCACTTAGATTGTTACGCTCTGAAACAAAAGAATCAATTGCCTGCAGTGTAGACAAATTCTTACACTGGAGTTAGTCCATAAGAGTCAAATCATTTTGGCTAATTTTCCTGGGGCGTCTTTCTTTAATCCCTTTCGGTAGTGGTGGGTTACTCAGATATTTTATAGGGTGGTTCTTCACTGTATATGTAGAGAGATTTCTCGCTATTGACAGGAAACTGAAGTTGCGATACTTTGCACTTTAGCCTAAGTTGATGTAATTTAATTTAAGCCCGTGCTCTTTAGTGGTCTTGAATCACTTTCATGACTCACATCCAATGCGCTGGATCTGACATGCACGGTGCCTATATAGATGCCACCCCATTGCGCCGACATCAGATAATTTGTGTGACATTTCTGCGCTAACGGCACAAAGCCACAACAGAATGCTGATGTGCCATGTGCAGACAGTAAGGGCCTACATGGGCATTATTAGTTAGCAGAGACTAGCCGCAGATGTGTTATCTTGGAATAGATACCCAAGCAATACCTCCCCAGACTCAGATTAGAAAGTCCTGGAGGACCAAACGGGTAACATACCCATCATGGCGGACTTGACTGTCCAGGCAGCAGTGCTTGGTAAACGTGTGCAGAGATACCCACATTGCAGCCGGACAGATGGCCAGGACAGGGACTCTATGAGCTAACAGTGGTTGCAGCCGTGGCGCTGGTAGTGTGACTCCGCAAGCCTTCAAGGGGATACGTCTTGGCCAGTGCATAGCATATCTTAATGCAGAAGACAATCCATCTTGAGATTGACCATTTCTGCACAGCGTTCCCTTTCCTCCGGCAAACCCAATAAAGAGTTGATCATCCACCCGGTGTTCCCTGGTACGATCAACTTAGAAAGATAACTCTTTTTTTTGGGTGCAGGGCATGAAGTCTCTCCTTTTTTTTGAAAGGGTGAGGTGGAACAAAGAAGGCCAGCAATGTGATAGTCTGGTCAATATGGAAGGGTGCTGCAACTTTTGGAAGGAATGAGGAACGTGTTCTCGGAACCAGTTTGTCTGAAAAAAGGTTGGTGGAAAGCGGGTTCACAGAGTGTTTGCAGCTTCTTGCAACCCTCATGGCAGATGTAATGGGCTTTACAAAGGCTGATTTGATGGTCAGGAGACTCAGAGGGCACCTGTGATTAGGCTAGAAGGGAAAGCACAACAAAAATTTCAAAACTAAGTCCAGGTCCCAGTGGGACAATATGAAGGGTTTTAGAGGTAACATGTTGAGTCCTTTCAGAAAACGAGTCACAACAGATGACTTGAACAGGGAAGCCTGATATGACAACTGCAAGAAAGCAGATACGGCCGAAAGATATCCTTTAACTGTGCCCAAAGCAATGCCTTGACAATATAACAATAAAACAAATAACATCTCTGACTAAGGTGTAAAGAGGGGATCAACATCTTTGGTAGTACACGAAGCAACAAATTTCTCCCATTAGGAGGCATATACTGTCTTGGCTGAGGGACACCTAGCTGCCAGAATGACATCGCAGACTTCTCCAGGGAGATCGAAGACTGTCAGTTTCCGTCACTCAATCTCCATGCACGAAGGCAGAGCGTGCACAGGTTCGGGTGCAGAACACTGCCCTGTTGCTGTGACAACAGATCCTCCTAAAAGGGCAGCTGATCTGAGGAACGATGGTCAAGCTCACAAGTTTAGGATATCATACTCTCTGTGCCCAATACAGAGCCACGAGAATGACTTGGGCCTGGTCATTCCTGATCTTTTTGAGAACTCTGGGCAGGGGAGGTATCTGCAGAAATGCATACAGGAAACCTGAAGACTACTTGAGATGAAATTCAACTCCAAGCGAAAGCCGCCTTGGAAACTCCAGCGCACAGAGGTGCTGACATTGCTTGTTGGCGGTGGCTAATAGTTCTCCTCAGTTGCAGAAGAGACCCTTCACCACCTCCAAGTGGAGACTCCATTTATGATCCGCAAGGCGAACAGCACAGTCAGCCCTGGCATTCAGAGATCCTGCCAGGTGTTGTACGACAAGGAAAATGTCCAGACGTTCCAGCCATGTCCAGAAACACAGGGCCTCGACAGTGTTCACAACCCCACCCTGCACTGCTTGTTGCAATACCACATGGCAGTGGTGGTGTCTGAACACCTGAACTAGCCTGCTCTTGATTGAAGGAAGAAGGGCTTTGAATGCGAGGTGAACAGGTCTCAACTCCAAAAAGGTTGAAATGGAGCGGAGACTAAACTGGAGACGTTTGATCTCCATCTCCCCTAGATGGCCGCCCGAACCCAAGAGTGATGCATCTGTCATCACAGTCGGCTCTGGGAGGGGAAGGGAGGGGGGTCTGCCGCTGACCCAATCATGGTCCACCACTGGAGATCTTTAGCCGTTCTTTCCAATATCTGGACCAAGTCGGAGAGATTCCCTTGATGCTGCAACCACTGGGACGTCATGTCTTACTGCAGAGCCCGGATATGCCAGCGGGCATGTGTTACCTGCAAGAGGCCATGATGACCAGCAGCCCCAGTCATTCACAACGAAATCCAGGATACAGGTTGAAACATTGAAATCATAGCTTGAGTAACCTGGACTCGCCACTCCAAAGGATAAGTCAGAAACTGCACTGTATGCCAACTAGCTCAAATGAAAGGGAGAATCTGAGAGGGAGTCAGCAGTGACATCGGCACATTGATGGTGAACCCCAGCAAAAGCAAGAGTACCATAGTAGTCTGTAGGTGAGAGATGACTGCCTGGGGCAAACCCGCCTACAAAAGCCAGTGACGAGGTAGGGGGAAGACTGGAACTTCTGACCTACAAAGATGGGCTGCGACCATTGCCATCATTTTTGTGAACACCCAAGGGGTCTTGGTGAGGTCAAAAAGGAGCACAGTGATTGAAACTGTTTAGGGCCCAGCATGAACTGCAGGTAACACCTGTGGGAAGGCAGGACGGGAATGTGAAAATAGGCATCCTGTAAGTCCAACGCTACCAACCAGTCTCCAGGGTCAAGGGCAGACAGGACCTGAGCTAACGTGAGCATCTTGAATTTCTCCTTCAGAAAGTAGTTGAGAGGGCACAGGTCTAATATAGGACGGAAACTACTGTCCTTTTTGGGCACCAGAAAGCAGCAGGAATAGCAACCACGGCCTACTTCTGATGCTGGCACCCTTTTGATGGATCCTTTGGCCAAAATAGCCTGCACTTCCTGACGGAGCAGGGAGAGGTGATACTCCATTAGCCGATTGAAGGATAGTGGCATGGTCAGAGAACCCTTGCTGAAAAATTTGGAGCACCCATTTGTTAGAGGTTATTGACTGCCTGAAGAGCAGGTGGTTCTGGATCATTTTTGATGACAAGCTCCACTTCGATCATCGGTGTTTACTACGTATATTTACTTCCGGGTTTCACCTGGTTCACATTCACTCTGAAACAAGCGGCGGACTCGAAGCTTCACTACACTTCACTCCACGCGGAGCGACAGGTACGTGGACTTTCACCCTGACATTTTCTTTTAGGTACGGCATGTTTCATACGCTGAGCACTCGAGTTTCACTGTAATTATGTGCGCAGTGTTGGTAACTGCAGTCTGATTTTCGGGTATTAGTTATTGGCCTCATACAAAGTTTCTTCAGTGTCACTCGCACGTTTAGATAGTTTTGGTTTACCACTTCCACAAGGCACGGTTGTTTTTATAGTTGCACCAGTGACACAAGTACTGATGCACTATTTAGCTTTAGTTGACCTCAAATGAATTGCTTTGGGTTGCACGGAGGAGTTTGCATGATCGATTTGTACAATTCATGAACATGGTGGTACGCAGAACTTGGATTATTAAATGAGTTTTATTCCCTTTTTAGGAAGTACCCCCTGATGAAGGGTAAGGCCCGAAATGCATTGGGGTCCCTGTAAATAATGTGGAGAAGTAGCAACACGTCAAATGTAATGTGAATACAACATTATTACTGCGAATTAAAAAGAAAATTTAAATGAAAGAAAAGAATAAAAAAGAGTTTGCAAAACTTTGTTTGAAAGGATAATCATTATTACATATTACTAAGGAGTGCCGGGAGGGCTCGTTTTTCCTCATTGGAGAACGTTTCTATTCAGTGTATTACACACACCTCAGGATCAGGAGGTGATACCCACTGGCACCCAGAAATTAAGGAACCGTGAAACAGAGACATACTGTTGCCTGTACTCAAAAAGGAGTGCGAACGTAATCCATATTTTTACTTTATTAATTTGACTAGGGGGCGACGTACAACTTAAAGAGGGTGGGGCTTAATGAGGAGCCCTGCGGCACCCCACATGGCAAACTGAATTGCTCAGATGTACAGTTGCCCAATGCAACAGGATTTCTTCTGGTAAGAAATCTTGCAGTAGGGTTAATGCAAATCATCTAATTCCCATATCCCTTAGTCGGTTAATCAAGACAGTGTGGTTAACCGTGTCAAATGCCGCCGATAGATCGAGTAATATCAGGACGGCTTGATCACCTTTATCCAAGGTCCATCTGATCTCTTCGGAGGCGGCGAGCAAAGCAGTTTCAGTGCTATGCGCATTTCTGAAACCGTATTGCGAGGGGTCCAGCAGGTTATCTATACAGGCCATCAACTCGATGTTTAGTGCCTTTTCAAGTAGTTTGGCTGGGAAGGGAAGCCTGGAGATGGGTCTATAACTACTAGGTTCCAGGGGGCCCAGGTTACTTTTTTTCAGAATGGGGAGGATAGATGCCATCTTCCAATCAGTGGGGATGTGTCCTGTGTTAAGCACTTTATTAAGGATTTGCGCGAGTTGTTCCTCGAACATCTTAGGAGCTAAATTAATGATTTTGGGGGGACAGGGGTCTAGTGGGATCCTGATTTATAAGTTGTAATGAGTTTCATAACCTGCTCTCTGTCAAGGGGGGAGAACCTATCGAGAATTGTGGGAGAGTTTCTCAGGGGCAACGGGTACTTCCTTATGGTTTAGATTGAAGGAATCGAAAACCTCCATGCCTATCTAGAAAGAAGTTGGCGAGGGTGTCACAGAAAGTTTTATTCGAAGTGCTGGCTTTT
The DNA here is from genome assembly GCA_963921515.1 of Calotriton arnoldi. NCBI lineage: Eukaryota > Metazoa > Chordata > Amphibia > Caudata > Salamandridae > Calotriton > Calotriton arnoldi. The sequence goes on along the minus strand of CAWUFW010012868.1, from coordinate 426,818 downwards.
TTTTTTGCCATTTTTGATAATTTTGTTATCGTCTTAAAAAGTTCCTTGCCCGAGTTTTCAGCCAACATAATCTTTTCGGTAAAGTATTTTGTTTTCTCTCTATGTATCTGAGATTTGTATTCAGCAATGGCTTTTTTTATAGGTCACAATCTCCAGAATCATATTTAGATCTCCAATTTCGTTCCAATCTCCTACAAGATTGTTTCTGTGACCTTAAGGTCTCAGAGAACCAGGGTTCGGACGGGGTGCCACGCCGGTATTTCTGCTTTTTTTCCGGTGCTAGGTCGTCTATGGCCTCTTTTATCCAGATAGTGTATTTATGGGCAGCTATCTCCACATCGTCATCCGCTATATTCATTGAGGGGCACGTGCCAGCCAGGGTTCTATTGAGATCAAGCGAGTTTATCTTGCTCCATGATCTGAACTTGAGGATCCCTGGTGGTGATGCTCTGGCCACTTTTTGTGACATGGGGGGGAAGGGGGGGGGGGGTGATAGAAAAGAATATAGCCTTGTGATCAGACCATACCAAGGAAAGAATATCTGTGACTACTAAGGAGGGACTGTTTGAGAAAATCCCGTCCAGTGTATGGCCCGCTGAATGGGTGGGGGCTTCAATTCTTTGGTCAAGGCCTAGGGTCTCCATAAGTTCTGACAAATTGATAGTATCCCGGTCGTTATCATTTTCTAGGTGAAAATTGAAGTCGCCTAGAACTAAATAATCCGTGCTGGTGACAATGCTCGATTAAGATGTTCACATTAGCGAGAAATTGTTCTCTAGGACCCGGGGGGCGATATAAAAGTAATCCATTAAGTGAATAGTTTTTTGTTAGTTCAATTTGAAAATAGATACTCACAGCTTGCAGCATTTGATTCTGCAGTGTACGTTATATTAATAGAGTCTCTGATGATAGCTAGTCCACCTCCTCTTCAGATTCCTGTCCACATGCACCATTTTATATCCAGAGGGTAAGGTTCCGAGCAGGTCTGGGCCAGAGCCTTCGTGTGCCCATGTTTAAGTGATAAATATTATGTCCGTGTTATAGGCCTCAACATGGAGCGCCAATTCATGTCTGTTCTTAACAAGAGCTCTTGCATTTATTAAAGAACATTTAAAAGACTTATTTTTGTGCAAATAATCTTGTTTTTCAGCTTTCTTAATCTTATAGTCCCTGATTGGAATGTTAGTGAGGGATAACTTGCAGCCAGGGCAAGTCGAAAGATTCATGTCATGATCGGGTTCTAGTAGGGAACAATTTTGGTGTTTACCTATTGTCCCATATGCCCGAAGCTCATCATTTGAATAGGATAATGGGGGTATTTTACCTGGGATGAAAAGGGCAGGGGTTCCGGCCCTCGGCACAATCTGGGCGCAGATGGGCTTGCCTTTGGCGCACCCAGACTAGCATTGAACTAAATAGTTTTCCCCCCAGAAGTAGTGCGCGATCCCCCGGAAGTGAATCGCGAGCTGTGACGCTGGGTAACGAGAACACTCTCTCCGCTCAAATGAGAGCCCCCGTGGCGGACCGGAAAGTGGGAGGACCACAGCAAGTAAGTCGGTCAACACTGACCGGGCATGCAATTATAACAGACTACAGACATTAAAATATTTAAAATATCTAAAATGGAATAAAACCAAGTAAAATCATATCGGGCAATGGCATTAGCAATCGGGCAATAGAAGGTAAAAGCGGTACAGCACCTCACTCGTGCTCCTGTCCGCCGAAGGACATGTCCATAATGGATGCCTGGACATATACCAAAAAGTCAGTACTTCTCAGCCAGGTGTGGCATCGGAGTGCTACTGATTAAGTGATCATTCTGCCTGGCAAGTTGGTTGTATCCAGTCTGCAGGATATGGTGAGCTTTGCTGCGTCCCTGCCATTGGCAACATCCAGGGTCAGGATGGCTCGGGCTTCCTCAGACCATGGGCAACACTTGCACAACCGAATCCCAAACTGTGTGAGAACATAGACCCAAGAGGCACGATGTGTTAGCCGACCACAGTGCAAGGATGGCGGAAGAGAACATCCTCTTGCCGTTGGTGTCCTGCCTCTTGGATTCCCTATCCGGTGGTGTGGTAGGGAACGTGCCAGGGTTGACTTGTGCATCTGAAAAACACACGTTCGTGATAGATTCCTTACCTTAGAATAGATACCCCAGCAATACCAACCCCGGTGGTGGGTCTGCGAACCAAGATCACACCAGAAAGTCCTGGAGAACAGAACGGCCAAAGAAGCCATCTCTCCGGAGTTGGCTGTCCAGGCAGTAGTGCTTGGTGAACGTGTGCAGCGATGCCCACGTAGCTGCCTGACAGATGTCGCTTAGAGGAACTCCCTGTCCCAAAGCAGTGGTGGCTGCCGTCGCCCTGGTGGAATGGGCGCGCAACCCAACTGGAGGCTCCTTTTTAGACAAAGAGTAACAGGCCTTGATACACAAGACGACCCACCTGGAGATGGTCTGCTTGTGTACAGTCCGACCTTTCTTGGCGCCCACGTAGCCAACAAAGAGTTGGTCATCCACCCGGAACTGATTTGTGCGGTCTAGGTAGAAGGAGAGCGCACGTTTTGGGTCCAGAAGGAGCCTCTCTTCCTCGCTCTAAGGATGCGGAGGCAGAAAGAAGGTGGGCAAAGTGATGGTTTGGCCAATATGAAAAGATGTAACCACCTTTGGAAGAAAGGATGGACGAGTGCGTAGGACCACTTTGTCCGGATGCATAGCTAGAAATGGAGGCTTAGAAGAAAGAGCCTGGAGCTCACTCACTCTCCTAGCAGAAGTGAGGGCCACAAGGAAAGCAGTCTTAAGCGTCAAGAGACGAAGAGGAGAGTTGTGAAGTGGCTCAAAGGGAGCACACATTAAAAAGGTCAAGACCAGGTTCAAGTCCCACTGAGGCATAACGGAAGGAACCGGAGGAAAGAGATGCGTTATGACTTTCAGAAAACGATTAACAGGGGACTTAAAAAGAGAAGGTTGATCAGGAAACCTGAGAAAGGCAGAAATGGCCGAAAGAAAGCCCTTTAGAGTGCCCTGTGCAGAACCCTGCTGGGCCAAAGAAAGAAGGAACAAGAGAACCTCGGAAAGAGGAGCAGAAAAGGGATCCACAGCCTTTGCTGTGCACCATGCCACAAATTTGTTCCATCTACAGGCGTATACCGTCTTAGTGGAGGGACGCCTGGCTGCCAAGATGACATCACAGACTTCGGGAGGCAGGTCAAATAACGTCAATTGCCGCCGCTCAATCTCCACGCAAGGAGGTGGAGGCTGGACAGGTTCTGGTGGAGGACCGTCCCCTGCTGCTGCGACAAAAGATCCTCCCGAAGAGGCAGACGAATCGGAGGATCGATGGCCATACTGAGTAGCTCGGGAAACCATACTCTTCGTGCCCAATCCGGAGCCACAAGAATGACTTGGGCCTGGTCGCGCCTGACCTTCTTCAGCACTCTGGGCAGAAGTGGTATAGGCGGAAAGGCGTACAGAAGACCGCAACTCCACTCGCGACGAAAAGCGTCGCCTAGCGAGTGCCGCCTTGGAAATTCCAAAGCGCAGAATTGCTGACCTTGCGCGTTCTCTTCAGTGGTGAACAGATCTAACCAAGGCTCTCCCCACTGTTGAAAGAGACCTTGTGCCACCTCCGAGTGAAGACGCCATTCGTGATCCATCATGCACCTGCGGCTGAGCTTGTCCGCCCTGGCGTTCAGGGAACCTGCCAGGTGTTGAACCACCAGAGATATGCCCTGATGTTCCAGCCATGTCCAGAGACGCAGAGCCTCTTGACATAGGGTCCACGACCCCACCCCGCCCTGTTTGTTGCAGTACCACATGGCGGTGGTGTTGTCCGTGAACACCTGCACTACTCTTCCCCGGACAGAGGGAAGGAATGCCTTGAGTGCAAGACGAATCGCCCGAAGCTCAGGAGGTTGATGTGGAGCCTGGACTCCGCCGGAGACCAGAGGCCTCGGATCTCCGCCTCTCCCATGTGGCCACCCCATCCCAGAAGGGATGCAACCGTCACCACAGTGTGTTCTGGTTGGGGAAGGGAGAGGAATCTGCCGTTGACCCAATCCTGGTACGTGAGCCACCACTGCAATTGTCGTGCAGTGCCCTCCGAGATCTGGACGTTATCGGACAGGTTCCCCTGATGCTGCGCCCACTGGAACTTCAAGTCCCACTGCAGAGCCCGCATATGCCACCTGGCATGATCGACCAGCAGGATGCAGGAGGCCATGAGTCACAACAGCCTCAAGGTCTTCCTGACTGACACCCGGGATAGAGGCTGAAAGATCGGAATCATAGCCCGAATATCCCGGACTCGCTGTTCGGGAGGATAAACCCGAAACTGCGTTGTGTCCAGAACCACTCCGATGAAGAGGAGCTTCTGAGAGGGAATCAGGTGCGACTTCAGCGCAATGATGGAGAACCCCAGCAAGTGCAGGAGATCGGCTGTAGTCTGGCGGTGGGAGACGACAGCCTGGGGTGAGCCCACCTTCAACAGCCAGTCGTCGAGATAGGGGAAGACTGGAACCCCCGATCTGCGCAGATGAGCTGCGACCACCGCCATCACTTTCGTGAACACCCGAGGGGCGCTGGTAAGGCCAAAGGGGAGCACGGTGAACTGAAAATGCTAGTGGCCTACCGTGAACCGCAGGTAACGCCGGTGGGCCGGCAGGACGGGGATGTGAAAATAAGCGTCCTGCAGGTCCAATGCTACCATCCTGTCTCCAGGGTCGAGGGCAGACAAGACCTGAGCCAGGGTCAACATCTTGAACTTCTCCTTCCGGAGGAAGCAATTGACGTTCCTGAGATCCAAGATAGGACGCAGGACTTTCTCCTTCTTGGGCACCAGAAAGTAGTGGGAATAACAACCACAACCTACTTCTGGGACAGGAACGCGCTCGATGGCTCCGTTGGCCAAGAGAGCCGTAACTTCCTGCTGGAGAAGGGACAAGTGATCCTTCGATATGCGATGGTACTTGGGTGGCATGGAGGGAGGGGTAGTCTCGAAGGGGAGGGAGTAGCCCCTTCGGACAATTTGCAAAACCCACCTGTCCGACGTGATGTTGCACCAGTGGGGGAGATGATGGCGAATCCTGCAGCCTACTGGTGTTTAGTGGCCCTGAAATGTCGGACTAGGAGGGTTTGGAGGCTGCGGCGGAGGGGGAGGGGGAGGAGGTGGACTGGCCCGCCCGCTGGCCCCCAGAACCACGGCGTTGGTTCCCATGTCCCCGGCCGCGCTGGGATGGAAAGTTTTGCGCCGGCCTGTGGCCCTGAAGTGAACGTGGTGGGGCACCCCTTCCGTGGCCACGAAAGGGGCGAAAAGCAGACTGCAGGACGCAGGGTGGAAAGACCCAAGGACTTGGCCGTAGCCCGAGAGTCATTGAAACGCGTCAATGCACTGTCCGCCTTGTCGCCGAACAGGCGACGGCCATCAAAAGGCATGTCCATCAGGGTGTTCTGGACATCCCCCGAAAAGCCAGTCGTCCTCAACCAGCCGTGGCGTCTGATTGTCACCGACGTGGAACCTCGTTCTGCCCAGTGAGTCGGCGGTATCCAGCCCACACCGAATGGCGAACTTAGCTGCGTCTCTCCCCTCAGCAACAGCACGGGAGAGCACGGTCCGGGCCTCCTCCGGACACTGAGGCAGCACTTGCGCCACCAAGTCCCACACAGAGTGGGAATAACGGCCCAAGAGGCATGCGGTGTTCACCGACCGCAGCCCTAAGCTGGAGGAAGAAAACAACTTCTTCCCAAGGTGATCCAGCTTCGTGGATTCCCTATCCGGGGGTGCGGTAGGGAAGGCGCTCTGGGACGTCGAGGCTTGGACCACCAAGCTCTCAGGGGAAGGGTGTTGGGAAAGGAACAAGGGGTCGCCCGGAGCCGGGCGGTGGCATCGGGCAATCATCCTATCCACAGGAGCCCCTGTGGTGGGCTTGGACCAAGTGCCCAAAAGGATATCCGAGATAGCTTCATTAAAAGGCAGCAGGGGCTCTGAAGAGCTCGCTGCCGGTTGAAGTATCTGTCAGGAGGTTAGTCCTGACTGCCACCGTAGGAAGCTAGAGGTTAAGAGACTCGGCCGCCCTACGCAACACCACTGCGTAAGACGGTCACTCCTCCGTAGCCACTGTAGGAGGAGACAGCATGCCACGGTCTGGCGAGGTGTCCAAACCACTGGCATCCCGAGGTCCTCTCTCCAGTCCTGTTCCAGCTGTTCCGTTAAAGGGTCACCTGACCCCTCCCAATCCTCCTCCTCCTTGTCCTCTGGGTGCCAATCTATCCTAAAAGGGACTCCAGGAGTGAACAGGGGCACAAAATCCCCGCCCGGCGCCGGATCCGGCATCGGTAGACGCCGGTCCGGCACCGTGTCTTCATCCAGAAGGAAGTTGGGGTTGACGCCAGCCGGGAGGCTGGCCGGGTGCAGTAGCGGTGCCGTCGGAAGCGGCGCCGGTGGAGGTGTGACAAGGTCAACCGGCGCCGATCCTGATCCAGGCCTGGATCCACGGGGGACCTGCGGCGCCGGAGCCACCGGCAATGAAGGTCCCGGTCCCCCAGCCGAGTCCGTATGGCCCGAAAGCGCGCCGGCGGGTTCGGGTCACCTAAAGATGGCATGCATCGCCTCGTAGAACGTACGAACCTGGGCGGGAGTCGCCCCGGGTCCCGGAAAGGGAGGGAAACCCAGAGTCGACTCTTCGGGCTCTGCATGCGGAGCCACGGGAGGGGCACCACCTGCGGGCCTCGTCGGGTCAGCCGACCGACTAGGAGAAGTCGAAGAGCGACGATGCTTCTTCGACTTCTTTTTCTGCGTCCAGAGTGCGAAGACTTCGATCCTGACTGATGGTGGCTCCGCGACCGGTCCCTCGACCTCCCTCTGGACCGGGACCTCGAACGGCGCGGAGCCGACTGTCGGCGTTCAAGCAGCTTTCGGGACCGCTCCCGCAAAGCCTTCGGCATCAACAACAGGCAGGCGGAGCACGACTTGGGGTCGTGGTCGTGCTCCAGGCAGAATAGGCACACGCGGTGCGGATCTGTCATCAACATCAGTCGGCTACAGGAACCGCAGGCCTTGAATCCTGGCATCCCTCGTGCACCTTACGGAGTCGTGAGACTCGAAAAAGACGTCGACAAAAGTCGAGAAAAACTTAGTCAAAAAATGACTGAGGTACCGCTCTTCCCGGATCTGCGCTGGCTGGCGCGGAAAAAGAAAGAACTGACGTCAGCGAGGGAGGCGTCTAAGTAGCTGCCGCGACGTCATCCCGGCGACCACGACGCAGACGACGGACGCGGAGCCGACCGACGCCACCTTCCGACGCGCAGAGGTATTGCTAACGAAAACTTTCCGGATCCAGTCTGACGCCTGGGGGTAATTCTAAGGTAAAGAATCTATCACTAACGGGTTTCTTTCAGATTAATATATTTATATAAGTGACATGATAAATGAAAAAAGCTAGGCTATGAGGTTACATTTCAAATATTGTGGCTGGGAACAAAAATTATTTGAAAAGAAAAGATAAAACGTACAAACTCATCATTTTTAAATTGGTTTCACTTTGTAGATATGACTTTCTTTATTGTGGAACAAGAAAAAAAGATCAAACATTCTTAGTTGTGTTCTTAGTCTGTTTTCTCCAGATGTCAATGACTATGAGATCGCCATATGCCTCAAAAAATGAGAAAGCCAAAACCATAGGTGAAAACTGGTCACTGTCAAAGATGATGCTGTGATTAATTGCACGAAAGCCCCAACTGGATGCTAACAGCATTGAGCCCTTGGCACTGAAGATGAGCAATGTGCATTCTACAGAATGACACCAACTAAGTCAGAGAATGCAGATACTATGGTCTGTCACTTTCACACTAGAATTGACAATGCAGGCGGTCTGCACTGCTGGATCATCATATATGGCTGGTCTAACACTCCCTAAGTGCATTGTAGAGCAACACTCTTGATGCAGTCTCTTTGATATTTTCACTTCTATCATATTCAGGGCCACTATTGGTTGTTACTGAAGTGGCACATCCAGGTCAATGATTTCAAAGCAGTTCATGGCTCAAATGGTGAGTCTCACTGGAGGGTAAGATTTGTAAAATGACAGCGAAATTTTCACTCATCTTTTTCAAAACTAAGTAGACTATTGTTTCACACCACTGTTCAGTATGTTAGATGTTACCTCTATACAGCTTAGCTTAGCTTTCATGCTAGATTGGTTTCATTACTGGAAAGAAAATGATAATTGCATGGCCAAGCATCAGAAGTGTAGTTGAAATGCCACCAAACTGCTTCGGAAACTATTAACTGAAGAATAAAGGGATGAAGTCACACACCGTTTTAAAGCCAGTCAATAGGCTAGATCCAATTGTCTTGAAAACATGTACTGTGCCTGTTTTACTCGATGCATGAAAGATAGTAAGCTTTAAATCAGCAAAACATGTTGCAAATTGAGTCTGTAGCAGCTGCAGAATCTCAGAGGCCGATAGGGCTGTTTGCAAGGCAAATTTGTGCTGCAGAGATTAGACATTTTTTGTGCTAGGATTGCAACAAGCTTATTTCAATGTTCAAAGAGTTTATTTATAATGTCTAATTTCGACCAGGGAATGCTTTCAAATAACTTCTTTGGAGGAGGATAGAATATAATACCACAACACTTTACGGTCTTTTGAACAGTTTACACAAAAATGTAGCCGGAAGCTAATCCACAGCAACTTTCATTTCTTCTAATTGGATGAGAACTCTTCCCTAGGAGTGCATGACAAGAAAGAATAAATTGAGCTGGTGCTGCAAGTAAGGCCTGGCTTCAAAGGATTATAGGCCCTGTGCAAAGTGGCAGAATCGCAGGCTGGCGAGTGTCCCAGTGGGTTGGGAAATGCAGACGTGCGCATAAATGTGGGATTATTTTCTGTCCAACAGTGGAAACCCAAATGGGAATTTCCAGGCATGGTAAAGGACGCTATTGTGTATTTTCTCATACCAGCCTAAGGATGTATGTTTTTAACAGTCACAGAAATGAAAGGCAGCAATTGTTAAGGAGAATACTCCATGAAAGAGCCACGTAAGGTGCGAGTCTTCTGCCACAGAAAATGGAGTACTCTTATCCATAAAAGTATGAAATGCTTCTTTTTCACGCTCATCTGCCTTGAGGTCGGATTATATTGACTTTATATGGCAGTTTCGCTTATGGGCACTTTATTACTTTTCAAACTTTGTAACTCCCAATTCAATTGCGTTATTGCTTGCATTTGAGCCTGCCCGTGCTTCAGGAGATTTAAATCTTTTCAAAAGATTGAGGGTGGAAGAAATAATGGTGTAAATTGTACATACCCTTTTGACCGTGTTTGAAAATCACTTGTCAATAAGAAAATGAGTTACTTGCCTGTAACTACGTTTCTCCAGTTTTGGTATCTTTCACAGATTCACATGCTTGAATCATCCCTGTCGTCGTAGTGGGAGTACCACAGTATCATTATAAAAGCAGTAGATACTATCATAGGCTACAATGCAATGAACAGTCACTGCAATAGCCTATCTACCTTCTTTTGTAAAAAATGACCAAACTTAAATAACAACCAATAAGGAGACAGCACCCTGTAGAACACTCCCGAGAGAGGCTGAGTTCCTCAGATTGTCAAGTACATGTGTGAAACTACATACTTGAGGAAATAAGGGATGCCTCTCAGGGGAGGAGGGTGAGTTGCATATGAATCTATGAAAGATACCAATACTGGAGAACCGTAGTTACAGGTAACTCATTTTCTTCTATAGTATTGGATCTTTCATAGATTCACATACTTGAATCAGAGTAGATAGCAGTTGTATAGACAAATATGCTATGCATAGAAAGAAAAAATAAATACCTGTAGAGGATGGTGGGTAATAATATACATGCATACACCTTAACATGTGTGTGTATGTATATATATATATTCACTGAAAAAACCATAGGTTTTAGGGACAGTTATAGTTACTTGGACATTGCACTCGTACAAAACCCGTGAAATTCCCCGTTATAGTTAGTTCAGCTAACTATAACTCGCGCCCCGCAATGCACTGCTGATGACGTCACATATTACATCACTCATGACATGGTCAGTGACATCACTGATGACATCACTGATGACATCTCAAATGACATCACTGATGACATCATCCAGTGACTGTTTCTGTAAAGTTTAAATATTTTTAATATATATAGGAAAAGACGTATTGAAGAATGAGTGGGTGTGTAAGTGTCTGTATGGATGATTTAGTAGGTGCGTGACTGACTATAAGTGAGTGATTTAACTTATCTTACTGAATGCATGGGTTAGTGACTAAACTGGGTGAATGTCTGTATCCGTCTGTCTGTTGCTGTGTAAGTGGCTGCATGTGTTTGTGAATAGCTAAATGAGTGTCTATATGAGTTATTGAATGCTTGTCTGAGTATCTGTATGGGTGCCTGAGTGTTTGTGTGGGAGGGGTGTGTGCAACTCTGTGCATAGATGTGTGAGTGGGTGATTCACTGGGTGGATGGTTTCAAGAGTGCATCTGTGATAGACTGTATGAGTGGGTAAGTGTGTGTAAGAGTGTTAGTGAGTGAATGTATGTCCCAGTGGTACATGTGTGAGTAACTACATATGTGAAAGGCAGTATATATGTGTGTTGGAGTATATAAATAGCTATAAGCAAGAGTGAGTGATTGTGATAGTGGCTGTATGGATGAGTGTGTGCTTGTATCAGTGATTGTATAAGAGCGTAACAATGTGCTACTATTTGTATGAGTAAGTGAGCTGGTGTGTGTATAACTGTATAGGTGAGTAAATGGCAGTGTGTTTAATTATTTGCATGACTGACTAGGTGTCTGAGTATCTCTATGGATGAGTGGCGTTGTTTGAGTGTCTATATAGGAGTAAGAGTGCATATGATAGTCCTGTACTGAGCGACCGTAAGTATGAGTGACTGTACGGGTGAGTGAGTAGATGTGTGTGTGTAGACCTAAGAATCAGTGAGTGGGTATGTAGTTATTGGTGTTGGAGTGTCTATGGTTTTGCGAATGGCAGTCTGTAATTTAGAGTGGGTGTATCAAAGATTATATTAGGGTGTGAGGAGGTGCATCAGATTATCACGTGGATGATGTCATCAGTGATGTCATTTGAGATGTCATCAGTGATGTCACTGACCATGTCATGAGTGATGTAATATGTGACGTCATCAGCAGTGCATTGCGTGGAGCGAAGTTATAGTTAGCTGAACTAACTATAACGGGGAATTTCACGGGTTTTGTACGAGTGCAATGTCCAAGTAACTATAACTGTCCCTAAAACCTATGGTTTTTTCAGTGAATTTCAAAGGTTTTTAAATGCTAATTTGTAACTATAACGTGTCTGAAACCTATGGTTTTTTCAGTGAATTTCAAAGGTTTTGTAAATGACAATTTTTAAATGTATTAATTGTTATATTAATTTTTTTCATACTGATTTACTACATTTTTAGAAACAATTTTTTTTTACAGATTTTATTTTTTAAATTACATTGTAATTACATTATACATTACATTACAAAAAATACTTTCTCAGAATGAATTACTTTAGTTTAAATACTTTGCACATAGGCAATAGACTTTTAAGTACAGTAGTTACAGTTGTTGCAATGGGCAACACATTTTCAAACACAATGCAACATTCAGCTCAATGTGAATTTCTAGTTAAATGCAATTAGTTACTTTATGGATTACTTTTCTAACCACAGGACTGGATCCTAGATTCAGTCCTGGCACATCTCCTGTAAACAGTTGAGTAAAAGCGTTTTGGTTACAGTCGTGATTTTTAAGGAATATTATTGTATTTTAAAAGTTGACACTTAGAAACTTTTTCTCATAGAATCACCAATGTTATCCTATGGAAGGAAATTCACTTAGCAGGTAAAAACTGTTATCGTTACTTTTTCTTACTCAGTGTTGGATCCTGGATCCAGCACTGGTGCATCTCCTGTAAACAGTTGAAAGAATGCGTTTAAGTCAGACAGGTGATTTTTAAGGAATATTTGTAGTTTGTAAAAATCAACACTTTGAAACTTTTTGCTGAAAACCAGACAATGGATTCCTATGGAAGAAAATATAAGTTACTGGTAAGTACGGTTAAAATTACTTTTCAGGATTAGTACTGGGCTGAAAGATGCAGCACTGAGGTCTCTCCTGATAACAGGTGAGTAAATCGGAATTCGTATTTCGGCTGATTTTAGAGGAATATTTTAAAGTTCCAAAACTCCACACTTAGAAGAATTTCCAAGTGAAACCAGTCAATGTTAGCCTATGGAAGGAAATTCAAGTTACTGGTAAGTACGGTTAAAATTACTTTTCAGGACCAGTACTGGGCTGAAAGATACAGCACTGAGGTCTCTCCTTATAACAGGTGAGTAAATCGGAATTCGTATTTCGGCTGATTTTAGAGGAATATTTGTATGTTTCAAAAATCAACACTTAGAAACTTTTTCAGCAAAAAGCAGGCAATGATATCCTATGGAAGGAAATTCAAAAGATCTCTGTGCAATTTAGCGAGATGTCACCAATTCTGGCCGATTGTGTAAATTCTTCTTCCATCGGCTCCAGAGGTTCTTTTCCCCGGGTTATTGTGGTTTTGAAGAATTTACACAATCGGCCAGAATTGGTGACATCTCGCTAAATTGCACAGAGATCTTTTTTCAAAATAAAACTACGAAAATTGTCCTTTATTAAGGGAATATACATTCTAGACTACGGATTATTTGAATGCAGAGTATTTCAGAAGATACAAGCCCTACATAAATTCAAGTGGCAAGGTGTGGCCTTCCTCTATTTTTTATCTCCAATATTGGAAGTACCTTGAATATATAACTGGAAGATTAATCCTGCACTCAGAGAGAGATGCGCTGCGGAGAGAATAGCTAATCCTGATGTATGGGCTTGCAGTTAATTTTGGGTGTAGAGCCTGAAATCGTGACAGATCCACATAATCCTTGTGGGAGGTATTATTTCTTGTCCTGAGGAAGGTGGTGTTTTGAACAGTGGTACTCACCGAAACGCGTCGACGCACACTGTATAAAGGCGTACTGTAGATTACAGTGACATTTGTGATCTGTTCCTGCTAAAATCAAATGCACAACAACTTTGTGTTGAACAAATGATCTAGATCTAATGTATTGCCTTTAATGATTAGAAATTATTTTTCTTGCAGAATCTCCCTTTTGATTAATTGTGTAGATTGAATTGTGTGTATGTTTTTATCTTTTTTTAACATTGTAAAATGATTCTTTGCTCTTGATTACGGACGGATAATTTTTAATAAAATATTTTTATATTTCGTACATATTTTGGCCTTTGATGGTGGTGGTAAGTTATGGTGATATTTTGGATGTGTTGAGTGTTTTGGTTTCCTTGAATTAAGCTACCCCAAAGGGGATTTGTTCTTGACCTCGGTCCACCTGAAGCCATTGCCTGTCCAACTGCTCTTGGTAGGGTCTCATTCTGAGACGTGCGTGAGGAACCATAAGGATGGCCGAGGACATCATGCAGAGAAAGCATTTGAGGAGACGAACAGAAGATGACTTTTTGGATAGACTGAGCAAGTGATATGGCGTTTTGCCTTTAAGGGGATAAGAATGCCTTGTTTGGGATCGTATCCAAAGTTGCTCTGAGAAAAGTTATCCGTTGAGAGGGCGTGAGAATGGACTTTTGGTAGTTGACTGAAAGCCCCAGAAAGCAACAGTTGTAGGGAGTTGGATATGGCTTCCGAAACCAGGTGAAGAGAAGGAGTCTTTATTAGCCAATTGTCAACATGCACAAGTTACTAACTTGTGTAACGATATATCTGTAAGAGACAGTAGTTAGTGACAGATTCCTTACCTTAGAATATCCCCAGGCGTCAGGCTGGATCCGGAAAGTTTTTTGCGTAGCAGTACCCTTGCGCGTCGGTAGGCGGCGTCGTGCGGCTCCGCGTCCGTCGTTGGCGTCGTGATCGCCGGGATGACGTCCCGGGCAGTACTTAGACGCCGCCCCTGCACGCTGACGTCAGTTCTGTACACGACTTTCCGCGCCAGGAACGCAGAGCCATGCAAGAAGCTGACATAGGTGTCTGAAAAATACTAGGGCCCTGAAAGGGATGTCCTTAACCCTAGAAATCAGTTCGCAGAACGGGGAGGATGGGTGGGGCAGTAGTGAATCTGTCACTAACTACTGTCTCTTACAGATATATCGTTACACAAGTTAGTAACTTGTGCATCTGAAAGAGACACGTTGGTGACAGATTCCTTACCTTAGAATAGATACCCCAGCAATACCAACCCCGGTGGTGGGTCTGCGAACAAAGATCAGACAAGGAAGTCCCGGAGGACAGAACGGCCAAGGAAGCCGTCCCTCCGGACCAGACTGTCAAGGCAGTAATGCTTTGTAAATGTGTGCAGCGAGGCCCACGTAGCTGCCTGACAGATATCCTGCAGCGGAACACCGCGGCCTAAAGCCGTGGTAGCAGCCGTTGCCCTGGTGGAATGGGCACGCAGCCCAACAGGAGGCGGCTCCTTAGCCAAAGAATAGCAGGCTTTGATACACAAGGTTACCCAGCGGGAGATGGTTCTCTTGTGCACCGCCCGGCCTTTTTTGGCGCCCACGTAGCCAACAAAGAGCTGGTCATCCACCCGGAAGTGTTGTGTGCGGTTGATATAAAAGGAAAGCGCACGTTTTGGGTCCAGACGGTGGAGCCTCTCTTCCTCTCTGGAAGGATGCGGAGGCGGAAAGAAGGTGGGCAAAGTGATGGTCTGCCCAATGTGGAAGGCAGTAACCACCTTTGGCAAGAAGGACGGGCGCGTCCTAAGAACAACCTTGTCTGGATGGACAGACAGAAAGGGAGGTTTGCATGAAAGAGCCTGGAGCTCACTCACCCGCCGAGCGGAGGTGATGGCCACCAGAAAGGCTGTCTTCAGAGTCAGAAGACGAAGAGGACAGTTATGTAGAGGCTCAAAGGGAGCACACATAAGAAAGGTAAGAACCAAGTTCAAGTCCCACTGAGGCATCACAAACGGAACAGGAGGGAAGAGGTGTGTAATGCCTTTTAGAAACCTGTTAACAGGGGACTTGAAAAGGGAGGGCTGATCAGGAAGCCTGAGGAAGGCCGAGATGGCACAAAGATAGCCCTTGATGGTACCCAGGGCAGAACCCTGTTGGGCCAGGGAAAGAAGGAACAGAAGAACCTCTGAAAGAGGGGCAAAAAGGGGATTCACAGCCTTTGCTGTGCACCATGCCAAAAACTTCTTCCACCTGCAGGTGTATACCACCTTAGTGGAGGGACGCCTGGCTGCCAGAATCACATCACAAACTTCGGGAGGCAAGTCGAAAGGAATCAACTGCCGCCGCTCAATCTCCACGCAAGCAGGTGGAGGCTGGACAGGTTCGGGTGGAGGACCATCCCCTACTGCTGCGACAGAAGATCCTCCCGAAGAGGCAGACGGATCGGGGGATCGACTCTCATACTGAGTAGCTCGGGATACCAAACTCTTCGAGCCCAGTCCGGAGCCACAAGGATGACTTGGGCCCGGTCGCGCCGAATCTTCTTCAACACTCTGGGTAGAAGTGGTATAGGCGGAAAAGCGTACAACAGACCGCAACTCCACTCGCGACGAAAAGCGTCGCCGAGCGAGTGCTGCCTTGGAAATTCCAACGCGCAGAACTGATGACATTGCGCGTTCTCTTCGGTGGCGAATAGATCTAACCAAGGCTCTCCCCAATGTAGAAAGAGTCCTTGCTTCACTTCCGAGTGAAGACGCCATTCGTGATCCATCATGCACCTGCGGCTGAGTTTGTCCGCCCTGGCGTTCAGGGAACCTGCCAGGTGTTGAACCATCAGGAAAATGCCCTGATGTTCCAGCCATGTCCAGAGGCGCAGCGCCTCCCGACATAGGGTCCACGACCCCACCCCGCCTTGCTTGTTGCAGTACCACATGGCGGTGGTGTTGTCTGTGAACACCTGCACTACTTTCCCTTTGACAGAGGGAAGGAATGCCTTGAGTGCAAGTCGGATCGCCAGGAGCTCCAGAAGGTTGATATGGAGCCGGGACTCCGCCGGAGACCAGAGGCCTCTGATCTCCGCCTCTCCCATGTGACCGCCCCATCCCAGAAGGGACGCGTCCGTCACAACTGTGTGCTCTGGCTGGGGAAGGGAGAGGGATCTGCCCATGACCCATTGCCGGTTCGAGAGCCACCACTGCAACCGTCTTGCAGTCCCCTCCGAGATCTGAACGTGATCGGACAGATTGCCCTGGTGCTGCGCCCACTGGAACTTCAGGTCCCACTACAGAGCCCGCATATGCCATCTGGCATGATCGACCAGCAGGATGCAGGAGGCCAGGAGGCCCAGCAGCCTCAGGATCATCCGTACCGAAACCCAGGATAAAGGCTGAAAGATCGGAATCATAGCCTGAATATCCCGGACTCGCCATTCGGGAGGATAGGCCCGAAACTGCGTCGTGTCCAGAACTGCTCCGATGAAAAGGAGCTGTGGAGAAGGAATCAGATGCGACTTCGGCACATTGATGGAGAACCCCAGCGAGTGCAGGAGTTCGGCCGTAGTCTGGAGGTGGGAGATGACTGCCTGGGACGAGCCCGCCTTCAGCAGCCAGTCGTCGAGGTAGGGGAAGACTGGAACCCCTGCCCGGCGCAGATGAGCTGCGACCACCGCCATCACTTTCGTGAACACCCGAGGGGCACTTGTAAGGCCAAAGGGGAGCACGGTGAACTGAAAATGCTCGAGGCCTACCGTGAACCGAAGGTAACGCCGGTGGGCCGGCAGGACGAGGATGTGAAAATAAGCATCCTGCAAGTCCAACGCTACCAACCAGTCTCCAGGGTCGAGGGCAGTCAAGACCTGAGCTAGGGTGAGCATCTTGAACTTCTCCTTCCGGAGGAAGCGATTGACGTTCCGGAGGTCCAAGATAGGACACATGTCCTCCTTGTCTTTTTTGGGCACCAGAAAGTAGTGGTAGTAGCAACCACCTCCTACTTCTGGGGTCGGAACATGCTCGATGGCCCTCTTGGCCAAGAGGGCCGTGACTTCCTTCTGCAGAAGCACCAAGTGATCCCCTGACATGCGGTGGAATTGAGGTGGCATGGCTGGGGGGGTGGTCTCGAAGGGGAGGGAGTAGCCCCTTCGGACAATGTCCAAGACCCCACCTGTCCGAGGTGATGGCACGCCAGTGGTGAAGGTGATGGCGGACCCTGCCCCCTACTGGCGTGCTGTGCACCTGAAAGGAGGGACTAGGAGGGCTTGGAGGCCGCGGACAGGGCGGAGGTGGTGGCCTGACCCGCACCCTGGTTGCCCGAACCGCCACGGCGGTAGCCACATCCCCGGCCACGCGAAGACGCTTGCTGCGTGGGCCGGTGGCTGGGCTGCGGGCGGGACTTGGCGCCCCTTCCGTGGCCACGAAAGGGACGAAAAGCAGAGGTTAGCGGAGGGCGCACAACAGAAAGGCCCAGGGACTTGGCAGTAGCCCGTGAGTCCTTAAAACGCTCCAGCGCATGGTCTGCTTTGGAACCAAAAAGACAGACTCCATCAAAGGGCATGTCCATGAGTGTATTCTGGACATCACCCGAGAAACCAGTTGTTCTCAGCAAGGCGTGGCGACGCAGCGCCACCGTCGTTGCAAGCGATCTGCCCAGCGAGTTGGCGGTATCAAGGCCACAACGTATGGTGTATTTAGCCGCATCTCTACCTTCCGCAATGGTGCGGGTAAGCAGTGTCTGGACCTCCTCAGAACACTGGGGCAAAACAGTCGCCACCGAATCCCACAGGGAGTGGGTATATCGGCCCAAAAGGCAAGCGGTGTTGACGGACCGCAAGCCAGCACTGGAGGAAGAAAAAGCCTTCTTCCCAAATTGGTCCAGGCGTTTGGATTCCCTATCCGGAGGGGCGGTAGGGAAGGCGGTTTGGGAGGCAGAGGCTTGGACAACCAAGCTCTCGGGGGTGGGATGTTGAGAGAGAAACAAGGGGTCGCCCGGAGCAGGGCGATGGCGTCGGGCCACGTTCCTATCCACAGGAGCCCCTGTGGTGGGCTTGGACCAGGTGCCCAAAAGAACGTCAGATAGTGCATCATTAAACGGCAGCACAGTCTCCGAAGAGGAAGCTGCCGGCTGAAGCACTTCGGTCAGGAGATTAGTCCTGACAGCCACAGTAGGTGCAAGGCTCCAGCTGCTCTACGCAACACCGTTGCGAAATTTGCTCCCTCCTCCGTAGCCACGGGAGGAGACAGCATGCCAGTGTCAGGGGAAGTGTCTAGACCACTGGCATCCCCAAGTTCCTCTGCCCAGTCCTGATCATACTCACACTGCCGTGTGAGAGGGTCTTCCGACCCCTCCCAGCTCTCCTGGTCCTCCTCTGGTTCAAAATATGGAGGAGGAGGGACATCTGGGACCCAAGGTCTCATCGGCGCCGGAGCCGGCGTCGAGCGACGTCGGTCCGGCTCCATGTCCGGAACCGGAGAGAACCGGGGAACGACGCCGCCCGGAGCCCCGGGCGGCATCAGGAACGGCACCGGGGACATAGACGCCGGCGTGGTTAGGTCAACCGGCGTCGATGGGGGTTGCGGCACCACCGGAGCCGGGATCGGGGCCGGAGCAGAGGCCGGGATCTAGGCTGGCGGGACAGGTGACGCCGGGACCGGAGTCGTCGGCGACGCCGGAGCAACCCCATCAGGGCCCGCGGGGCCCGAAGGCGCACCGGAGGGACCTTGAGGCCCGAAGAGGCGGGCCATGGCCGACGGGAATTCCTGTATTTGGGCCGGAGTCGCCCCGAACCCGGAAAGGACGGGTAATGCGGGGCGGCTCCACAGGCACGTCCGGGGCTGCGGGGACGGTGCCGACAGGGGCCTCAGCTGAGTCGCGAGACCGGCGAGGCGAAGTCTTAGAGCGATGATGCTTCTTAGACTTTTTGTGCTTCGACTTACTCGAGGAGCGCGAAGACTTGGACTCCGACGACCTGCGGGGGCTCCGCAACCGGCCCCTCGACCTCTCACGGGACCGGGGCTTGGTGCGGCGCTGAGCCGACTGCCGGACCTCCAGGAGCTTTCGAGACCGCTCTCGCAAAGCCTTCGGGTGAAGTTTCCGGCAGTCAGGGCACGACTTCGTGTCGTGGTCTCGGCCGAGACAGTAGAGACACTCCAAGTGCGGGTCTGTGATAGACATCATTCGACCACAGGCACCGCATGGCTTGAAGCCGGGCATCCCTACCGACACCTAGGAGTCGAGAAGACTCGAAAAGAAATAGTGAAAAAATTCACCAAAAATGTAGTCAAAAATTGACTAGGGCACTGCTCTTCCCGGATCTGCGCTTACTGGCGCGGAAAAAGAAGAACTGACGTCAGCGCGCAGGGGCGGCGTCTAAGTACTGCCCGCGACGTCATCCCGGCGATCACGACGCTGACGATGGACGCGGAGCCGCACGACGCCGCCTACCGACGCGCAAGGGTACTGCTACGCAAAAAACTTTCCGGATCCAGCCTGACGCCTGGGGATATTCTAAGGTAAGGATCCGTCACCAACGTGTCTCTTTCAGATACAGGAAAATCTGCAGGCCCCATAATCGTAGGTGTGCTGCCAGGGGAGCGAGGCGTTTGGTAAATACCGGAGAAGCGGAGCGGAGGCCGAAGGGGAGAATCTTGAATTGATAGTGCGTGCCCGACAGTGAAACGAAGAAACCTTCGGTGTTTAGGATGGATAGGAATATGGAAATACGCATCCTGTAAATTGAAGCGGGCCAGAAAATCTGAATGGTTCAGAAGCTGCAATATCTCCTGGAGTTACCATGTGGAAGGATTTTTTCTGTAGGTATTTGTTGAGCTTTGAGGTCCAGAATGGGACACCATTATCCTGACTTCTTCGCAAAAAGCCCATTCCCCTTTGAGAGCAC
The DNA here is from genome assembly GCA_963921515.1 of Calotriton arnoldi. NCBI lineage: Eukaryota > Metazoa > Chordata > Amphibia > Caudata > Salamandridae > Calotriton > Calotriton arnoldi. Next base: position 406,930 of record CAWUFW010012868.1, on the reverse strand, counting down.
AGCACTCTCTATGGCTCCTTTTTGCAGCATGACGAATGCCTCCTTCCTGAGTAACTGAAGATGGGATGGCAGAGATTTTTGTGGTGGATGAGGCGGTGGTACTGTGACAAACTCCAGGGTATGACCATACTTTATTTTATCCAGGATCCCTTTGTCTGTGGTACTTTTTTGCCATTGATTGAAATAACTTGTGATGCGTGCTCCTCTGGATGGTAGGATAGGGGAGAGTGCAGCAGGCGACAAGACATGGTCACTGTTTCCTAGTTGCATCTCTGGACTGTACTAGTTGTTTACGTCTGGGTTGCCTGGAGTATGCAGCCTGTGGTGGTGCACGAAAGGCCTGTTGCTGTTAGTAGGAAGGACAAAATGACTGATAGGTCTGAGGTTGGTATCGCTGGTAGCCCCCCGAAATGAATAGGCTCCTCCACCACGAGCTCCACTAAAGGGGGTCTTCCTGTATTAGAGCGTACCCAAAGCTTTAGCAGTCTCGGTGTCCGCCTTAATAGCCTGTAAAACAACGTCTCAACAGGTATATCAAGCGGGGACTGTTCAAAAAGGTGTATCAATCACACAGCACAGGAAAGAAATAAGGGAGACCAATGAGATTGAAAGGGTTGTTATTTGCATATAGAAGCACAGAAATCAACTAAATTGCAGTAACCATAACAAACCAGATGTGCACTGGAAGTGTTGTAGTGAATAAACGGCGCAGTGACACACGTGATTAAAAACAACGTGAGGCGGCGAAAAATTTTAATAATAATCAGTGTAGGTCAAACAAAAATATTTACAATCACAAACATAATTCCATTATTTGTGAATGACCCTTTGGTTGCCGCAATTGGCGTTGTAGAGTCGACGGCGTTTTCGACCTCTCTAACTCAAGGTCATCATCAGGACGATGGTTACACGATTCATTTAAAGTGCTCTGGTGGCACTAGGTGAGGAGGGGGAATCCAGAAGGTGAGTCCTACACGACTGGAACTGTAAGCGGTGTGATTTGGGGAAGCCTTCAATGGCTGGGATGTCGTCAATTGTGGAAAGTCCTGCGTCAAGGGGAAGAGCGTGCGGAAAGCTAGGCAGCGCTCGGAGAAGAATTCCGATGGGCAGCGGGTGGTTGGGTCCACTGATTCGTCGCGTTTGGAGGAATATGGGATCAGGATGCCGGGATAAGTCCAAAAGCAGGTAGGACGAGTGAAACACCTTTTTGAACAGTCCCCCGCTTGATATACCTGTTGAGACGTTGTTTTATTGATGTAATACTTACCCGGTCTCAACTGGGTTAACGGGTTTACTCCCGTTTTTTGTTTTTCTTAATAGCCTGTAAGGCATCAATGTGCTTACCGAAAAGCGTATAACCATCAAAAGGCATGTCTAGGACTTTACTTTGCAACTCAGGGCGGAATGTTGTTGTCCTTAACCAACCCTGACGTCGAAGGACTGCTGCTCCAGCGAGCTGACGAAAAGCCACGGAAGTCACATCCATGAACGCATCAATGATCTCCGAGGCAGATCTTTATCCCTCTAAAAGAATCTTCCTCGCCTCTAGCCTTTTTGTCTTCTGGAAGAAGATCCACATATGGGGCGATATTGGATCACATTTGGCGGTTGTATCTGCCTAATATCGCTAGCGCATTGGCCGTGCGCACAGTAGTACCGGAGGTGGTAGTAAACCTCTTGCCGATGTTAGCAAGGCACCTACCTTCTTTATCTGGTGGAGCGGTGATGGGTGCTGAAGGGTTCCTTGACCTCCGTTGTGCGGCTTGAGTAATCAGTCTGGTTTTGGGTGTCCTACCAGACTAGCTGGCGCATCATCAGGAGCCTTGTATTTCTCGTCTATTCTAGGTAAAACTGCAATCACTGTAGCAGGAATTCTCATGACGTTCACACCTTCCTCACACCTTCCTCACAAATATGGTCTATTACAGGGATTGCTCTCACAGTCTTACAAGATTGGTCTTTAAAATCGTAAAGAAAGCAGTCAGACTGTTGACTCATCGGTAACTGAAACCTAGAGGCTGCTCTCTATTAATGGGTGGAAACCGCCAATGTCCTCCAGCGGAAAATCTCCATGAGGAGTTGGGGAAGCAGGTGTTGATATTATGTAGTCTTCCCACTCATTGCCAGCTGGCCTAGCACTTTGAATTTCACCTTACTCTACATCCTCATCATCAGAGGTGTCATGCTGTTGCAGAGGTAAAACACTGTCCGTTCCTGGAAACACTCTAGGCGAAGGTTCAGACATGCGTGGCCGAGATGCCAGTGGAGGCGCACTTGTCGATGGAGGGAAACGAGTACCATAATCCTGCAACATGTCTTGTATATATTGAACTAATGCAACAGAAAGGTGGACCATGGGCCCATGAGCAGGTTCCATGTATTATAGTCATCAGCATCATCGTCGTCTTGATACTTGACATGAAGCTGAGAAGGACTGTGAGCAGGGCCAAACATGTCATCCTCATCTGACTCTTTCAAAAATGTTGGAGGAAAGGGTGAAATCACTGAAGGATATTGAAGAAAACGCCTCGTCGACGGCGTCGATGAGAACTTCGATGGATAAAGAGGAATTAGTTGTAATAATGAATGTCTTAAGGCTGGGCGTAGCATGCATTGTCAGTTTTGTCGGCAACAGCGGTGTATCGTCGAAGAGGACATAATGGGCATTGACAACGAAGTTATCGGCGTTGATGCACACACTGTAGTCGTCGTTGCGGTGGTCATCGACGAAGATGTGGTCGTCGACAGAGCAAGCGTCGTTGATGAGGATGTAGACGTCGACGAGGAAGTAGTCAACTGTAGGGATCGTCGACGAGGAACTCATCGGCAGAGCGGTTATCTTCGCCAACGGTACAGGCATCGTCAATAGAGCTGCCATCGAAGGTGCATCAGAAACCTTTGTCGACTGAGGTTTTTTTAACGACAAAGGGGAAATATGCCCCAGTCGTGATTTCTGCGTCGACTGGGACCTAGAGGACGCTACTGTTGACAATACAAGCTTTTTAGAGACTATAATCTTTGTAGTATATGGCTCTGAAGAGGGTTTCTCATGTTTTGAGGCCAGATGGGAGTTCTCCTCAGCAGGAAATGAACGCTTTCCTTTTTGTGAGGGACTTGCTGCTTCATGACGAGATTTTTTAGAAGCTTTTTTACTACCCTCAGGAGAGTGCTGTGACTTTTCTCTCCTTTTAGATTTTTCCAGAGAGGTATATGAGGCAGAGCTTTCCTCATCCTCAGACATCAGATTTACTTTTAAGCCTGTGCAGCCAAATCAACAACCTACCCTCACTATCTTTGAGGGTTTTGGTTGAGAAAATCCACAAATCTTGCAGTCTTTAACTTTATGTTGGGGATCTAAACAGTAAATACAGTTCTTATGGGGATCTTCAGCATGCAGCCTCTTCTTACCAGTTCCACATGAACTGGAGACTTTTCTTGGGAGAATCCGACATTTTCTAGAAAATATCTGAAGTTAGAAGGAAAAAACTGAGCAGAGCTCAGGGAGATTGCCTGTCACACGACATGCGGTAGAAAATCTGAGGAACTCAGCCTCTCTTGGGAGTGTTCTACAGGGTGCGGTCGCCTTATTGGTTGTTGTTTAAATTTGGGTTTTTTCCAAAAAAGAGGGTAAATCGGCTATTGCAGTGACTGTTCATTGCATTGTAGCCTATGATAGTATTATCTACTGCTTTTATAATGACACCGTGGGACTCCCACTACGACGACAGGGATTATTCAAGCATGTGAATCTATGAAAGATCTAATACTGGAGAACCTTTAATGTCATTTGCATTATCAGTTTCACTAATTCTTTCTGCAGCGTCTCTTCAAGAACATGCTTGCTCCTCTTGGTCAATAGCATATATTAAGATGGATATAAACCATTTATTTTTTACGAGATAATCCCTCAAATCCATGTCTTCACCAAGTTTTGACAGCTGGGCTTTCACTCCATTTAAAATGGAATGGGCTATCCATCGCTGACATAACTTACCAATCCTGCAGGTGTTTACGGTCACTGGGGAATATATGGTATACCTAGGGCCTGGTCTATTTGCTAACGGGCCAACAGTTTTGGAAAGAAATAGATTCACACACAAATTATCTACTGTCCAAAGGGCTATTCAATCTGAAATAAATACAGTAGAATTATATGCAATTCTGCACAACTCTATTCTCACCCACTGCAGAATCAGTAATGTTTACTGTCCATTTCCAGGCTGAGAAATCTGTCAAATTAATTTGCACAATGGCGTCTTTAGATCTCTAACAGACTCAAGCATCTTGCATGTTGGTTGCTGTATTGTCTTTCAGAACTCATTTCCCTGGGAATCATGCATTCTTTAAAACAGGGTACATGTGCTGTTAATCTGCCTAATCTTAGGGCCCCCACACACTTTTCACTTCTATTTTCTTTCCAATATCAATACTCTTGAACATTTAACTGCAAGCGAGTCACTAAATTGAGTAGAATAAATCAGTCTGATTAGTTATCAGGATCTTTTTCAACCTTTCTGGTTCTTGGGAACAAAAGGCAGATGGGTCAAACCGGTCATCCCTTAAAATAAGCAATTCTTTTCTGGAGCTACCAGGACTATTACTGGAAGCATTGTCGGTCCCCACCAACAATGTATCATATTTTTCTCGGGCGACTGGATCTATCAATGTAATTGTGTCCATTATGATGACTCCAAAACATCTCCTGGTGACTTTCTGCATTTAAATAGGGTAACTTTCTGCATGTAAATAGGGTTCCTAATTGATTAAAGAGGCATAGAGAGTTAAATCAACCATCAACTATTAAATAGCCTCGGTCACATGAATTTGCAAAAGTGGTAGGAAATGTGTCATCTTGAGATATCTTTAAAACATAAGGAATTTGGATAATTTTTGTCGGACCCTTGATAAGGATTTTTTTCCCCAAACACCATCATCCAGCACACAAGCAGTTAAGATTACAACATAAGCCCGTTGTGTTATTCAGTCCCTCAGAATATATTCTGCTCCTAGTTACCTCTTGATATTCGTTATAAACTTTCATATGTTTTGAATTAGGCAGACAGCTTGGTTCTGTCGTCCCGTCTGCCTAGATAAGTTCGAGTTACTACAACACTCATTGGGGCGGGGTTGTATTGCCATACGAGTTGTGCCAGTGGATGCTGCCAATGTTGGTTGGCTTGTGGTCATTGGGGCATTTCATCAGATTTACCCTGCAATGCTAATAGTAGCGTGTCCCAATCAGTGGTGGCAGTTCCCTGCCTGTATGCACAAGTTAGAGAATTTATTTCCGCTGTACTCCTTTTGATCAAGACCCATAGCCAGCTAGATATTGGCGGAGGCCCAGATGCCTTCCAATGCACTTCTATTGCTCTTTTCCCAAGAAGCAAGAGTGTTTGGGTTCTCATGAACCGCTCCAATAAGCACACCAACCGTATTAGGTAGCGGTCTACCAGTCAGTTCATTCAGCAGACCAAAAATGGTCGTCCAGTAAGCACCTATAACAGGGGCAATACCACACCATGTGGAAGAAGTCTGCCATCGCAGTTTGACACCTGGGGCATTCCGATGGAAGCCTTGCATATATGTTGGCAAGTCCTGCTAGGGACAGATAGGTACTATGCATGTAGCTGAGTTGTGTGTGTTTGGAACAGGGATTCCTATTCACTATTTTGATGTTTTCCCAGATACGCCCCCATGGCCACATAGAAGGCAGAGGCCCGAGCTAGGTGCCTGGAAGTCACTGCTTTACGTTGCATCCCATGTGTCAATAGTGTAGTCAGTGCCTCCAATGCTAGTGGCTTTGTTGTACCGCCTACCCACATGTCCCAGAGCGCCTCACACCCCTTCACATATAAGTAACTGGTCTTTGTTTCAACCAAATTCATCCACTAACTCGTCAGAAGTGAGAAGCTTACCGTCTGTGTTTGTGTCATCCATCGTGGTGATCCCAGCCTGGCGTCATGTCTGTGTGTAATAACTGTTTGCCACAGTCGGCAGATTTGGTGTCACCCACAGTGGGAGGTCCCAGGAATACGGGGCATCCGTATCTAGTCTCCTAGAGTAGGCATCCCTGCAGGTTAGGACTACACACAATGCTCGGGTATATTGGTGCCCGTGTCCAGCTATAGCATATAGCATTCTTAGAAAATTCCCGTCCCCAGTACATGGCTGATGTCCTGGCGATCCGGGTCCATCTCCACCGTAAGCCACCTCATCAGCCACACCAGCTGAGCAGCTACATAGTTGGATTCCGGGTTAGTCATTCCCATTCCTTTGCAGTCTAAGGGGAGCATTGTTTTGTCTATCAATAGGTGCCTACACTGGGTCCCCCCATATCAATTCTGAGGACAGGGATCCCAGCTCACAGAAAAAGGATCTCAGCAAGCTCGGGGGTAAAGCCATAAAGAAAAATATGAGACGTAGAACCGCAATCATCTGTATTATGGACACACATCCGAGAAAGGAAAGTAGCAATTTGTACCAAAACAGGAGGTCTTGTCATATTTTAGTGACAAACTTATCCAGATTACCTTCCTTTAAGTCTTTGCCAGCATTATAAATGTGGACCCCCAGGTACCTGAAAGTGACCCCTATGTATAGTGGGCGATTCACCGAGGGTGGCACCTTCAACGGGAACAGACAGGACTTTTCCCAGTTAACCTGGAGTGCCAACACTTCCTCAAATACGCTTAGGATAAGTACAAGTTGGGATAGAGCGGGTTCCGGGTCTCTAGGACACAGTAACTCATCATCTACATACCATGCTACTGCATGGTATCTGTCGCCTAGTGGGATTCCGCAATCTGGGCCCTTAGTTCACAATAAGCATGCTAGAGGCTCCAGGGCCACAACAAATTAGATCGGGGACAGGGGGCTTCCCTGTCCGGTGCCCCTTTGTAGTTGCCACTAGTCTGAGATCTCCCTACCAGTGCAGACCGTGGCTTTTCGACATTCCTGCTGGCCCACTGGTCAAAAGCTCCATAATAGGCAGTAGGCGGCGGATATGAACGTGTGTTGCGGCCCAAACAAACCCAAAATTGATCCGGGTGTATCAAACCTGCTAAGTGAGAAGTCTATTTGCAATGACCTTCCCTAGTATTTTATATTCTACAGTCACTAGTGAGATCAGTCGATATGAATGGCAATCCAGAGGGCCTTGCCAAGGTTTTGGTAGGATTAAAACAATGGCCTCATGAATGGATGCTGGTAGCAGTCCCATGCGTAATGCTTCAGTGTACATATGGTGCATTTTAGGCACTAGTCTGGCCCGATAAGTAGTATAGAATTCAGAGGGGAGCCCATCAATCCCAGTGTCTTTCCCTTTGCCAATGAATTTATGGCTGTTAGCACTTTCTGTATCTCCATATCTGCATTCAAAGATGCGAATTGGTTGACTGTGAGCCTCAGGATCTGAATCTGAGACACAAATCAGGAAACATGGGCACGCCGTGGGGCCTAGGTAAAGCATATGGTGCTTTATAGTCGTCAGCAATTATCCCATTTATTTCAGTCTGTGTCATGACTATTTAACCCATTATGTAGGTGTATCGCCCCTGTAGGTTTCTGTTGAGTATCCAAAGTCACCAGCCTTGCCAGGAGGCGGGACTGTTTGGTCACCCTCCCCATGTTGGTGGGAGGTATTCCTTATAATGCAAACATCATAGTATCTCCATAAATTATTGGTGTGTTTGTCAGATCCAGCAAAAGTGTTCTATCGTGAAGGGTTCTCCACCGCAGATATTTTGAGTTCTCTGTAACTTCGTTCCTCCTCTAATACCGTCCTCACCAGTGTTTTCTTAACCTCATAGGTGGTCTTGCTACTGATCCCCCAGTATTACTACTTTAGAAGCATCCTATTTTATATTAGGATGAGAGATGGTGCCTTCATTATTTCCAATGCAAAAGAAGCAATTGATGGACAGAATGCTGGACAATGCAAACATTCACCCCCAGTCACAAGGATCTGGGTTAAATCCATCATTCTTTTGCTCACCACACCACCCCAGTTTGGACCCAGCCATATGCAAATCATCCTTGACCCTGTTCCTTGTGGTAACAGTCCAGCCCGAACTGCCAAGCCAGGTCCTCCCTGGACCGAAAACAAGCATCCTGGGACCGGTTTCAGGGCATCACCCTTAATCAGCCAGGCTAGTTTCAATCCAGTGGTGTAGTGAGCACAGGACCCACGTCTGGGCATACCCTTCCCACTTACTGTGATATATGCAAAAGAAACAATTGATGGACGGAATGCTGGACAATGCAAACATTCACCCCCAGTCACAAGGATCTGGGTTAAATCCATCATTCTTTTGCTCACCACACCACCCCAGTTTGGACCCAGTCATATGCAAATCAGCCTTCACCCTGTTCCTTGTGGGAACAGTCCAGCCCGAACTGCCAAGCCAGGTCCCCCCTGGACCGGAAAGAAGCATCCTGGGACCGGTTTCAGGGCATCACCCTTCATCAGCCAGGCTAGTTTGAATCCAGTGGTGTAGTGAGCACGGGACCCACGTCTGGGCATACCCGTCCCACTTAGGGCGAAATGTGTAACTGCAACAAATGATGGGCGGAATGCTGAATGATTCAAGCATTCTCCCCCAGTCAAGAGGCAATTGGCCCAGCACTCTGCTCAGGGCTCACCTCCAGCATGGTTGTCAGCGTGGCCTCCGCAGTTTCCCTTGTCGGTCTTGTGAAGAGTCTCTCAATCCGATTTTGTCACCAGGGGGCCCTCTATCAATCAGCAGGCCAGTGTGCTCATGGATGAGCATGATTGCAGTCTTCGGCAGCGAAAGAAGCGCAAGATAAATTAGGTGCATCATGAGTGCATCTCTCATGCGTCTGCCATCTACCAGGGCCAAGCCACGTCACTAGAAAATGGTATGTGTTGTCAGGAATGGAATAGTTTCTTACCTGTAACTCCAGTTCTCTTGTAGGGGTATTTCCGTGATAAGTCATATGCATTTGAATAGTCCCGCCCACGTGCGGGGACCCCGGAGCACTTCATAAGATACATCTTCTTAAATTGTCATCTTTCGCCTTTATTCAGGAAGGCCTGTATAGACACTAAAGAAATAGAAAGACAATAATGCAGCCTAACTAACTAGGCTACACTGGCCATTACTTCATCTTGAAGTGAAAAAAGGTAGCCCGTTCTTTTAAAATTTTGCAATTTATGGAGTTTAATACATATAGAAAACTCCCCTTCACAAAACCCCTTTTTTCATGATAGAGATGAAAAGGTTGGACAGAGAAGCCCCCCATAGGCTGCCATTATATGTCTGAAAATGGATACTGTACCTTTTAGAGTCTCCAGAGACCACCAGTATCCCAAGATGCACAGCTAGTGGCAGTTACTTCAGTTCTTTTTGAAGGCGTATAGAAGTGAATGCCTATGTTAGATCCTGGATAAGTCTGCTTCTTCCACCGGGGAGGAGGGAGGGTTGCTTATGACTTATCACGGAAATACCTCTACAAGAGAACTGGAGTTACAGGTAAGAAACTATTCCTTCTCTTGTAGGGGATTTCCGTGTATAGTCATAAGCATTTGAATAGACTAGCAAGCCCATCCCATAAACACCCACGCGGTGGAAGAAATCCGAGAATTGGCATTTCAGTTTAGGCAAACAGATTCCGAAGGGAAGCCTGTCCAACCTGAGCATCTGCCTTGGCGTCAAGTGTCCAGGCAGTAGTGTTTTGTGAATGTATGGACTGATTTCCAGGTGGCAGCCTTACATATCTCTGAAATGGGTATATTACGAAGTAAAGCTGCAGTAGCCGCTTTCCCTCTGGTAGAGTGAGCCCTAGGCTTACTAACAAGAGTCTTGTTGGCTTTCTGGTAGCAAAGCTGAATATACGAGACAATCCATCAGGAGATGGATTGTTTGGAGGTAGCTAGACCAGTACGGATAGAGCCATAGTTTACAAATAACTGATCTGATCGTCTAATATCCTTAGTTTTGTCCAAATAAAACTTCAAAACCCTCCTGACATCTAGGGAATGAAGCGACCTCAGCAGGAGAAGAGGGATGATGAAAGAAGGTAGGTAGTGAAATAGTTTGATTTACGTGGAAATCCGAAATAACTTTAGGGAGGAATTTCAGATGTGTCCTCATAACCACCTTGGAGGAATGGAAAACTGTGTATGGCTCTTCACAACATAGTGCTTGGAGATCGCTAACCCTGCGGGCAGAAGTAATACCTACAAGGAAAGAGGTCTTCCAAGACAGATGCTGGAGAGAAGCCCTATGAATGGGTTCAAAAGGCTCCTGCATCAGTCGAGAAAAAACCACATTAAGCTCCCAAGGAGGAGAAGGACGTCTGATGGGAGGAAAAACTTTCCTCAAACCTTCTAGAAAATCTATAATGACTGGGATTTTGAAAAGGAAGTTTGTGAAGGGCATTTCCTATAAGCAGTCAGAGCTGCTAGGTGCACTTTAATGGAAGGAAATTGAAGGCCCGATTGTGCCAAATGTAGCAAGTATGGGAGGATAACCTCTTCCTGTCAGGAAGTAGGATCTGCCTTCTTCGAAGCGCACCAAATGCAGAATCTCTTCCATTTATACACACAAGTGAGTGTGGATGGCCTTTTAGCTTCTTTAAGTGTCTTCATGCAGTACTGAGGTAAATTCAAATGTCCATACTGCACTAACTCAGGAGCCATGCCGCCAAATTCAATGACGAGAGGTTGGGGTGCACCATCTGTCCGTTGAACTTAGTGAGAAGGTCCAGCCGACATGGAAGCCGGAGATGCGGCAGGAGAGACCGGTGGAGAAGGTCCGTGAACCACTACTGACGCGGCCCCGCTGGAGCAATGAGGATCATCTTGGCCCGTGACTGCGAGAGCTTGATGAGGACTGCCGGGATCAGGGGTATCGGAGGAAAGGCGTAGAGAAATCTGCCTGACCAGTTTATCCACAGGGCATTCCCCAGAGTTCCCGGTTGGCAGAACCTCGAGGCGAAGCTTCGGCATTTGTTGTTTTCTGCAGTGGCGAACAAATCGACCTCTGGAGTACCCCATCTTCTGAAGATATCTCACACCACATCGTTGTTTAAGACCCATTCATAGTTTTCCTGAAGGAGTCTGCTTAGAGCGTCGGCCTGCGCATTTTGAACACCTGGGAGGCGAGTTGCTGTGATGGTCAGATTTCTGGCTAAGAGCCATTTTCAGATCGTCTGGGCTTCCTGAGATAACGGTTGTGATCTCGAGCCCCCCTGCTTGTAGAGGTAGAACATTGTAGTCGTATTGTCCGTCTGGACAAGCAGGGAGCTGGAGTGGAATGATGGTTGAAAGGCTTTCAGAACCAATTGGACTGCTCGTAGCTCCAGGAAATTGATGTGGTATGTGGATTCCTTCAATGCCCACTTGCCCTGTATCTGAAGGTCCTCTGTGTGTGCACCCCAGCCAAGGAGAGAAGCATCCGTTACTATGGTTTGTTTCGGTATCTCCTTGTGGAAGGGGACCCCTCGTAGGAGATTGCGGGAGAACCCTGAGGGACTGAAGGGCATGCTGTGACAGCTGGATCCTGTCTTCCCAATCTCCCCTTCTCTGGTCCCATTGATCCTCCAAACATTCCTGCAAGGGTCTCATGTGGAGTCGTGCATTTGGAGTAAGGAAGATACAGGATTCCATGGAGCCCAGAAGAGAGGAGAGCTTCCTCACTGTTGGAAAGGACATGTTCATGAGAGCTTGAGCCTTCCGAAGGATCGATAAGCGTCTCTCCTCCGAAGGATACATGTTTGCCGTGCGAGTATCGATAGTTGCTCCCAGATACTGAAGACACTGGACCGGTGTCGAGACGGACTTAGTTTGGTTGACGTGGAGACCCAAACGAAGGAGAAGATCTGAGGTCCAATTGAAGTGTAGTCAAGCTCCCTGAGACGTGGACGCCTTGATCAGCCAGTCGTCCAGGTAGGGGTAGACGAACACCTTGTGCTTCCTCAGATGGGCAGCCACCACTGCCATGCATTTTGAGAATGTCCTGGGAGCTGATTTCAGGCCGAATGGAAGCACAGTATTGATAGTGGTTGTTCCCTACTGTGAATCTCAGGAACCTGCGATGTTTCTTCGCTATAAGGACGTGGAAGTTTGCGTCTTGCAGATCTATCATGCATAGCCACTCCCCTTGATGAATTTGAGGGTAGATTTGATGTAACGCTAACATTCGGAATTTTTCTCTCCGAACCCACTTGTTTGCGTGTCGTAAATCGAGAATGGGTCTGAACTCGTTCTGGTCTTTCTTTTGGACCAGAAAGAACCTGGAATACAGTCCTGTTCCCTGCTGTGCTAGAGGAACGGGTTCTACTGCCCTTTTTTGTAAGAGAATGTTGGCCTCCAATTGTAACTGACTGAGTTGGTATCGTGAGTGTGTTGGAGGGATCGATGGAGGAGGGCTGGTGAAACGTAGCGAGTATCCATTGCGAACGATATTCAGCACCCAATTGTCCGGAGTTATTTTTTGCCACTCTGCCAGGAAATTTTGAATGCTTCCCCCCACCGGAGTGGGTAACAGAAGAGGGCGAAGAAAGGCTTCAGGGCTTAGAACCAGCAGGCGCCTTATTCCCTTGTGCAGATTGCTGGACTCCCCATCCTCTAGGTTGACGTTTCTGGAACGGTTGGAACGACCGCTGATCTGATTGCTGCTGATTGGTCTGTCGGCCCTGGTATCTCTGGAACCTCTGGGAAGAGTAACACCGTTGGAAAGGGCGGAGAGTTTTGCGCTGTTCCTTAGGTTTTTCAAGACCTACTGCCTTCAAGGTCTCCATTTCCGCCTTCATGCGGGCCATCTCCTCATCCGCATGTGAGCCAAAGAGGGTCGTGCCAGAAAAAGGGAGATTCATGATCCGCTGTTGGGCCTCAGGCTTAAGCGAGGTAAGGCGAAGCCATGAATGTCTTCGGAGAGCCACTCCGTGACAATAGCCAAGTGCTGAAAGGAGTGATGTATCCGCCGCTGCACTTATTACTTGGTTGGAAACCATAAGTCCCTCGTTCAATATCTCAGTAAAATCCTCCCTCTTCTCCCTAGGAAGGAGGTCTGCGAACTGCTAAAGGGACTCCCAAAGGGAACGGTCATACCTGCCCAGCAAAGCTGCAGCACTAGCGGCCTTCATTGTAGTGGCTGCTGTGTTGCATACCTTCCTCCCCACCGAATCTATTTTACGGCTTTCCTTATCCGGCAGTACTGTTGACGTTGGAGCCGTAGCATGTTGCGTCTTAGCCGCCACCACAATGACTGAATCTGGGGTGGGGTCCGCCCGGAGGAAAGTGGGATCTTGCTCAGAAGGGCGGAGTTTTTTCTGTAACCTGGAAGGAGCAGATTTGATGGAAGGTGTTAAGAATAATTCCATTGCCGGTTCCAATAAGCCTGGCACCAGAGGGAGCAAGGGGCGAGAAGCTCGTCTCTGCTGGAGAGTCTAAAAAATGACTGAAGTTGACGGCACAGGGGTGGACAATGGAATTTAGTTTGGATGCTCCTCGCAGTAGAACGTCTTGAAAGGTGGTAATGTCATCAATAGGAGACACCCTTTGAGGAGGAGAATCCCAAAGTGTAGGAGAATATCTCCCAGTACTTGTGGAGGACGGGTCCCTTGTGTGCCGGGAGCGAGATCTCTCATAACAATGTCGGTGATGAGAGCGTGTGGAGGAACGTCGGTGGCTGCGGGATCGATCTCTTGCACGGGATCTAGACCTCCGACCTCGAGGCAGGGGAGGTGGCGGCAGGGGAGGTGGCGGCAGGGGAGGTGGCGGCAGGGGAGGTGGCGGCAGGGGAGGTGGCGGCAGGGGAGGTGGAGGCAGGGGAGGTGGAGGCAGGGGAGGTGGAGGCAGGGGAGGTGGAGGCAGAGGAGGCGGAGGCAGAGGAGGCGGAGGAGGATGTTCCGCTGGTCCAGGAGGAACCGAGTGAGGTGGTGTCCTCGGTGAATACGTTCGAGAGTACTCAGAATCCGAGGAATAAATCAACCTCCTCCTTTTTTGAGCTGTCTGAAGTGAGGAAGGAGCCAGAGATTCAGTGTAAGATCTCCCCCTCGACGTCGACCTACTTGTCGACGGCGATCTTCGACGTCGTCTCGACCTTGAACTCCCTCCCGACGTCAACAGACTCACTGTTGATCGAGTCTGAGATCGGTGTCGTCTTGGCGTAGATTGCCGATGACTCTTCGACGTCAGCCGCCGGTGACTTCTCGACGGGGACCGTTGGTGCCTCTTCGACGGCGATTGGCGGTCCGACGGCGATCGTCGGTGCCTGCTCGACGCCGATGGCGAGTTGACGTCGATCGGCGCTAATGCGTCGACGTTGACCGAGGAGACCATGTCTGCCGTGATGAAGAACGAGACCTCGCCGATCATCTCCTCGACGTGGAGCATAGACGTCGCTTCGACTCAAGAGCCCTGAACAGTGAACACATCGCCGCCATACCTGCCCTCGACATAGTCGTCTTCGACGTCGACCGGGACCAGCGTCGTTTTTCCACTCTTCTTCACCTGGGAATCCCCCCAGAGGCTGCAGATAGGGTTTTGGTAGAGGACTGATCCTCTCCTCGCCCAGAGGTCCCACTTGTGGATTTTTCTTGCCGTTTCCTTCACTCCACCCCTTGGAGCCGAATCTTCTCTGTCACGCAGGGTGCGCCTAGAAAAGGTTTTACAGATGGGACATGCATCAGGAACATGAGAAGCAGGCAAACCGAGAATACACACTCGGTGTGGGTCAGATTTGGCCTTTTTCCTTCCACAGTCAGGACACTTGTCAAAAAGGGAAGGCATTTTGACTAAAAAACTGTGGAAAATCGGTCAGAAAAAGATAGCAATAGGTAGGGAAAGACCAAACACGTCAAGTGAAGTTCTAAAAAAGTAAATTCTAAAGGAATTTTTCATAAAAAACACCAAATGAGGTAGAGCTCAATGCTCCAGGGTCCTGTTAACAGGAGCCGGAAAAAAGAACTGAAGTAACTGCCACTAGCTGTGCATCATAGGATACTGGTGGTCTCTGGATACTCAAAGGCACGGTATCCATTTTCAGACATATAATGGCAGCCTATGGGGGCTTCTCTGTCCAACCTTTTCATCTCCATCATGAAAAAAGGGGTTTTGTGAAGGGGAGTTTTCTATATGTATTAAGCTCCATAAATTGCAAAATTTTAAAAGCACTGGCTACCTTTTTTCACTTCAAGATGAAGTAATGGCCAATGTAGCCTAGTTAGTTAGGCTGCATTATTGTCTTTCTATTTCTTAAGTATCTATACAGGCCTTCCCAAAGAAAGGCGAAAGATGACAACTTAAGATATATCTTATGAAGTGCTCCAGGGTCCCCGTACGTGGGCGGGACTATTCAAATGCTTATGACTATACACGGAAATCCCCTACAAGAGAAATAGAGTTCAAGTACTAGAAGTAAAATTATAATCAACATTAGAATTCACATTAGAATGGATACGACTTCAGTAGCTGAGCAGTATTTAATAAGGAGGTAACACACAGGGAGAGACTGGAAAACTATTGTCACTTCTGCTGTGCTGTCCAGAACTGCTACTGCCCAAGTCTCACTCTGCAGAAATATCCGTAGCTTGTAAGGCATGCTTTTTCATTTAATCTGGTACCTTTTTTTTCTTAAAATAAGCCTTTGAATCTAAAACGCTCTCTTCCTTTTTTATGCTAACTTCATGTGTCAGTTCACCTGATAATCTGTCCACTCCTTTCTGTCCCCAGTGTCCTACAAAGAAGGTCTATCAGAATGCAGATACTGATCTGGCTTTCCACTTTTATGACTGTCCCTCAAATAACATTCACAACTACAGGACTCCTGCATTGGAGGGACAGCCAGTTCTGTTTTTTGTTTAACCTTCTGCTTTTTTTTGTCTCGGGTGCACCTTTCTCCTTACCCGTGTCCTCATTGCTTTGAGATGCGGTTTTTCAGCCCGAGAACCTAAGGCATTATGGCCCACAGATGTGTAAACTTCTGAAATAATCTTTGGAAGTTCCTGATAGTGATTTTGAAGGTGACCCTCTGCCAACCACTGGTGCACTACTGGAAATGTGGCTTCTTCTCAAACATAAAACTATCAAAGAAGCTTCCCCAAAATTACGGATTAATTTAATTTAAAAAATCCAGAGTAGGTGCAGCTCCATGCTCATTTTGTATTTGTTTTTTAAACATCTGGTAATACTGCTAATCAGGGTGAGCCATGCATAGCATTGTAGATACTCACAAATATTGTTCCCCACGTGGTACACTAGTCTTCTCTGGGGGTAGCTTAAGTTGCAAACAGATGTGTAACATTTTATATCTATTCTGGTGTGTTGTGTGAGGATATACCATCCATAGCTGGTTAGTTTTGCGAGCAATTCAGAAGGTATTTTGGCCTCGTTTTGTGGATGTTTGCCTATGTTGAGATTAATAGTCTGGTCCAATTGCCTGAACTGCGGAATGCGCTCATTTTGCAGGATCTGGAACCAACGCTCCTATAGCAGTCGACTGTAAAACATTGTCAAAGTAGCCTTTAAGTGGCTACTATCAGTTTAAATAAGTGTCTTCTGCAATTGTTAGATTTGTTATGCCATTCCTCAAGGAAAGCATTCTAATATTTTGTACTACATGAGGTAACTATCACCAACCCATGCTTATGTTCTTGGTAACCTAATAGGACTTCCTACTGACAATAGGGTTCATAATTAGCTGGGATCGCAGCAGCTCTTTACGTATGAAAGGAGTATCTAACTTACCCAGTAAGCATCTGTTTGTGGCATGTAGTGAAGTTGATTCACATTCTTAGCATATGTCCCCCATCTAGTGTTGGGCTCGGATGTGTGCAAGTTGTTTTTCTTCGAAGAAGTATTTCGAGTCACGAGGTGTAGTGACTCCTCTTCTTTGTACTGCGCATGGACCTCGACTCCATTGTTAAATTGCTTCCCACTTGGTGGGTGAGGTGGAGTGTAAATGATGATGTATCTTAGTGAGATAACCATGCGTGCATAATGTAACATTTAATTTAGATAACTGCAACCAATACAGGTGTCCGGGGAGGAGGGTGCGCACATGTGAATCTACATGCCACAAACAGATGCTTACTAGGTAAGTAATATTTTCCATTTGAGGCACATGTGGCTGTAGATACACATGCTAAGCATAGACTATAAAGCAGTTTTCCTCCTAAAGCAGTGGTTAACCTGTGTGGGTTGCATTTGTTTGAAATAACGTAGGTAAAACTGCTTGGCCCACATTAGCTTGTCGACCGGCCATGACATCTACACAGTAATGTTTTGTAAATGAATATGCAGTGTAGACCATGTAGGTGCTCTACATATGTCAGCTATAGGTATTGAAGCTCTTTTACAAGTAGGGTGAGCATTTGGTGGGATAGGTAAGAGTTTGCTTAGCTTTAGCACAACAAGTTTGGATACATTTAACGGTCCTACGTGAAATGCCAGATTTAGAATTGCCTTTCCTTTGTGTGGTTTTGAGAATTCAACCAAGAGTTGTGTCTTTCTAAATGATTTAGTACATAAGAGCTTTTTACATCCAACATGTGTAAAGCCCTTTCCGCAAACTGAATCCGGTAGTGGAAAAAAACTTGTAACTCCGATAATTGTCTTTATGCAGTTGTAAGAATAATTCTTCTAAAGTTAGTGCCTGAAGCTCACTGACACATCTGAGTGAAATGATTGCAATGAGAAATGTAACCTTCCAGGAGAAAAACTGGAGAGGGCTGAAGTGGCGAGGCTTAAATGGAGGACCCATTAGTCTTGTTAACACAATGTTGAGATTCCAAGTAGGGGCTGGGGGCACCCTAGGTGGAATCACTCTTTTGAGGCCCTCTAAGAATGCTTTGATTACAGGAATTCTGAATACAGAAGTGTGTCTGTTCTGCAAATATGCAGCGACAGCTGCTCAGTGTAGCCTTGTAGAAGTAAACACTAACCCAGCCTTATAGAAGTAAACACTAACCCTAACCTAAATGAGAGGTAGCAAACGATATTTTGAGCATTTGCGGTTAAAGGCTCAAGATCTACAGAGGACCAGCTCCAAGATGGGCCCCAACCCCTCCCTGGCTGCTAGTATTCACAACAATTGCAAGGCCGACTCGTCCAGAAGCTGCACATCCTCCCCAAACCCTTTGAGGACTGTCCAGTGCTTCAACAACCTTGCACCATCTCCCTTGGGGTGGAGGACCCATCCCTCTACATCTGCAGACACAGACCACACTTGTCCGGTACTCCGTTTCGCTGGCCATCAGATCCATCGAGGGAACATCTCGCCAGGATGAGGCCACCAAAGTTCCAGGAGATCAATCCAGTCTCTCTAGAAAGTTTCGAGACTGAGACCCTCCAGGAGCCTCCCAGCACCAATACCCTGGGTAACGAAGCATTTGCCGCAATCAAGACTTAAGTGTCCAGCACGGACACCACAGCAAAAAACAGCCTGCAAACAAGGGACTTCAGGACCGATGAGGCCCACACAGAGTGGTCCTGCTGCCCCATTTTCTTTCCCTCTCCAGGTCACCCAAGAACCGTGAGAGTCTAACTCAAGCGACCCGCCGGGTAAAACAACTCTGCACCCGAGCCACCAGCCCAGGTACACGGAAACAGACTGTGTCCCTTTGCTCCAGAGACCCTCTCGAGCCAAGTCCCCCTTTGGGTTCTGCCAGACTTGACCCCAAGTTCCCACTTACAGCTTCTTGTTGCAGGTACCCTTCCATGGACTTTAACGTGTAGCTCTCGAGGCCACCAACGCAACCAGCACCTCTGCACCCAGATACTCGAAGGCAGGTAGAACTGAACTGCAGGTGGTTCTTTGGGCCTTTGCCCATAAGCACCTTAAGTTCTAGAAGGCAACCTTAACTGTTCGTAAGTATATGTATGCAGTGTACATTTCTCCCACAGGATAACATTACCACGTTCGAGGCTCATACCTCAATAACAGTTGTTTGAGCATGTTACTGTTAAATCTATATCTCCGAAAGTGCTTACCTGATTCCGAGGATCTTGGTGTCTGAAATTATATAAAAATCAAAGTTATTTTTCTAAATCGGTCTAAGTTCTTCTTGAGTGTGTGTCTCATTTATTGTCTGTGTGTACAACAAATACTTAACACTCCTATGATAAGCCAAAGCTGCTCGAACACACTACCACAAATAGAGTACGTGGGATTATTTTAGTAACCCCTGTAAACCAATAAGGGTCGACTGTACTTTTTGCATGGTGTGCCCTTACATGGGCACCACCACATAAAAAGCCAGCTTCCTACACCACATTGATGAAGAATGGGAGGAGGACTTGTGTGTTGAGTTCCCGCTCGTGGACTTGCTGGCATCGCCTGCTGAGATCTGCAAATTTGTTGTCCACTCCCAGCCGATACTCGTCTAGGAGGTGAATGGTATGCCAGAGTGGCCACCTCCAGATGTTCTGGGCTAAATGAGGTAGCTGAGAGGACTTGCGACACCCCGCACCCCCACCCCCCGTTTTTGCAAATAGTACATCGTAGTGAGGTTGTCTATTTTGATGAGAATTAGTTTGCCAATGAGGTGGGGAAGGAATGCTTATAGTGCTAGATGAACAGCTAGCAGCTCTGGGTGACTGATATGGAGATGTGTTTGTCTGACAGTCCAGTGTCCCTGTACAGTCATGTCCTGTGACTGCGCCCACCCCTAAACCTGTGAGGCATCGGTTGTCATGGTTCTCGGTGGAACTGGGTTTAGGAGTCGTCGTCCCGTTAGAAGATTGTTGGCATTCCACTACTGCAGAGAGTGGCCAGCTTGACGGCTCACCAACACTAGGTGTTTCAGCTGGCCTTCCGCTTGAGTCCACTGATGCACTAAGCATTCCAGCAACAGACACACATTGAGTCTGGCATAAGTTACTATGCAGTGGTGGCTGGCAATACAAATATATGGGGCAACGCCATGCGCCCAACTCACCACAAAGATGCTCCCGCCCAGTGCGGCGATGGTGGAGTGACGTCCACGAGAACGACTTCCCTTCCTGCCCAGTGGAACGTGACTCCTGACCAATCCTGGAGCTGCTCTCAGCATGAGAGCAGCTCCAGGATTGGTGGGAGCAGGCTAACCCAGGCTAACCCAGGCCTGTGACAGCAATCCCTCGGCTGTTTCACAGCGTGGTGATTGCTGGGACTTCAGTGCGCATGTCAGTCAACCAGACGTGCACTGAAATGGGCAACAGTACTCCTGCAATAGCAGGATTCAGCCCCGTCCCCCTGACTCACGCTTGCGCTGTACACAGTGCGAGCTGGTGGCAAAATGAAATTGCATTATGCCATTTTATTTATTAGTGTTTGCCTGCTGAGTTCGCAGCAGGCAGGGCAATGCTCATTCGCCATTTAGTAGGAGCCGCCCCTGGTACTATGCTTATATATGATGCCTAGGGGTCGCATAACTGGTTATTTGTTGATGACACCGAAACTGCGGAATGAGTGTTTGGAAAGATTGAATCCTTGCAGAATTTGGATAAGCTATCACCATATGTGAATTGAAGGTATCCGAGGAGGTTGGAGGTGAGATTTGATAGCATTTAATGTAAAACCTAGTTGGTGAAGTAGGTTTATGGTAGCTTGAGTGTGTTGAAAACACTTCGGATAGTTTGTGGTTTTGATGAGCCAGTCGTCTAGTTAAGGGCAATTGTATACGATCTGCCTGCGTAAATGAGCTGCTACGACTGCTAAGCATTTGGTAAACACTCTAGGGGCCCTGGTGACCCCAAGGGGAAGCACCTTGAACTGAAAGTGAGGTCTGCTTAACATGTATCTGAGGTATGTGCTGGGTGAATCGGAATATGGAAGTAGTAGTCCTTTAGGTCCAATTCGGCCATGAAGTCACCTTGTTGTAACAGGATAACATACTGAAGAGTGGCCATGTGAAAGTGCTCTATTCTAGTCTATTCTAAACTTCTATAGTGCATGGCTACCCTTAGATGTCCCAACGCTGGTAGTGCCGCACAACCAGTTTAGAGAGGGTTAAAGAGAACTGGTATAGGAAATCCAGAGATTCGAGATCTCTCGTTTGGAAAAGCCAAGACTAAGTTTTCGGAAGGTAAGTTCCATTTTGGCTGATCTAAGGGGAAGCTGAAGGCCATTCCATAGTTTAACCGCGTGGTAGACAAAAGAGCATCCTCCAAATTTTGTAAAACTGATCCTAGGAACATTAGCTAGATGGGCCATAGAACAGCACAAAATTCTACCGGGGAGGTATGGGGGATGCTAGAGTATGGGAGATCACGAGCCCTTTATCGAGGAGTACCCTATGAGCAATGCAGAGTGATTTGGACTTGACCCTCTCCTCCACTGGGAGTCAGTGAAGAGAGGCAGAGCTTGTCGGGGAGGATTGATGTCTAGGTAGATTGCATAGAAGCCGGGCAGCGGAGGTCTGGATCACCTGCAATTTTCTTATTGTGGACTTTGGGGCTCCCAAGTATAGAGGTTGCCATAGTCCAGGCGAGAAAGAATAGTAGCGTGGACCACCAGCCTCTTCTTGGTGGGAGGAAGAAAGGGGAGAATTTTTCGAAGTATCCTTAGTAGGCCAAAACAGATGGCTGACCGCTTTACTGCTTAGGTGTTAAAATTCAAAAACGTATCCAGCCACATTCCAAGGCTCTTTATAGCAGTTTTTGGTTTCTGACAGAATGTACCCGTCATGGAGTCTGAGGTCCAGGATTGGCCTTCAAGGCCAGCCTTTTTGGGAATAAGGAAATAAATTGAATAGACCCCTGTGCGTTGTTGGTGTAATGGCACGTTAGCGCTTCCTTTTGCAGAAGTTTGGACTTCCTCTTTGAGCAGCTTCTGATGGTTTGTTCGCAGTCTTTGAGAGCGACGTGGAATATTTCGAGGTATGGAAGTGAGCTTCAGGCAATAACCAAGTTGGATAATATCCAAAACCCACTGGTCGGGGGTGATATCCCACCATGCAGGAAAACTGTTGAAATCTTCCCCAAACAGGTGTGGTATAATCAGGGGGAAGGGTAGGCAAGTCAAGGCTTAGTGGTAGAGGTGAAAGTTTTGGTAAAACCTTTACCTCTGCCTCTGGAATTGTTTCCCCAATATGAACCCCTATAATATCCTCTTGGGGAGGATGTGCGGGTTTTATTATATGAGGTGGATGTCTCAGGGGAGGTTGTCTTGAACCCTCCACAATATGAGTGGCTAAAGGAGTCACGTTGTGATAGTGTTTGCAATGCTTCCATTGCTTTTGCCGTCTCGTTCTCTTTTATTTTTTTCCAGAAGTGTGTATCTGGGGCCAAAAAAGATGTTCCCCGTCTAAGGGGAGAGCTAGTAGGTTCTGTTGAACTTCAGGCTTAAAGCCCGATACCCTTAGTCAGGCATGTCTCCTAAGGATCAAACTTGAATTAATACCCCTAGCTGCTACGTCAGCTGCATCGAGGACACAACGTATTGTTGCGATTGATGTAAGTTTGCCCTCTGAGGCAATCTGATATGCCCTTTTTGTGTATTCCGGGAAGATGCTGGAGGATCTCCTCATTTGCGTCCTAGTGGGCCTTGTCATAGCGCGATAAGAGACCAATGGAGTTTGCAATCCTCCAATGGTTGGCAGATTGTGCAGTCACTTTCTTATCCGCTGTGTCTATCTTCTTGCTCTCTCTATCTGGCAGGGCGCATCACCAGATGTTAGAGTTTGTCCTTTTATGGCTGTGGCCAGCACTAGGGAGTCAAGTGCAAGTTATCCCTTAATGTATGTAGGGTCAATTGGTAAGGGCTTGTATTTTTCTTTTCATCGACCCTGGGCATGATACCTCTAGCCCCAAATGGGTTTTTGAAAATTTCCTGTGTGTGTCTAAGCATACCCTTGAGCATTGGCAGATACTGTGCCGAACGCCGATTGGAAGAGAGGGTTTCAAATAAAAAATACTTTTCTAGAGGCTCAGCATGTAGAGGTACTTTATGGAAAGTAGCCGCCTACTTATCAGGTCATAAGTTGTTGTATCATCAGGGGGAGACTGTCTGGTCGGATATAGATCCGGATCTGTATTTTCTTGTCGTTCTGTGTCATTTGAAATGCACAGATCTTCTTGAGGAGGGATTGAATACTGGTCTCCCCCCCCCCCTCCCATTCCCTGAGTAGGAGTGCAGCGAACCCTCAGGTGAATCAGTAATAGGGTGAACAGGTGAGAGAAGTTGTGGTGGTGGGGTATGCACAGCAGGCTTTGGTGGTGGGTTGTTGTGCAGTGGGCTGGTAGCCTTAACCTCATTTTTCTTCTTTGGAGAAAGGGGAATGTCTTAAGCATCCTCAGAAGACATCTGTCTTTTTGCAGGTTGAGCCCCTGAGTGAGGGGGTCTGGCGCGGATACGTCCTGTATCTGCATTTATCATTAGGTGATTTTGCCCCGAGTCCACCTCATGGTGAAACCCCTCGAACATCGGTTTTACTGTTTCCACGGATGTTTGGCAGCCGTGTGAGTTTTTAGCTCCGATGCAGGTTTAGTCAATGCTTTCGGTTCCGAAGCCGGCTTTTTCGGCACTGTGATGGAATTGTGTTCTGGCTCCAAAGCTTTCGGCACCGAAGGTCAACTCGAGCCCAATATGGTGGGCTTGGGGTCAAGGATTTGCTGTTAAGGCTGTTTTTTTCAGTGCTGGGCCAAGGCCGGATAAGTCCGAAGCAGCCGGTCTGTGCAGACCATGGCCCAAAGGCAGTGGTGGCCTAACAGTCTTGGCTTTTGGGTTTGGAGCTAGTCGAGCCTTTTGTCAACGTCTGCTTGTGTCAAGGCGGAGGGGGCACAGTAGTCACGGGTTGCCCAGGAGTGATGTTGTGCATTTCCATCTCGGACCAGGAGATATCATCAGGAGAAAGGTTTCCTTCATCAACAGCCGATGGACAGGCCTCTTCCTTGAGTTCCGAGTCTTCCAAACCGAACAGGTCCGATGTTTCAATGCAGAGCGAAAGAAACATCTCGAGTCGTCAAGCCCTTCGATCTCGGAGTGCCTCTTTGGAGTGAAAAGACTTGCAGGCCTTGCAGGTTGCCTCCTCATGGGTGGCGGATAGGCACAAGCTGCACACCTGATGTAGGTCAGTATGTGGAAACTCCGCATGGCAAGAAGGGCAAAACCGAATAGGTGTCCATTCCATCACCAAGTGGACATGGCTTGGAGCGAACAGTGTAGAGAAATTTTGCCACGGAGGGCAAAAGCCCAAGAGGATCGCGGTCAAATGGAATGCCTTGGACGAATTTGACGCTGATGTTATAACTAGGGAGATAGGGATCGAATCGCGATCAAAACAATACCGAAGCTATTAAAGAAATGACCGGCAACTGTCGGAGCAGAGGAGCACATGTCCTCCGTACCGGACGGCGGGGAAAAACAATCTTACAATGGAGACCAGGAAAACAATCTTACAATGGAGTTGAGGACCATGTGCATTACAAGCAAGAGTAGGTGTCACTACACCTTGTGACTCGAAAGACTTCAAAGAAAAACAACTTCACACATCCGAGCCCAACACTAGATGGCAGACTTATGCAAAGCATGTGTATCTACAGCCACACATGCCTCAAACATTTCTCATATGGGGATCTGGTGCATCAAACACCTCCCACGAGTAAAATATTTCAAAATGATAGAACAGCATGTACATTTAAAACAAATTGTAACCCACCCCCAGTGTTAAGAATGCAACCAGCTAGGAGATGGTGTGCAATCAGTGCTCTGAAATGTATCCCTATAAGAATAGGTTGCACAATTAAAAAACAAATTAAATATTTATTTTTAAAAAACACTATCCTAGTGCACACAATGAAAATAGTAACTATTATGAATATAAACATAGTTGCAATGAAATTTACCACAAGTGTGAAAAGCACATATTGTAACATGTTGATAAAATCATACAGCTTCCTTTATGTCCATATTCACAATCCCACCTTCACCTCACTAGCCTTACATTAGCACAAAAGGGCCTAATTTGAGTTTCATATATGGTTATCACCAGTATACCTTGTCTGAACAAAGCACCAGTGTTCAATAAAATTACAGTGACTGCTACTCTTTTCTGCATCACCAGGCAACCAGAAGAATAAACATGCCTCCCTGTAGCCTTTAGCAGATGATGATACAGTTCTGTATGGCCTCAGTCACAAGTCTCTAGTATGAAGTTCTTCTCTAACACTGTTCTTCGCTTTATAACGTATCCAATCAACCATAAACCTTTCAAAATAAACAATTGAGTCCATGCACAGCCCACCTTCAGTTAGGTACTGCTTTGGCATCTATTCCAAAGTTGAGGACTCTGCGACTAGAAATCTCTATCAGAACAACAAGTTCATCACCTCGGTAACGTTCTATCTGGTAAAGGCTATCTAGCTGCAGACTCATCACCTCTCCCATCCTCCCAGTTCTGTGCTTAAACTCTATTCATTAAGATCCCAAGTCTAGAAAACTGCATATTGGTCGCACCAATTTTATTTTGGGGCTCCGAGTCTGGGGGCGCAGACAGTCTCTGCGTTAGTGGCACCTTTAAAGGCTCCATACGTAATTTCCGGAGAAAAACAGCATCAGTGCGAAGAAGCATGATGCCACCTGAAGGCATGCAGAGGAAAGACTGAAACGCTTACTTATCCAGTCTGACGCCTCGGGAAAATTGAAAAGGTGAGGAAACTGCAGCTAGATAGAATCTCTACCAGAAAGAGCATTTCTGCAGCTAAGTAACTTGTTCTACTATAACCTTTTATGCAGAAGAAATGCAGATAAAGTTGGCCTGTCACAGACTTATGGAGGTATCACCAAACATTCATTGAGGTGGCGACCTATAAGGTCAGAAAATGTGTATAAAGAATTGTTCCGGGCTTTCCGCACAGAGGTGGACTAGTCTACATTCATGACTTCAGTGATAATGCCTACGATACAGAACTACGATTAAACTTGAGTAACATTTCCTTTCTAGAAACCAGAGAAGGGATACTCTGGTCAAAAAGTGTTGGATTAATGAAGGACTTGTTAATGCCGCCTGTTAGACACCTTTGAGGAATATAAAAATAGAAATAAATAAAAAAGGAGGCATGAGTAAAGCCGTTAACTTATCATTCATGAATCACCTGACATTGGCCTATTTCCATTCTTTGTTCTTACATAGAAATGAAAAGAGAATTTAATCAAGCTCAAGGGGCAAAGATCGCAGAAATGGATGAATTGTCTTGTGTCGACAAGGTTACATTACTTTGTGCCTACGCACAAATCATTTTGAATGCAAATCCCTCAAAAGTTTTCTTGTTTTTTTCCCTTTATGAAAATTAATTTCCTTATATTGTGGCAGCTCCTAGTTATAATCATTTCAAGGTTAGCAGTGGATACCTGGACAACAATTGTAGACTGCCCAGGTCACAATGGAATGCCCCAGATTCAAGGGCCAGAAAGATTAACTTACTGCTTGGTGATACTTACAACAGAATAATTGAACAAATAAATAAGTTAATTGAACTAGCTCACTGACATTTTTTTCCCCTCTGTTTAAATGAGAATTGGTGAATTTTCATGAAAGGTGAATGAATAATCATTGTACTTTCTGATAACTTCTAACTGCAGAGTCCTCCCCTGTTAAATATCCCCAGTTGCAAGACTATCTGGAAACATTCCATAATCCTCCTATGCCAACACAGAGCACTATGGCCATCTTGGTTCCGGAAGTGGCACTAGAGTGAGGTCACTGGAGGCATAGAGCACCACTTCTGCAGCACTGAAGTCCGTTTACATTTTTCCTCCATCCTTGAAGCAGATCCAGAGATGCTCTTGGGGTCTCATTTTTTTCTTCTGAATTTGAAACATTATAACTGACATTCTTCAGTGCAGGATGTCCACTCGAAAAAAAGGTCAGGACTCAACCCTTGTTCTTGCCATGGACAGATGTTGATTTTTGACCCACATGAACATGCCCTTTGTGCTGGAGACCAAACTCAGATTCCTGTGACAAGTGTAGCCTCATGCACTTGAAGAAGTGGAATAATTCAAGCCACAGTTGTGGTCTGCCTCAATGGTGCATTCCTCTCTGTCCTCCAAGTCCTCAAAGGACATTCACAAATATAAAAAGAGTTAAGAGATGGGACAAAGCCACCCCTCGATGTTTGTAGTCAGAGGGTAGGTAGGCCCAGCAAGAAACCACATTCAGCAGCACCTACCACGGAGCCTATTCAAGGCCTTTTGCTTCCTCTATCACTACCAGCACAGACACTGGCCTATTCGGGGCTGACCCCAGCTCTTTTCCTCTACATCATGAAGGAGATGTTCAGGCAAGCTGTGGTCCCCCGGTGTGCCTCAGAGCCATTGCCCTGTTTGGTAATCTGTATTTGTTCCGGCCTTTCCCGGTGCATTGTAACCCCATAGTTTACTCCTCTGAGAGCCCCCCGGTGTAGACTTGAGCCATTCCAGTGCCAAGACCTTTGTAGCGCCCTCTAGTGTCGCCAACAACGGTGCCATCAGAGCCGGTACCTTCACACCTACCCTTCAAATCAAAGACTATCCTGAGAAGTTCTTGAGGCTAGATTCAGGAAGGAGTCTCAGCCCGACACCTTCATGACTGTTCTACTGGCAATCTATGGACAACATCTTTGGCTCGGACTCCGAGCATATTCAAATGCCCAAAAATTGTGACACGATACAGACAGCGAGACAGCCAATTTGCTATCGGCCCCTCTTTGGACAATGCAGACTACCTGCCTGTAAAAATTGTAAGCAGACTAGACTTGAACCCCTTCCCCCAGTGTGAAATACAGTGCCCATCAGAGCCATCCCCACCAAACGTATCATCCTTCCATGAGTTCTTGAGGAAGTATCAGGATCATAGTCGAAGGAGAACATCTGAATTTGATGATCTGTGTTGGTGTTAAGAGGAATGGGGGGGGATGGGGGGAGAGAATAAATCTGTTCAACCAGTTTATCAAAAGGGCATTTCCCATCCATTTTGGGTCCCATACTCTGGATATGTAATGTTGCCATTACGCATCATATTGTTTGCTTGCAAATATATCTATTTGTGGGAAACCCAAATCTAGAAAAATAGTTTGTAAAATATCATTGTTGAATTCCTATTTTTGAGTAATTGTCTGCTGAGGAAATCTGCTTGCTGGATTTGTTGTCCCAATAAGTGAATTGCTGGAAGTGATAGGTTTCTTACCAATAGCCAATTCCACATTACTTGAGCTAATGATGGTGTCCTCAATCTTGTTCCTCCTTGTTTGTTCAAATGCACAAGTTACTAACTTGTGTAACGATATATCTGTAAGAGACAGTAGTTAGTGACAGATTCCTTACCTTAGAATATCCCCAGGCGTCAGGCTGGATCCGGAAAGTTTTTGCGTAGCAGTACCCTTGCGCGTCGGTAGGCGGCGTTGTGCGGCTCCGCGTCCGTCGTCGGCATCGCCGGGATGACGTTGCGGGCAGTACTTAGACGCCGCCCCTGCGCGCTGACGTCAGTTCTGTACACGACTTTCCGCGCCAGGAACGCAGAGCCATGCAAGAAGCTGACATAGGTGTCTGAAAAATACTAGGGCCCTGAAAGGGATGTCCTTAACCCTAGAAATCAGTTCGCAGAACAGGGAGGATGGGTGGGGCGGTAAGGAATCTGTCACTAACTACTGTCTCTTACAGATATATCGTTACACAAGTTAGTAACTTGTGCATCTGAAAGAGACACGTTAGTGACAGATTCCTTACCTTAGAATAGATACCCCAGCAATACCAACCCCGGTGGTGGGTCTGCGAACAAAGATCAGACAAGGAAGTCCCGGAGGACAGAACGGCCAAAGAAGCCGTCCCTCCGGACCTGACTGTCAAGGCAGTAATGCTTTGTAAACGTGTGCAGCGAGGCCCACGTAGCTGCCTGACAGATAACCTGCAGCGGAACACCGCGGCCCAAAGCCGTGGTAGCAGCCGTTGCCCTGGTGGAATGGGCACACAGCCCAACAGGAGGCTCCTTCTTAGCCAAAGAATAGCAGGCCTTGATGCACAAGGTAACCCAGCGGGAGATGGTTCGTTTGTGCACCGCCCGACCTTTTTTGGCGCCCACGTAGCCAACAACGAGCTGGTCATCCACCCTGAAGTGTTGTGTGCGGTTGATATAGAAAGAGCGCACGTTTTGGGTCCAGACGGTGGAGCCTCTCTTCCTCTCTGGAAGGATGCGGAGGCGGAAAGAAGGTAGGCAAAGTGATGGTCTGCCCAATGTGGAAGGCAGTAACCACCTTTGGCAAGAAGGACGGACGCGTCCTAAGAACAACCTTGTCTGGATGGACAGACAGAAAGGGAGGTTTGCATGATAGAGCCTGGAGCTCACTCACCCGCCGAGCGGAGGTGATGGCCATCAGAAAGGCTGTCTTCAGAGTCAGAAGACGAAGAGGACAGTTATGTAGAGGCTCAAAGGGAGCGCACATTAAAAAGGTAAGAACCAAGTTCAAGTCCCACTGAGGCATAACAAACGGAACAGGAGGGAAGAGGTGTGTAATGCCTTTTAAGAACCTGTTAACAGGGGACTTGAAAAGGGAGGGCTGATCAGGGAGCCTGAGGAAGGCCGAGATAGCACAGAGATAACCCTTGATGGTACCCAGGGCAGAACCCTGTTGGGCCAGAGAAAGAAGGAACAGAAGGACCTCAGAAAGAGGGGCAGAAAGGGGGTTCACAGCCTTTGCTGTGCACCATGCCACAAATTTGTTCCACCTGCAGGCGTATACCACCTTAGTGGAGGGACGCCTGGCTGCCAGAATCACATCACAAACTTCGGGAGGCAAGTCGAAAGGAATCAACTGCCGCCGCTCAATCTCCACGCAAGCAGGTGTAGACTGGACAGGTTCGGGTGGAGGACCGTCCCCTGCTGCTGCGACAGAAGATCCTCCCGAAGAGGCAGACGGATCGGGGGATCTACGCTCATACTGAGTAGCTCGGGATACCAAACTCTTCGAGCCCAGTCCGGAGCCACAAGAATGACTTGGGCCCGGTCGTGCCGAATCTTCTTCAACACTCTGGGTAGAAGTGGTATAGGCGGAAAGGCGTACAACAGACCGCAACTCCACTCGCGACGAAAAGCGTCGCCGAGCGAGTGCCGCCTTGGAAATTCCAACGCGCAGAACTGATGACATTGCGCGTTCTCTTCGGTGGCGAATAGATCTAACCAAGACTCTCCCCATTGTAGAAAGAGTCCTTGCGCCACTTCCGAGTGAAGACGCCATTCGTGATCCATCATGCACCTGCGGCTGAGTTCGTCCGCCCTGGCGTTCAGGGAACCTGCCAGGTGTTGAACCATCAGGAACATGCCCTGATGTTCCAGCCATGTCCAGAGGCGCAGAGCCTCCTGACAGAGGGTCCACGACCCCACCCCGTTTGTTGCAGTACCACATGGCGGTGGTGTTGTCTGTGAACACCTGCACTACCTTCCCTTTGACAGAGGGAAGGAATGCCTTGAGTGCAAGTCGGATCGCCAGGAGCTCCAGAAGGTTGATATGGAGCCGGGACTCCGCCGGAGACCAGAGGCCTCTGATCTCCGCCTCTCCCATGTGACCGCCCCATCCCAGAAGGGACGCGTCCGTCACAACTGTGTGCTCTGGCTGGGGAAGGGAGAGGGATCTGCCCATGACCCATTGCCGGTTCGAGAGCCACCACTGCAACTGTTGTGCAGTCCCCTCCGAGATCTGGACGTGATCGGACAGGTTGCCCTGGTGCTGCGCCCACTGGAACTTCAGGTCCCACTGCAGAGCCCGCATATGCCATCTGGCAAGATTGACCAGCAGGATGCAGGAGGCCATGAGGCCCAGCAGCCTCAGGGTCATCAGTACCGAAACCCAGGATAAAGGCTGAAAGATCGGAATCATAGCCTGAATATCCCGGACTCGCCGTTCGGGAGGATAGGCCTGAAACTGCGTCGTGTCCAGAACTGCTCCGATGAAAAGGAGCTGTGGAGAAGGAATCAGATGCGACTTCGGCACATTGATGGAGAACCCCAGCGAGTGCAGGAGTTCGGCCGTAGTCTGGAGGTGGGAGACGACTGCCTGGGACGAGCCCGCCTTCAGCAGCCAGTCGTCGAGGTAGGGGAAGACTGAAACCCCTGCCAGGCGCAGATGAGCTGCGACCACCGCCATCACTTTCGTGAACACCCGAGGGGCACTGGTAAGGCCAAAGGGGAGCACGGTGAACTGAAAATGCTCGTGGCCTACCATGAACCGAAGGTAACGCCGGTGGGCCGGCAGGACGGGGATGTGGAAATAGGCGTCCTGCAAGTCCAACGCTACCAACCAGTCTCCAGGGTCGAGTGCAGTCAAGACCTGAGCTAGGGTGAGCATCTTGAACTTCTCCTTCCGGAGGAAGCGATTGACGTTCCGGAGGTCCAAGATAGGACGCATGTCCTCCTTGTCCTTTTTGGGCACCAGAAAGTAGTGGGAGTAGCAACCACGCCCTACTTCTGGGGTCGGAACATGCTCGATGGCCCTCTTGGCCAAGAGGGCCGTGACTTCCTTCTGCAGAAGCACCAAGTGATCCCCTGACATGCGGTGGAATTGAGGTGGCATGGCTGGGGGGGTGGTCTCGAAGGGGAGGGAGTAGCCCCTTCGGACAATGTCCAAGACCCACTTCTCCGAGGTGATGGCACGCCAGTGGTGAAGGTGATGGCGGACCCTGCCCCCAACTGGCGTGCTGTGCACCTGAAAGGAGGGACTAGGAGGGCTTGGAGGCCGCGGGCGGGGTGTGTGGCCCGACCCGCACGCTGGTTGCCCGAACCGCCACGGCGGTATCCACGTCCTCGGCCACGCGAAGACGCCTGCTGCGCGGGCCGGTGGCTGGGCTGCTGACGTGACTGGGCGCCCCTTCCGTTGCCACGATAGGGGCGAAAAGCAGAGGTTAGCGGAGGGCGTGCAGTAGAAAGGCCCAGGGACTTGGCAGTAGCCCGTGAGTCCTTAAAACGCTCCAACGCATGGTCTGCTTTGGAACCAAAAAGACAGACTCCATCAAAGGGCATGTCCATGAGTGTATTCTGGACATCGCCCGAGAAACCAGTGGTTCTCAGCCAGGCGTGGCGATGCAGCGCCACCGTCGTTGCAATAGATCTGCCCAGCGAGTCGGCGGTATCAAGGCCACAACGTATGGTGTATTTGGCCGCATCCCTACCTTCCGCAATGGCGCGGGTATGCAGTGTCTGGACCTCCTCAGAACACTGGGGCAAAACAGTCGCCACCGAATCCCACAGGGAGTGGGTATATCGGCCCAAAAGACAAGCGGTGTTGATGGACCGCAAGCCAGCACTGGAGGAAGAAAAACCCTTCTTCCCAAATTGATCCAGTCGTTTGGATTCCCTATCCGGAGGGGCGGTAGGGAAGGCGGTTTGGGAAGCCGAGGCTTGGACAACCAAGCTCTCAGGAGTGGGGTGGACAGAGAGAAACAAGGGGTCGCCCGGAGCTGGGCGATGGCGTCGGGACACGTTCCTATCCACAGGAGCCCCTGTGTTGGGCTTGGACCAGGCGCCCAAAGAACGTCAGTGAGTGCATCGTTAAACGGCAGCACAGTCTCCAAGGAGGAGGCTGCCGGCTGAAGCACTTCTGTCAAGAGATTAGTCTTGACCGCCACAGTAGGGAGTCGGAGATGTAAGGCTCCAGCTGCCCTACGCAACACCGTTGCAAAATTGGCTCCCTCCTCCGTAGCCACGGGAGGAGACAGCATGCCAGTGTCAGGGAAGTATCTAGACCACTGGCATCCCCTAGTTCCTCTGCCCAGTCCTCATCATACTGACACTGTTGTGCCAGAGGGTCCTCAGACCCCTCCCAGTCCTCCTGGTCCACCTCCGGTTCAAAATGAGGAGGAGGGACATTTGGGACCCAAGGTCTCATCGGCGCCGGAACCGGCGTCGAGCGACGCCGGTCCGGCTCCATGTCCGGAGCCGAGAGTACAGGGGACGACGCCGCCCGGAGCCCCGGGCGGCGTCAGGAACGGCACCGGAGACATCGGTGCCGGCGGAGGCGTGGTCAGGTCGACCGGCGTCGATGGGGGTTGCGGTACCACCGGAGCCGGGATCGAGGCCGGGGCCGAAGCCGGGATCGAGGCTGGAGGCACGAGCGACGCCGGGACCGGAGTCGTCGGCGACGCCGGGGCAACCCCATCAGGGCCCGAAAGGCGCACGGGAGGGACCTTGAGGCCCGAAGAGGCGGGCCATGGCCGACAGGAATTCCTGTAGTTTGGGCCGGATCCGCCCCCGAACCCGGGAAGGACGGGTATTGCGGGGCGACTCCACAGGCATGTCCGGGGCCACGGGGACGGTGCCGGGAGGGGCCTCAGCCGAGTCGCGAGACCGGCGAGGCGAAGTCCTAGAGCGATGATGCTTCTTGGACTTCTTGTGTTTAGACTTACCGGACGACGAAGACTTGGATTCCGACGACCGGCGAGGACTCCGCGACCGACCCCTCGACCTCTCACGCGACCGGGGCTTGGCGCGGAGCGGACTGCCGGGCCTCGAGGAGCTTTCGAGACCGCTCTCGCAAAGCTTTCGGGTTTAGGGACCGGCAGTCGGAACACGACTTCGTGTCGTGGTCTCGCCCGAGACAGAAGAGACACTCCAGATGCGGGTCTGTGATGGACATCATCCGAGCACAGGCGTCGCAACGCTTAAAGCCGGGCATCCCTAACGACACCTTGGAGTCGATACGAAAAGAAACAGTGAAAAAATTCACCAAAAAAGTTAGTAAAAAAATGACTAGGGCACTGCTCTTCCCGGATCTGCGCTTGCTGGCGCGGAAAAAGAAGAACTGACGTCAGCGCGCAGGGGCGGCGTCTAAGTACTGCCCGCGACGTCATCCCGGCGATCACGACGCCGACGACGGACGCGGAGCCGCACGACGCCGCCTACCGACGCGCAAGGGTACTGCTACGCAAAAACTTTCCGGATCCAGCCTGACGCCTGGGGATATTCTAAGGTAAGGAATCTGTCACTAACGTGTCTCTTTCAGATTGTACATTGCTGTGGTGTTGTCCATTTGCACTAGAATTCGGTTAGAAAATAGAGCTGGATGGAAAACTCTGAGAGATGGGCTGCTTTAAGTACGAGAACATTGATGTGGTAAAGCTATTGTTGAAGAGACCGTTGGCCTTGAACGGTCTAATCTCCTAAGTGAGTTCCCCAGCCTAATGGAGACAGCTCTGTCACTACGGTCTGTGTCTGGAGATTTTTATGAAATAGAATGTCTTTGAGTAGCTCCAACTTGTTTTGCCACCACCAGAAGGATTGGCACGCTTAATTCAAAACAATACAGTCTTCTTGTTCTTGTGTCCACTGATCTTCTAAACACTGCTGTAGAGGTCTCATGTGGAGACAAGGGTTGGATATCAGAAAAAAGCACGAGGCCATGGAGCCAAGAAGTGCAGACATTTTCCTTACAGTGGGGTTTGAACATGAAGTACCTTGAGACACTTTTGATAAATGGTAGAATATTTCTTCTGAAGGATATACATCTCCTGTTATTGTATTAGGAGATAATCCCAGGTAGGATTGTACTTGGACTAGTCCTGTGGATGAATTTTCCAGATCTCCTTGCAGACCCAAACGGTTTCATAATACAACAGTGTAAACTACGACTTATTGCACATGAATTGCTGTCAGAGGTTTTATTAACCAGTTGTCTAAATAAGGGCAGAGAAAAATAATTTTCTTGCAAAGGAAAGCCGCTTCTACCATCATGCATTTAGAAAAAGTTCTTGGGGCTGATTTGAGGCCAAAAGGGAGAACTCTGTACTGGCAGTAGGCTTTGCCATCCAGGAATCGGAGAAACATTGCGTTTTGAAGTAATCGGAATATTCATATACATGTCTTTTGAGCCCAGGGTAGGGTCCTTCTCTGCTTTTCAGATAAGACTGCAGGAAAGTCTTTCTAAATCTGAGCCATCTTTGCCTTTAGCCCTGGGAAGACAGGATACCAGAGCCGGAAGTGATTTTAGTTCCAATAGAAGTGCAAACTGTTTTCTATTTTGTAATCAACGGTCAATTTTGGTACAGGACTGTCCCCTTGCCTGGTGTAAAATTGTATTCCCCATACACAGAGTACATAAGTGCGTCGATCTGGTGTCCTGACTTTGGATTTTTGGACCTCGAATCACGATAAACTAGCATGTGCACAGAGGTCTATGCATATCCCTCGACATGGATAAGGTCTTAAACCTATCCTATAACCTGGAGTGGAGCATCAAGCGTGGCCTCATTGCCATTCAGAGACCCTGTTGCAGTTTAGCACATAGCGCAGCAGTGGCAGTGAGCCGTGTTTTATGAAAGCATAGTCATGAGCAGACTTTTTTTAACCTGTGTCACTAGAAAAGAGGCCTATTGGCCCCATCATGTAAAGATTTGCTTCTATTCGCTTACCCATATTCAAGCACCATCATCTCAAATTTATGTTGGGAGTGTTTGTGTATGAAGCCTGCTTGGTACTTGCATGGTATGAGAGTGAGCATGCGTAATGAAGGACTGTAGCATGCTTTTTGTATACACCTGGCCTGACCTTCTGCACAAGATGGAAGTGAGGCTGTTTTCCCAGACAATTAAAGTGCATTGATGTCATTCCGAAAGCTGAAGGAAGAAGCCCCAGACAAAGAAGTTAGCTAAGAGGAAACAAGGCTCCTTTAGAAATCTGATTAGGTTTTTAATAAGTAAGCCAGGAGGTAGTGATTAGACTTTCTGAACTGACATTTGGTGGACGGAAGGCGTGAAGGCTGGGAGTAGCAAGACTGTTGTGCAGGGTGAAGGAGCCCCCCTTTAGATGAGGCCTTAACTGGATTTTTGTCCTTACCGGATTACACTTTCAATTGGTAGAGGACAGATGGTGCAGTGGGTTCCCAGTGTTGGTGGAACTTTCAAAAGACGACAACTGGGGTGAGTGATCTGTACTGCCTGCAGGTCAATAGTCTGTCCAAAAGCAGTTCCCAGCTGAAACCATGGCTGCTCATCCTATGATCACCAAAGCAAGTTCTGGGATGTGATCAGAATACAAATCAGTCTCTGCATGACTGCACTGTCGAAAGAGATCAGTCTGTGCAAGGCCACACCACAGTAAGATCAGCCTGTGCGGCCTAGTTATTGGTGTGCTATTTAGCACAACTGATAAAATCTGACTTTGCAGAGTCTGAATTTAATGGGTTTGATAAAAACAAACCTCCTAATCAGGAGTATTGGGGAATACCATGCAGCTTTTGGTGTTTAGTGCACCAAAATCTGCATGTTTCAATAAAAACCAGGCAATTTTCTCTGTTTAAATATTGCCAACTTTGATGTGCCTTTTTCCAAAAACTCAAGAACTTCGATATGTGCAGTAACAGTTACCACACATCGCAATTAAAAGGGTTGCTCGTAATGAGGGCTAAGCCTAAACCACAAACTATTTAGACAACGGATACAAGGACAAGAATTTTGGATCACCGGGAGCTGGCCAATGGAGTCTGGTCCTGAGGGCTTCCTGACGAGCAGCCACCACAGGTTTCAGTACATACTTGTTGAATTTAAGCAAATACTGTATTCGAAGAAGCAGATTGTAAGATTTCTATCAAAATGTTAAACTTAAACACCCTAGAAGGCAAAGTCAATTCCAGAATCACTGCACCTTTATGCAGCACTGTCGGAGCTCCAGAAAGGTAATGTTGTCCCCTGTTGGGGAGATTACTAGACCAATGGCATTTTGTAAATCAAGGTAAAGATCCGCCTCGGAAAAATGAAATAATCAGCCTCCAAGTCACTTTCTGTGGGCCCACAGTACTTAACTGCTATGGCACTGGAGTACGAGACAAATAAGGTCTCCAACTGAGAACAATTCAGGCTAATTTCAGGGCTTTGGAAGACCGTCTAAGTCAAATTCTGATCACCTCTCACCCCACAGATAATTTCAGCTGAAATAGAAGGTTGCACCGGTAACGGCTTTCAACACAACAATGACACTAGCTCGGGAAAAGACTTCATGAATGTCACTGGACAGTGCAATGGTCAGCAACTTTATCTTTGACACCAAGGCTTCAGCCTGTGGAGGTGTGGAGTTTGTAGCTCTTGAAGTTCCAAGTGAAAAGAAGCAGTTTCATCCCTGGGGAGCAGACCAGATGGTAGTTGAGCCATCCTAGAGATATCAAACAGTCTGACACAAGGCCTAAATCTACAGGGAACTGTCAGATGGAGTAGGAAATTGTGTGATATTTTGCAGCTTCGGAATCTGCTTCAGGAAGAGTCTTGAGTTGAGACTTTAAAGTGCCTTTGGAGAGAAGATTTAACCCAGTGACACTCATACCGGAGAACATTTTCATTGGTCACATGCACAGCGATAGCTCTGCAATGCATTATAGAAGCGCAGAAAAACAGGAACCAATATTAGCAGGTATGATGGTGGCTTTTATACACCGAGGGCATCAGGTTTGGCGAGTGGAGTAATGGCAGGAGCAGCATGGTCCTCCCAGGCAGCGTTGAAGCGTTACTGCTGGGAAATGCTTTCTCCACACCAGTCTGAACACTTGGGGAATATTAAGATAAGCAATCTGCTGGAAGTAGTATCCATCAGAAACATACGAACCAAGAAGCAACAATATCCATCTCCCAGTATAGTAGACTTGACCTCCACTCTACTCAACTCTAAAAGAAGTAAGATGTGCTTTAATGCGAGTCAAAAAGAAGCTCAGGCATCATCATCCTTAATTAGGATTTGTAAAGCTTAATATACACTCTGGATGAGACTATTCATGCTAGCCTGAGCAGATTTCTAATAAATAATTATTCCACACCGGAATCGTCATCTACCGATCAAATGAAAAGAGCCAGGTTTAAAAGAAATTTCTAAACATAAGAATTGTCTGTTCCTGTCGGGGAAAAAGAGTAACATGGTTCCACAATTGAGTCATTATTCTGAGTTCTTTGCCGCCTGATTTAGCTTTGCAATTTGGGATAACAAATTGATTGCTGTTTGTGATCACACGTACGACTTGGCATGCATTACCTAAATTTCTTGGCCAAGACGACAGGCCCTGCACTATATTAAATCATATAGGCAATGCCTGTAGATTTGAATATAATCCATTTATGCGCTGGTAAGCTGTGAAGTTTGTTCAGATGGAAAGACTATCAAACTTTCTTAGACTGAAAATCAATCTAAGGGGAGTACTTTTCATCATCATCTTCCTGCAGTCTTTCTGGAGAGGCCAAGAAAGACTCAGCTGCAGAAATCAACACAAGAGGGAATAAAAGTGTTGGCAACAGAAATCCTCTGCATGAAAGTGACGAATGGGAAGATGAGCTTCAGCGTGTGGAGATGTAACAAACATGCCATAGAAGCAGACAATGTAAGAATCCCAAAATGGCATGCTTGTTTAGCCGGCGTGGAGGCTTCTCATATAGAAGGAGGAGATAGTCTAGTCACAGGCATTGATTTTATTTGCCGTTACTAACTTTTTATTTTTTATTTTTAAATCTGTCCTATCCAACACTTCTTTATCTCTATGCATCCGAAAGTCATATGGTTTGCTGACTGGTCTCCCAAGTGAATTACAATCTGTGAATCATCAGCATACATATATTTGTTTGTGCCAATCTCTCAGGAGCATAGTCAAAGGCCTGAGATACAAAGTAAAGAGAAGAGCGGATAGAGCGTAAAGAACCCTCTAATCTAGTCTCTTCAGGTGTGATCTATAAGAGCATAGCTGTGAATAATGGACTCTGTTCTAAAGGAAAAAGAAAAGTAAATCAGCCTAACGCTCGGCCACTTGTGCCTACCTTGGATGGCCTGCTAATAGAAATAGTCAAATCTACAGTATCAACAGCTGCTGACAGGTGCAGTAGAACAACTGTTCAGGTGTCACTTGTCTAAGATCACTCTCAATCAGGCAGATGTCACCACATACTCCAAACTAAATTAATTGGGTGAAATGCAACCCGAACCTCACTGAGGGCCACGTTATGCTCAGTCTTTATTGGGCACCAAGAAATAGTGGGACTTACATCCCTCACCTTTCTCCGCCTATGGGATCCTACCTATAAACCTTTTTGGCCAAAAACCATTGAAATTTCTGTAGAAGGTTGAACCCTGTTTTTCTGAAGTATAAGCAATCGGGTGGGATGTGAAGGGTATGGCATAACCTCTACAATCAGCAACACCTACTGATTTGATGTAATGAAGCACCAGCCGAATAGTAAAAAAAAAAAAAAAAAAAAAAAATTCTTCCTCTTCCTAGAAGAAAATGTCAATAGTAAGAGAAAACAAAGCAGCTTAGCCACAGATCTACGAAGGCTAAGATGCGGTGGTGTGCACAATCTCTGGTCCTATTGCATGCTCTTGAGACACCAAAGGGCTCTACTGGCTGCTGAACAGGTTCATGGGACATCTCTAATGGTACTGTCCATGGAACTGAAACAGGCTAATAGTACTTTCGGAACTGACAAACAGGCAAGGCCAGACCCAAGGGAGCAAGCTATTACCCCCTCCCCGTCTTTAAATCATTTCAATGCATAATCGACCTTTTCCCCAAAAAGTCTGGAGCCATCTGAATACATATACATCAGTTATACCTGCACATCCCCCAGAGGGTTGTCTTCCCTGGCAAAGAACTAGTTAGTAGACCTGGTAACTTGCAGTGAGGACACCAAACTTGATTTCTTACATATTGCTGCCACTGCCAGACAGAAGGACTGGCCTTTTTTAATCACCCTACCACTCAGTACACTTAACTGATCATAGAATTATGGCTGATTGAAGCAGTCCTGTATTGTATAGTACCTGGCATGGACACTGTGTGCTGAAACGCAAGGCTTCAACCTGGCGTTCGGTTGATGGTAGCTAAGAGATCAAATCCAGCTCCAAATGTCTGAGAAATGAAAACGGTTAGGAGTCTTCCTTAGTGACTAATTGCCTCCTCAGGCCAACAATATCTCTGGAAATGCAAGGACCAGACCTTCAACTATGCACCCTGAACTGCTGTAATCCAACTACAATTTCCTAAAAGGCAATCAGAGAAACTAGATACTGCTCATCAAAAATCCAAAATTGAAAGTTGCTGCAATTTAACTGGAAGACTTCATCACCCATGGTATGGCAGGTGCTCAGAAGACATCTCAGCTTTTTTGGTAGCAGAATGGTGCTGTGGACAACTTTGTGTGTGATGCCAGGAAGTGAAAGTGGTCGCGAGACAAGGACAACAGGACACAGAACACAGGAAAGGGGTCAAAATATTTATCTATCTTAAAACTTCAAGTGGGACTCATTCAAAAGGAGGGACCTCTTCTCTGAATTAGAGGATTTCACAATGTACTTAACATCATAATTTTAATAAAACTTAATTTAGCAGAAAAACAAGTTGTACACAGGACAAGGCTGGCTTAATTTCTATTGTGCATATATTAAATAAATACATATACATGTAATGTGATATAGGTGAGTATAGTGCAGACTGCTCAAATGGTGATTGTATTTACAATGCATAAGACACTATAGAATTCCCAATGGTCAGATTAATTAGTATAGACAAAAAAAATGAGGGAAGTTCAAGCAGATTCACAATCCCTTTCTTGTTAGGTGTAAATGCCAACCAATTGGGAGGGTTTGTCGATGTTTTGACCCCAAATTATTTAAAAGTTTCTTCCTTAGGAAGTTGTCATCAGACTACCACACCACCTTCATGTGGGTGTAGGTTACATCATTTGTATGTCTCCAATTAATGGCTCCAAGAGTCCATTATGTAAACATACTCTCGGTCCTTCAAGTTGCAGACTTAACCAATTCCAGCTCGTAATTACGCAAATTTCAATACTCAAGCGAGAGAAAACCATGCTCCCTGCTTCACCTTGACTCGTATTCTACAGACCACTTACTGCAAGCTGACATCTTTATGCATCCTTTCATACACCTATTCTGATTCCAGGGATTCTTCACAAGCCTGCCTGCATTTAAGTTCAGTGTATAAATTGACCTAAGAACAAAAGCAAGGAACCAGACTGGCAAAAACAGAATTCTGGCAATGAAAGCATGGAAGCAACGCAGACGCCAAAATGTCAGAAGTTAGTGGCCAGTATCCTGAGCCAAGACAATAGAATGATGGAAGAGAAGTACTCAGATCAATTGAAGTTTTAGATTGTGGTGTAGGAAAGCCCCTATCATGTTGTGATCAAGTGAAATTAGTATGAAGGTTTGATAGGACAGAGAGAAAAGGGTAGGGGGTGTGGCATCATATAGGACACAGTTAACATTTTAAATATTAACTGCAAAAGAAAATCAGTAATTTCTGAAATCTTTGCCTGATCTTAGACATACAAACACATGATGCCTCTGCCCGCTGTAAAATTTTATCTCACAAGCCAAGAGTAAAGGATTAAAAAGGCAAGCCAGAGCTCCACTTTTAGGTACTCACTTGCAGCTTGACAATGAAAGCGGAACCCACGAGGAATTGCTCCTGCAAGAAAAGTTAAAACAATCTATTAATCTCCCTGGATAATGCACCAGTTTGCATCTCCCACTAAGCATCGCCTGTGCAGTTAACACAACAATTCATCTATAAATGCAGATGTAAAAATTAGAGAAGAGGTCCGATTTTTGAATGTACAAATATATAGCAAGTATTTTAAACATGGTTTAAGTAGCATGAAAAATTAAATGTTACCTTTGTGTAACTTTGCTTTGCCATAGATGGAACTACTCTCCTCTGTTGCATTGGATATTGAGCTACTTTGCCCATCATAGTATTTTACCAATCTTAAAAGGTTCTAACATCACAATGGTCTAAATTATAACCCCACACTAACATGACATCACTACAATTATGAAGTGTACCAGCAGATATTCCATCTAGGATTCCGTTTCACAAGAGCATTACAAAGATTTAAAAAGCCTATTTAATGGTAAATTGCAAGCAGGGTCATACTAGCTTTCCGCCAGTACTCTAGCTTGGATGAAATCTAGCTCCATGTATTCTAGTGTATATATTCTCATCATTCCTCTTCGGAAAATTAAGAGGTCCAGGACTGAGTCTTCCTAGTGAGCCCACACACAAACGGCGATCTTGGACCTCTTGTCCTGGTAATTAAATGATAATTTTCTTAGTGAACTACTAACATAATAAAACCTGTGGCCAACTAAAAAAAAAATAGATCTTATTAACTTTCCGGGACTGGCTTTATACAATCTCTGATCAATCCTCAATGTCAATCTCTCCAGCTCCAAACAGAATATCGGACTGAGGTTCTGGATAACCTAGTCCATTCTTACAACCAAATGGATACCATAAAACGGCACACACCGTTTGCGCCATGGTTTTCGAAACATCTTTTTGGGGAAAAGAAAATTCTAAGCAACGCTAGCAAGCGAATGTAAACAACCAACCCCCCTTCTGCCCTGGACGGATACTGCCAAGAACTGCCAAAACAGTCCATAGGTCTATTATAGTGATGAATAATACTCCTCCCTCCTTTACATTTGAAGATCCTGTGGCCAAATCAAAAGAGCTCACAAAATTCTTCGATTAGAAAGATATCTCCATTGAACTTTCACTACCTCACATCGGTAACAAATGAAGATGAACTATTAAACATCAAACCAATTCAAAGCATTTCATGGACCTCATCCAAGGGAACAATCGATAAATGTCGGACCGTCCATCTCTTGATCTGTTGGACTATTAGGGAACCTCTTTTACACAAGGAGTGTTCTCCAACTGAGCAGAGGGTGTCTAAAAATTGGACTAGTCAGTCTTATACTGAAGAAACTGTTGACATTCACACATCTCAATATTTTTGGTGATAATTTCAGACACGCTTCAAAGAGGCTTGCAAAATAAAGACTGCCTTGTTCCAAGTAGTAGATGATGCGATCTTGACACTGGCAACTGCTGCCTTTTGGTCCTTCAAAATCTTTCAGTGGTACACAAGCCAGTAAATCACTCCCTACTTATGAGCACAGTGGCATTGAAGGCGTGGTCCTCAAATGTTTCACCTTTTGCTGGACCAATCTACCACAACAGAATCAAATTGAC
The DNA here is from genome assembly GCA_963921515.1 of Calotriton arnoldi. Lineage (NCBI taxonomy): Eukaryota > Metazoa > Chordata > Amphibia > Caudata > Salamandridae > Calotriton > Calotriton arnoldi. The sequence continues at coordinate 363,996 of CAWUFW010012868.1, read as the reverse complement.
AACTCCCTTGCCAGATCAGCGTCTCTACTATTTTCACTCTATTTATAAACCCTCGGTGTCCTACTCAAGACCTCAGGAATCCTATATTATCAATAAGTGGCTGATACACAGGTCTAACTTAAGATTACCACTACCACATATGTCCTATGTATTGGCAAAACTCTGGAAAAAACTCAAGACAGGATGACTTCACATCACTTGAAACTAATCCTATAAAAATTAAGTCTCTCATCTCACCTCCCACTCTACCTTTTCAGTCCGATTGTTGCTGGACTCCTATTGGTGCATTGAACTGTAAACTCACAATCATCAATGGTGCTAAAGAAAGACGTTCCTTACCACTGGAAACTATGTTTCTGGTAAATATTCCATCTGCCTGCAGATTCCTCACCTTGAGAATTCTCCCCAGTAGTTAGAGTAGTGCAGAAAGCTTTTCTCCATAGCCCTATCCTAATGGGAGGGTGCAGGCCAGTGAGCAATCTGCAGGTACATACAGATACAGTAGCATTTTCTTCTGATGGATACTTTCACTTGCAGAATCCTCACCTTGTGAATAGATTCTAAGTTATAGGCACCTCTGGGAAGGAAGGCCTTAATTGATGGTTATACTAAGGGAGTGCTGCAGCATAGATCAGGCAAAATGTGTCACCCCTCACCTCCGAAGCCAAATAATAGCTTCTGGCGAAGGTGTGACCGAGTGGCCACTCTTCAGATTACACCAACATGAATTCCCCTAGCCAAAGCGGATGTTAAGTACTTTGCTCTAGTTGAGTGCCCCACAGCCCTCCTGTGCATTTTTCTGAGCAACTGCATAGCAGATTTTGATGCATAAAATAATCCATCTAGATCAGGGGTCTCCAACCTTTTCTGTACTGAGAACTACTTATGTTCAATGAAACACATTGAGAGCTACTAATATTACTGTTGTATAATCTCAATTTGGTTATATGTATATTAATTCAACCAAGAAAAAGCTTTCTAATTTAATAAGCTGGGCTGCACACAGGTGAGCTACTCAGAGGATAGCTTGGGAGCTACAGTAGCTCACGAGCTACTAGTTGGAGACCGCTGATCTAGATAGTCCTTTTCTGCACGGTTTTTCCTTTCCCTTTCTCTACATAGCCTACGAAGAGCTGATTATCCTCATGTAAGTCATTTGAGCAGTCAATGTAAAAACTCATTGCGTTTGTCGAATAAAGTCTTTGCAGCTTCTCCTCCCTTCTAGGTAGGGTGGAGGTAGTAAATTGAAAGCATGACTGACTGACCCAGATGGAAAGGGTAAGCCACCTTTGAAGGAAGTGACCCGCTAGGGGCCACCCGGGTCACCAGTAGACCACCTCTCAGCCTTCCATACCAAATGAAGAGTCGGAGATACAGTGGAGAATACACCAATAACTGTTTATTAGTATACACTCAGAGCGGAGCCCCGTCTGCACAGTCTCTGGGAGTGGTACAGAGGGAACTGAAGATCAGCAAGCATAGAGTTACATTATGTACATTTCATGATTAGTTAAGAACACGCCCATAGTGGAATTTTCCAGGCAGATGCAGCTGGACAATAGAAAGAAAGAAAAAAAGCTTCTGCTCTCAAGACCCAGCACAGTCCAAGGCTGTGGCACCCGGTACTGCGATAAGGCTACCAGACAAGTGGGAGAGGGCCTCTATCTAGTGGGAAAACTATACGCTGGCATTAACAGTTCTTCATTACAGAAACAAAACTCAGCAAAGGGCATTTCAAAGAAGTAGCAAAGATTAGTTTAGATGGTCTTTAAAATGGCATCTAAACATAAAATGATGCAGCGAATGCTAACTTATACAGGGCACTGCGTAAGCATTAACGGGCGTAATCTAACAAACCCTCCTTTTAGCATGAGCTAAAAACATTTTCAAATGTGTAAAAATAAAAATAGAGCAGACAGCATCATCATAACAGTATCAATATGTCAGCAATTGATACAGCATCAAAATTCAGAAACATAATTAAGATAAAATTATGGGCAATCCTCAAATATCCCCTCAATATTCATCAGATCATCAATATCGGCCTGAATCATGATGGCGGCATTTGTAACATGGGCTGATATCTTCTCTTTGGGCATGAAGCACAAGTTACTAACTTGTGTAACGATATATCTGTAAGAGACAGTAGTTAGTGACAGATTCCTTACCTTAGAATATCCCCAGGCGTCAGGCTGGATCCGGAAAGTTTTTGCGTAGCAGTACCCTTGCGCGTCGGTAGGCGTCGTCGTGCGGCTCCGCGTCCGTCGTTGGCGTCGTGATCGCCGGGATGACGTCGCGGGCAGTACTTAGGCGCCGCCCCTGCGCGCTGACGTCAGTTCTGTACACGACTTTCCGCGCCAGGAACGCAGAGCCATGCAAGAAGCTGACATGGGTGTCTGAAAAATACTAGGGCCCTGAAAGGGATGTACTTAACCCTAGAAATCAGTTCGCAGAACGGGAGGATGGGTGGGGCGGTAGGAATCTGTCACTAACTACTGTCTCTTACAGATATATCGTTACACAAGTTAGTAACTTGTGCATCTGAAAGAGACACGTTAGTGACAGATTCCTTACCTTAGAATAGATACCCCAGCAATACCAACCCCGGTGGTGGGTCTGCGAACAAAGATCAGACAAGGAAGTCCTGGAGGACAGAACGGCCAAAGAAGCCGTCCCTCCGGACCTGACTGTCAAGGCAGTAATGCTTTGTAAACGTGTGCAGTGAGGCCCACGTAGCTGCCTGACAGATAACCGGCAGCGGAACACCGCGGCCCAAGGCCGTGGTAGCAGCCGTTGCCCTGATGGAATGGGCACGCAGCCCAACAGGAGGCTCCTTCTTAGCCAAAGAATAGCAGGTCTTGATGCACAAGGTAACCCAGCGGGAGATGGTTCGTTTGTGCACCGCCCGACCTTTTTGGCGCCCACGTAGCCAACAAAGAGCTGGTCATCCACCCGGGAAGTGTTTTGTGCGGTCGATATAGAAGGAGAGCGCACATTTTGGGTCCAGACGGTGGAGCCTCTCTTCCTCTCTGGAAGGATGCGGAGGCGGAAAGAAGGTAGGTAAAGTGATGGTCTGCCCAATGTGAAAGGCAGTAACCACCTTTGGCAAGAAGGACGGACGCGTCCGAAGAACAACCTTGTCTGGATGAACAGACAGAAAGGGAGGTTTGCAAGATAAAGCCTGGAGCTCACTCACCCGCCGAGCGGAGGTGATGGCCACCAGGAAGGCTGTCTTTAGAGTCAGAAGACGAAGAGGACAGTTATGCAGAGGCTCAAAGGGAGCGCACATTAAAAAGGTAAGAACCAAGTTCAAGTCCCACTGAGGCATCACAAATGGAACAGGAGGAAAGGGGTGTGTAATGCCTTTTAAGAACCTGTTAACAACAGGGGACTTGAAAAGGGAGGGCTGATCAGGGAGCCTGAGGAAGGCCGAGATAGCACAGAGATAACCCTTGATGGTACCCAGGGGAGAACCCTGTTGGGCCAGAGAAAGAAGGAACAGAAGGACCTCAGAAAGAGGGGCAGAAAGGGGGTTCACAGCCTTTGCTGCGCACCATGCCACAAATTTGTTCCACCTGCAGGCGTATACCACCTTAGTGGAGGGACGCCTGGCTGCCAGAATCACATCACAAACTTCGGGAGGCAAGTCGAAAGGAATCAACTGCCGCCGCTCAATCTCCACGCAAGCAGGTGTAGACTGGACAGGTTCGGGTGGAGGACCGTCCCCTGCTGCTGCGACAGAAGATCCTCCCGAAGAGGCAGACGGATCGGGGATCTACGCTCATACTGAGTAGCTCGGGATACCAAACTCTTCGAGCCCAGTCCGGAGCCACAAGAATGACTTGGGCCCGGTCGTGCCGAATCTTCTTCAACACTCTGGGTAGAAGTGGTATAGGCGGAAAGGCGTACAATAGACCGCAACTCCACTCGTGACGAAAGCGTCGCCGAGCGAGTGCCGCCTTGGAAATTCCAACGCGCAGAACTGATGACATTGCGCGTTCTCTTCAGTGGCGAATAGATCTAACCAAGGCTCTCCCCACTGTAGAAAGAGTCCTTGCGCCACTTCCGAGTGAAGACGCCATTCGTGATCCATCATGCACCTGCGGCTGAGTTCGTCCGCCCTGGCGTTCAGGGAACCTGCCAGGTGTTGAACCATCAGGAACATGCCCTGATGTTCCAGCCATGTCCAGAGGCGCAGAGCCTCCTGACAAAGGGTCCACGACCCCACCCCGCCCTGTTTGTTGCAGTACCACATGGCGGTGGTGTTGTCGGTGAACACCTGCACTACCTTCCCTTTGACAGAGGGAAGGAATGCCTTCAGTGCAAGTCGGATCGCCCGGAGCTCCAGAAGGTTGATATGGAGCCGGGACTCCGCCGGAGACCAGAGGCCTCTGATCTCCGCCTCTCCCATGTGACCGCCCCATCCCAGAAGGGACGCGTCCGTCACAACTGTATGCTCTGGCTGGGGAAGGGAGAGGGATCTGCCCATGACCCATTGCCGGTTCGAGAGCCACCACTGCAACTGTGTTGCAGTCCCCTCCGAGATCTGGACGTGATCGGACAGGTTGCCCTGGTGCTGCGCCCACTGGAACTTCAGGTCCCACTGCAGAGCCCGCATATGCCATCTGGCATGATTGACCAGCAGGATGCAGGAGGCCATGAGGCCCAGCAGCCTCAGGGTCATCCGTACCGAAACCCAGGATAAAGGCTGAAAGATCGGAATCATAGCCTGAATATCCCGGACTCGCCGTTCGGGAGGATAGGCCCGAAACTGCATCGTGTCCAGGACTGCTCCGATGAAAAGGAGCTGTGGAGAAGGAATCAGATGCGACTTCGGCACATTGATGGAGAACCCCAGCGAGTGCAGGAGTTCGGCCGTAGTCTGGAGGTGGGAGACGACTGCCTGGGACGAGCCCGCCTTCAGCAGCCAGTCGTCGAGGTAGGGGAAGACTGAAACCCCTGCCCGGCGCAGATGAGCTGCGACCACCGCCATCACTTTCGTGAACACCCGAGGGGCACTGGTAAGGCCAAAGGGGAGCACGGTGAACTGAAAATGCTCGAGGCCTACCGTGAACCGAAGGTAACGCCGGTGGGCCGGCAGGACGGGGATGTGGAAATAGGCGTCCTGCAAGTCCAACGCTACCAACCAGTCTCCGGGGTCGAGGGCAGTCAAGACCTGAGCTAGGGTGAGCATCTTGAACTTCTCCTTCCGGAGGAAGCGATTGACGTTCCGGAGGTCCAAGATAGGACGCATGTCCTCCTTGTCCTTTTTGGGCACCAGAAAGTAGTGGGAGTAGCAACCACGCCCTACTTCTGGGGTCGGAACATGCTCGATGGCCCTCTTGGCCAAGAGGGCCGTGACTTCCTTCTGTAGAAGCACCAAGTGATCCCCTGACATGCGGTGGAATTGAGGTGGCATGGCTGGGGGGGTTGTCTCGAAGGGGAGGGAGTAGCCCCTTCGGACAATGTCCAAGACCCACCTGTCCAGGTGATGGGACGCCAGTGGTGAAGGTGATGGCGGACCCTGCCCCCGACTGGCGTGCTGTGCACCTGAAAGGAGGGACTAGGAGGGCTTGGAGGCCGCGGACGGGTTGGAGGTGGTGGCCTGACCCGCACGCTGGTTGCCCGAACCACCACGGCGGTATCCACGTCCTCGCGAAGGCGCTTGCTGCGCGGGCCGTTGGCCGGGCTGTGGACGTGACTGGGCGCCCCTTCCGTGGCCACGAAAGGGGCGAAAAGCAGACGTGAGCGGAGGGCGCACAACAGCAAGGCCCAGGGACTTAGCAGTAGCCCGTGAGTCCTTGAAACGCTCCAGCGCATGGTCTGCCTTCGAACCAAAAAAACCGACTCCATCAAAGGGCATGTCCATGAGTGTATTCTGGACATCCCCTGAAAAACCAGTGGTTCTCAGCCAGGCGTGGCGACGCAGCGCCACCGTCGTTGCAAGCGATCTGCCCAGCGAGTCGGCGGTATCAAGGCCACAGCGGATGGTATATTTAGCCGCATCACGCCCTTCCGCAATGGCGCGGGTAAGCAGTGTCTGGACCTCCTCAGAACACTGCGGCAAAACAGTCGCCACCGAATCCCACAGGGAGTGGGTGTATCGGCCCAAGAGGCAAGCGGTATTAACAGACCGCAAGCCAGCACTGGAGGAGAGAAAGCCTTCTTCCCAAAGTGATCCAGGCGCTTGGATTCCCTATCCGGAGGGGCGGTAGGGAAGGCGGTTTGGGAGGCAGAGGCTTGGACAACCAAGCTCTCAGGGGTGGGGTGTTGGGAGAGAAACAGGGGGTCGCCCGGAGCAGGGCGATGGCGTCGGGCCACGTTCCTATCCACAGGAGCCCCTGTGGTGGGTTTGGACCAGGCACCCAAAAGAACGTCAGTCAGTGCATCGTTGAACGGCAGCACAGTCTCCAAAGAGGAGGCCGCCGGCTGAAGCACTTCAGTCAGGATGTTAGTCCTGACGGCCACTGTAGGCAACTGGAGATTCAAGGCTCCAGCAGCTCTACGCAACACCGTTGCAAAATTAGCCCCCTCCTCCGTTGCCACGGGAGGAGACAGCATGCCAGAGTCAGGGAGGTATCCAGACCACTGGCATCCCCAAGTTCCTCAACCCAGTCCGGGTCAAACTCGCACTGTTGTGTGAGAGGGTCCTCAGACCCCTCCCAGCTCTCCTGGTCCTCCTCAGGTTGAAAATATGGAGGAGGAGGGACATCAGGGACCCAAGGTCTCATCGGCGCCGGAACCGGCGTCGGGGACGCCGGTCCGGCTCCATGTCCGGACCCGGAGAGAACCGGGAACGACGCCGCCCGGAGCCCCGGACGGCGTCGGAAACGGCACCGGGGACATCGGCGTCGGGCGGAGGCGTGGTTAGGTCAACCGGCGTCGATGGGGGTTGCGGCAACACCGGAGCCGGGGTCGAGGCCGGAGCCGAGGCCGGGACGAAGGCCGGTGGGACAGGCGACGCCGGGACCGGAGTCGACGGCGACGCCGGAGCAACCCCATCAGGGCCCGCGGGGCCCGAAGGCGCACCGGAGGGACCTTGAGGCCCGAAGAGGCGGGCCATGGCCGACAGGAATTCCTGTATATCGGCCGGAGTCGCCCCCGAACCCGGGTAGGGCGGGTAATGCGGGGGTAACTCGACAGGCACGTCCGGGGCCGCGGGGACGGTGCCGACAGGGACCTCAGCCGAGTCGCGAGACCGGCGAGGCGAAGTCTTAGAGCGATGACGCCGCTTAGACCTCTTGTGCTTTGACTTACCGGAGGAGCACGAAGACTTGGATTCAGACGAACGGCGGGGACTCCGCGTCCGGCCCCTCGACCTCTCCCGGGACCGGGGCTTGGTGCGGCGCGGAGCCGAAAGCCGGACTTCGAGGAGCTTTCGAGACCGCTCTCGCAAAGCCTTCGGATGAAGTTTCCGGCAGTCAGGACACGACTTCGTGTCGTGGTCTCGGCCGAGACAAAAGAGACACTCGAGGTGCGGGTCCGTGATCGACATCATGCGACCACATTCCTCGCAGGGCTTAAAGCCGGGCATCCCTACGACACCTTAGGAGTCGTGAAGACTCGTTGAAGAAACAGTGAAAAAATTCACCAAAAAAGATAGTCAAAAAGTGACTAGGGCACTGCTCTTCCCGGATCTGCGCTTACTGGCGCGGAAAAAGAAGAACTGACGTCAGCGCGCAGGGGCGGCGCCTAAGTACTGCCCGCGACGTCATCCCGGCGATCACGACGCCGACGACGGACGCGGAGCCGCACGACGCCGCCTACCGACGCGCAAGGGTACTGCTACGCAAAAACTTTCCGGATCCAGCCTGACGCCTGGGGATATTCTAAGGTAAGGAATCTGTCACTAACGTGTCTCTTTCAGATAACAGTAGCACAATAAGAACAAGGGAGACATTGTATGAGGACACAACGGAGTACTAATACCACAATAAGGTAAATCAGTTGTTGAAGTATCCAACCCCAACTGCCAAAAAGAGACCAATTCCAATTTCCACTCTTCATCCCCTGTACATTGTCGATAATATCCATAATATGTTGCATTATATTTTTCTCCCAATTCTTTATACCGACCACGCACTGGTTGCCGACCACTGCGAATACACCACGATTCTTTGCCAAGATAAAATCCACTGCATATCTAGTCTGTTCTGAATACACCCGCATGCTTTCTAACTGGGTAGTGATATCGAGCAAAGCTGCTACTGTGGTATTGGATAGAATTTGTAGCTTATATCCAAAATATTCTCTAGCTTTCTCACCCCTGGCCATAGCAGTACCACCCAATGTAAATATGGAGGAAAGGATGTATCCAAATGTAATTCCATTACTATAGCTATTTACTTCTAAATCTGTAACCCCTTCACAGAATTCTTTAGTTAAGGTCCTTTTCACCCATATCGTTCTGGGTCGAGCATATTTACATGGAACACTCAATGGCAACACTATCCTAAGAGCTACATCACCAATACCATTGTTAACATTGGAATAAGACCCATTAGACAGATAGAAAAACCCTGGGTGTGCTTATATCGGCCCCTCATAATTCACTGCGGAGTATCTAGAGTTCATCCCTAAAGTGTTTGAATCATCTTTATTCACCAAGGGAAATGTATGTCTGAACAATATTATCCCGGAACAATTAATGTACAATGAAGTGTCCGAGCTATTCACTACCGGGCAACGAGCAGGATAATAACCAGCCTCCCGGGGTACTGTAAATTCTTTGTAATGCCAACCCACCAATGTTATATTCTGCGCTTCCATATAGAAATTATCACAATATGTATTATCACAACCTGGGTAACCCATTCCCTGTGGCTGATGGACATGGTCCAGGATAACCAAATCCAAACACTCCCCTCACTTCTGCAAGCTGGGGCGGTCGGGTATACGTATAATTCACAAGTGACAAGGGATATGCCGTCCAAAGGCTAGTGACAGATCGGGTAGGATAACAAGCGTTCAGTTTCCCAAAGAACCTCTTATGCGTCTCCACAAATAAATTACTCGGGTCAGCCCTTTTATTGCGTCTCGAGAAAATAGTTTTGCCTGTACTACGTGCGAGTACACTGTATGCATCCTCCAAAACCACGCCACCTCACATAGTATTATCACCAGTATCAAGAGAGCAACACATGTTATTTTACTCCGCTTTGACCAAATCACATTATGTCGTACAATGACAATTGGCTGCTCCTCCTCAGTAACCTTCCTGCCAAAAGGATGCATAGTGAATTTAAAAGAGGAAAATGAAGAATAAATAAAATAGTTCCCAGTGTCCTTCAGAGACTCACTGGCACAGGCTCCTATTGTTCAATCAGTTGGCGCTGTTACGCACCGGCGGCGGAGCTTGCTCTGTCCTAAGCTCTTCTCCTAATCTATCCCTCGTCGATAAAGGTGGTATACTTGGAGTATACTTTTTTCCCCTAACTAATGTTCAAACAACAAAGAAAGCAAGTGCAGAATCTTCACTTATTTCAATCCCTCGTTGGTACTGCTACTCAGTACTGCCTTTCTTGTACAGTGCATCTCTAATCTTTTTTCTCCTTAGATTCAGTAGCCCTCGGCCGAGGATGCAAATTGTACCTGGCAGCCCCAGTCACTGTGTGATCACTGAACAGAGGCTCCTGGATAGCTTGTATTTCTGGTGGGACAGCCTCATTCAGAATGTAGTCGTTCTCCTCTGTTCGTGTCCAGATTAGTTGTGCATCACTGAATGGGACAAATCTGGGCACTTGCTCACATTCAACATCTCCTATTCCCTCCTTGACCCGCTGGTCGTATGGGAGCGGCAAAGGTACCCTCCGGTAGTGGGTGTCGTGCACCCAATTCTTTCGACCAGCAACCTTCACAGCCGTCTGCGTCACCAACAGAACTTGCTCAGGACCTTTCCATCGGGGCTCCAAACTTTTCTTCCTCTGAAAATTACGCACAAAGACGTAATCTCCGGGCTGGATATTGTGGCCAGGTCCCTCTGGTTTAGGAGGTAGGGACTCTTGCACCTGTTGGTGAATAGAACGCAAACTTTGTCAATTGTCCAAGATAATCAAGCAATACAGGATATTCAATGTCAGAATTCTTTTTTCGGACAAGGGACGCCCCAGGCATCCCGAATACAATTTCAAAAGGAGATAAACCAGTTCTAGAATGCGCTGTAATTCTAGTTGACAAAAGAGCTAACAGGAAAGCATCTGGCCATTTCAACCCCGTCGTCTCTTGGATTTTTGCCAATTTCAGTTTGAGAGTACCATTGTACTTCTGCAGTCAGTGGGCTTGGTTGAGATGATTGGCAGCATGAAATTTCTGTCTGATGTGCAAGCCTTCACACACTAATCTGACCACTTTCCCATTAAAATGAAATCCATCATCACTCCAGATAATTCGGGGCATACCGAAACAAAGAAAATACTCTTTAAGGAGTACCTTCGCCGTTGCTGGATTATCTTTAGTAGGGTACGCCTCAACCCATTTACTGAACGTGCATATAACCACTAGGACATACTTAACATTATTGCAACGTTCCAACTCAATAAAGTCCATATGGAGGACTGCAAAGGGGAATGTAGGTGGTGCATAATTGCCAGATGGTGTAGGGGTACCCTTCCCAGGATTGTGCATCATGCAAATCATACAATTTTTAACTAAATGTGTAGCCGTTCTAGAAATGTTATTGCACCAAACCGGAGCCAACAATTTACAAATGCCTTTTGCACTGAGATGAGCTGGGCCATGAGCCATAGTAACCACAGGGAGCACATATGCATCAGGTAACATCCATTTCTGTTCTCCAGACTTGTCAATCCAACACTCTTCGTCATTTAATTGTGCCGCACTTTCCTGCCATATCGCTAGTTCTTCTACCGTTGCCTCACTTTGTATTTCTTTCACACTCAACCGTATTTTCAAACATGGCGTTCTCAGGAAACCATCTAGCTGGACCTGCAACAAACATTCTCTTCATCTTACTTCGAGCAGTTTCCTTAGCTGTCTGATCTGCAAACCTATTCCCTCTACCTACATCATCTGTTACTTTCCTATGTGCGCTGCACTTAATGATCGCCATCTTCTTGGGGAGTGTTAAAGCAGATAATAACTTCAGTATAAGATGTCGGTGTTGTATCCTAGTGCCATGGGAAGTAAGGAACCCTCTCTCTGCCCACAATCACCCAAAATTATGTGCGACCTCGTTGCATATTGGCTGTCTGTGTAGATATTGACAACCAAACCCTCACTCAATTCACAAGCTCGTATAAGAGCCACAAGTTCTGCCGCCTGGGCAGACTGATAAGGGACTTGTGATGTTTCCACCACTGTGTGCAAAGTAGTAATAGCATAAGCTGCACTAGTTGTGCCATCTGGTAATTGAAAACAAGAGCCAGACAGTTCTCCTTGAGGGTCAGATAAGGGAACATCAGTCAAGTCTACCCGTCCCTTCGTCTCTTCCTCTGTCCGAAAAATACAGTCATGCTTGTCAACTGCATCGCTTTCCGAAGGGAGGGGCAGTAATGTGGCTGGATTCAGAATGGCAAATCGTTTAATCGTAATATGCTTCGCAAACAATGTCAGTTCATAACCAGTAAGACGTGGTTATGAGGTGAGGTGATGAGGTGGTTCTGTGTCCTCGTTTTGTTCAAAAGTGTATCCACAGCATGGTGTACCATAACTGAGATCAGTATCAAGTACGCGTCCAGCTGATTGTCTAATTGAAGTGGCCACAGCCACGACTGCTTAACAACTCAGGCGGCCTCTTGCGACAGGATCAAGCACAGCAGAAAAATAAGCGCAAGATCTCTATCACCAAATCTTTGAGTCAAGACAGAAAGGGCACAACCACCCATCTCATGGACATAAAGCACAAAAGGTTTCTTATAGTCAGGTGTGCCTAGCACTGGAGCAGAGCAAAGCGCAGTTTTTAGTTGCTCAAAAGAATGCTGACATTCAGGTGTCCAAGGCAAAGGCTCATGCACTTTTTTCACTGTTAATGCAAGCAAAGGTTTGATTAATAAAGAGTAGCTCGGGATCCACTGGCGACAGTAATGCCCAAAAAGGCACCTACATCTTTTGAGGTTTTTGGAAGGGGCATTTTAAAGATGGTGCTAATGCGTTCTGGGTTAACCTTCTACCCTCCTTCGACGGTAGGTGAACTAAATAGGTGACCGTCTGTCAACAATACTGAAACATCGAAAGGGATACCTTGTGTCCATGATGTGCCAAATGTAACAATAATTTCACCATACTATCCTTACAACCTTGTTCCGTGTCAGAAGCAATTAACAAATTGACATATTGAGCCAATACATTACCTGGAGAAAGTGAGAGTGAATCCAACTGACCTTTCAGTGCTTGGCTATAAATACTAGAGCTTTCAGTATAGCCTTGAGGAAGCTCAGAAGCAAAAGCTTTTGCCAGCTAGTGTAAACCCAAACAAATACCTGCTATCTGGGTGTATAGGAATGCTAAAGAATGCATTAGTCAAATCAATAACGGAGAAAAACTTAGCGGTAGATGGAATCATTGTCAAAAGTGTAGTGATGTCAGGAACCACTGGGAATTGCGGGACTACTATTTTATTGACTTCTCGCAAATCAATCACAAAACGATATACCTCATCTCTATCAGGGGAATCTGAAAGTGTCCTTTTTAGGACAGGAAGAATAGGACTATTACATACATTACCTGTAGTCTCCTCAACAACTCCCTTGCGTATTAAATCCTGAACTATTTGAAGAAGAGCTCGTTCTCCTGCCTGTGGTATTTTATACTGAGGAATGTGGAGCAACATGGCATTGTCCTTGACCTGTATGGAAACTGGGGATATATGCAATAGACCCACATCAGTATCACCAGTGGCCCATAACGTAGGGGGTACTTGATCAAATTCAGGTGGAAGGGGGGCATCTCTAGATAGACACTGTCTAGTAACTACGTCCGGGCCCATTGTAATATAAACACCATCTGAGGAACAGTAAATAGTAGCATGCAATTTCTTTAGTAAGTCCAAACCCATCAAATTCTCACCACAATTAGATATTAAAAGAAATGTAGAATCCACAGTAAAAGGACCAATGGTAAAAGTAAGGGGGCGCGAGATGGGGCTTATAACTGGTACTTCTGAAAAACCCACTGAAACATTTTTCTGGCCAGATAGGGGCACCCCAGGGACCAGGTGTCGGGCAATAGACCTTTCGTAGCACCCGTATCAACAAGGAACTCCTTAGGAGATCCTTGCAGATCTATCTTGACATAAGGGCCACGTTGGTCTACAGATATCTGAACTGGTCCCGTACCCTGTCCCTGGCTATCCTAGCTGCAAGACATCCCGTCATATCATCAATATCATAATCGTCACTGTAGTACTGCCTCTCCCTAGCGTCATCAAAATAATTGTCAGAACGTTCTACAGGGGCATAAGTACGTTGCTGCATATTAGTCCCGCTGCCCCTGTTTCCGGAACCTCGTCCTCTAGTGGACTAAATTTTTTGCAAAAGTACGGGGCACTGGCTGCACCAGAGACCTTCCTACTTACAATACGCACACTGATTCTGCCCCAAAGGTGTAACTGGAGGCTGTCTAGTACGAGGAAGCTGTTGTTGGGTCCCCGTCCCCTGGTGTTCGCTCTATATGCTTGTTGCAATAATACCTTGGTCTTCAAATCTTTATGCTTTTTATCATTTTTGTCTCTCTTCACTATCCCTATGCTCATATTGGGCCATATTTAAAATCACAGAAGGAGAAGACGTAGACCAAGTACTCTCAGACGCCTGAAGTCTGGACATTATTGCGGGGAGGAGAATAATGACAAACCTATCAACAAATAGACGGACTCCTCCCTCTGTAGCCATATCCTGCCCACTGTAATCCAAAAATGTTTCCTCAAACCTAGTGAAAAAAAATCACACTCATATTCTTCTGCCGACAGGCAGTCAATCTATCCCAACTAACTTTCTTAGGCGGAATAAGAGTATGCATGTATTGTATTATACGGCCGGGCAAGGCAAGTAACTCGGCGCATGGTTTATCTCCTGGCGTCCTATATCTGTCCCAACCTTTAATCACGTCCCACCTAACTCGGCAACGTGATCTTGGGTATGTACTTGCCGCCAAATATCAACTGGAACTAGTAAACCAAAAAACATCGATGTCAGCAAGGGTCATTACAGTAGAAGAAGCAGCCTCCGTCAATTCTTTATAGTAGGGTCTGCAGCGTAGCCTTAAGGGCCAGAAGAAATGCGTTACTTACCTGTAACTGCAGTTATCCAGTATTGGTATCTTTCATAGATTCACATGCCTGAATCATTCCCCGTCGCCGAGATGGGAGTCCCGGTACATAATTATAGCAATGTCCCATTGGACATATAGAGTAATAGGCTAAGAGCCTTACATTAGTAACATATCCATGTCCTTTTGTAAAAGGACCGAACTCTAGAAGAGAACCAATCAGCTATCGCCACCCTGTGGAACCTTCCTGGAAGGAGCTCTAGTCCCTCAGATTTTCGTAAGCACAGTGCTAAGTAGGTGTATTACTGAGAGAACAAGGTGAGCACTTCCAGGGGAGGTGGGTGGGTTGCATGTGAATCTATGAAAGATACCAATACTGGATAACTGCAGTTACAGTTAAGTAACGCATTTCTTATCCAGTATTAGGGTATCTTTCATAGATTCACATGCCTGAATCAGAATAGCAAGCAATGATAAGCACATTTCGGATGGTACATTACGGATGAAGTCACCAGATAATAACATATCAATGTGAAATATATACATATATCGAACCAAACTGTAATCAAAGAAGACCATGAAAGAACACAAAGAAATGTGCGTATAAAAAAACAAGGATGGTGGGATGAAAAGAAGGCTCACCTCTATTGGAATAGATGGCGTAACACTGCTTGTCCCACTGCAGCATCCTTCATGAGTTCTGTATCCAAGCAGTAGTGCTTGGTAAATGTATGCGGCGTCTTCCATGTCGCCGCTCTGCAAAGGTCTGTGATAGGCACACCTGCAAAGAGTGCCATAGAGGTAGAAACTGATCTCGTGGAATGAGCTCGAACCTTGGACCGCAAGGGTTGACCCGCTTGCTGGTGACAGAAAGTAATGGCTCCAGAGATCCATCGAGAGATACTTTGTTTAGTAAGCGGAAGACCTTTCCTAGGTCGACTGTAAGCCACAAAGAGTTGGTTAGATTTGCGGAACGATTTCGTCCTGTCAAGGTAGAATTTAAGGCAGCGCTTAAGGTCTAGAGAATGTAGAGCTTTTTCTGCCGGCGTTTGAGGATTGGGAAAAAAGGAACGTAAGATTATGGGTTCATTGAGATGAAACTCCGAGGGGACTTTGGGCACAAATTTAGGATTAGTTCGTAATATAACCCGGTCGTGTTTGAATTGCAGGAAAGGGTCTTGAATTGAAAAAGCCTGAAGCTCACTTACTCGCCTTGTTGAGGTAAGGGCTAGGAGTGCCGTCTTCCAAGAAAGGTATTTAAGATCAGTTCTGTGTATTGGCTCGAAGGGGTGTTTCATGATCTGAGCAAGAACAGTGTTGAGATGCCAAGTGGGAGGCAGAGGTTTTACGGGAGGAAAAGTCCTGAATAGGCCTTTGAGAAATTGCTTAATCAGTCTATCAGACCAGAGAGAAGGACCTGTTGAAGATCTCCTGAAACGGGATATTGCTGCGAGGTGCACTTTAATGGAGGCATGAACAAGACCTGAATTTGCCAGATGGAGAAGGTAAGGCAGTATTTGTTGTGGAGAAGACGAAAAAGGGTGTATGTTTGCCGACTTACACCAAATACAGAATCTCTTCCATTTTAGGGAATATGTTTTGTTAGTACTTTCGGCTCGAGCCCGAGCTAGAACTGCCCTGCAGTCCGGAGGAATGTCTAGGTGATGGAACTCTGAACTCAGGAGCCAAGCCGATAGCCTGAGAGATGCTGGATCCGGATGTTGGACTTGTTCCCTGTTCATTGTTAGGAGAGAGGGAAATGGTTTCAAAGGGATTGGCGGCTCCAGAGAGAGAAGGTGGAGCTCCGTGAACCAATGCTGGCGTGGCCACGCAGGAGCTATCAGAATGAGCGTGCAGGGTTCTGCTTTCAACTTCCTGAGGACCCTGGAAATTAAGGGAATCGGTGGAAAAGCGTACGCAAAGACGTTGAACCATGCGATCGAAAATGCATTCCCTAGAGATCCTTGTTGGGGATGCCAACTTGCGAAGCTTTGGCATTTGGCGTTCTGCTTGGTAGCAAAGAGGTCCAAGGCAGGAGTGCCCCATTGGGAGAATATGCGGTTGAGAGTCCGTTGATTCAGCTCCCATTCGTGACAGGTTGTATGTTGCCTGCTTAGAGAATCGGCCAGTATGTTGTCTGAACCTGGAACATACTCCGCCCGAAGGGAGATGTTGTGGAGAAGTAGCCAGTTCCAAATTTTTGAGATTCGTGAGAGAGTGCCAATGAACGAGTACCTCCCTGTTTGTTCAGGTAGTGCATTGTGGTGGTATTGTCCGTTCGGACAAGCACTAGAGAACCTTTGATCCTGGGAAGGAATGCCAGGAGAGCCAGATACACAGCTCGCAGCTCGAGGAGGTTTATGTGAAGTTTCCGTTCGGAAGGAGACCACTTTCCGTTGATGCGGAGTTCCTGGAGGAAAGCTCCCCAACCTTCCAGGGACGCATCTGTTGTGATGATTTGTGGAGAAGCTTGAAGCAAGAAGGGCAGGCCTTGAGAGAGATTGCGAGGACAGGTCCACCACTGCAGCGCAGTGACTATCTGAGGGGGTCACGTGAATGACGTCGTCGAAGGATCCCTGGGATTGAATCCATTGAGCTGACAGCGCTTCTTGGAGAGGGCGCATGTGGAGGCGACAGTAAGGAAGGAGAAGAATGCAGGACGACATCATGACTAGAAGAGATTTGAAAAGGCGCACTGAGATGGACTTCTTGGCTTTTACCTTGTTTGCCAAATGAAGTAGTTTGATCTGTCGCTCTCGTGACGGGAAAGCTTTCTTCTGGGTTGTGTCGAGAGTAGCGCCCAGAAAAGTTATTCGACAAGAAGGTTGGAGGACAGACTTGTCCCGATTGAGAGTAAGTCCCAGGCGATCGAAAAGCTGTAGACAGGCGTTGGAAGACTTGGTTGCGCCGTCTAAAGAAGGTGCTTTGACGAGCCAGTCGTCGAGATAGGGAAAGACCTGATGGTGTTGTTTCCGGAGATATGCCGCCACTGGAGAAAGGCATTTGGTAAAAATGCGTGGAGCCGATTTGAGTCCGAAAGGCAGGACACGAAATTGGTAATGTCTGCCTGCCACGGTGAACCTGAGAAACTTTGTGATTTTTGTGGATGGGGATATGGAAGTAGGCATCTTGAAGATCTAAAGACACCATGAAGTCGTTTGCGTTGAGCAGTTGCAACACTTCTTGGATAGTGACCATGCGAAACGACTTTCTTTAAGAATTTGTTGAGAGCTCGTAAGTCTAGAATTGGTCTCCATTTTTTCTCCTTTTTCGCACCAGGAAAAACGGGAGTAAAAACCTTTTCCTCGTTGACGGAGATGAACCTGCTCTATGGCTCCCTTCCGGAGCATGAGTGAAAGTTCCAGAAGTAAAGGGCGGAGATGTTTGTGAACCATAGGTCGAGGCGGGGTTTGGGGAGGAATTTGAACGAACTCTAGCGAAAGTCCGAACTGTATTAGTTGAAGAACCCAACGGTCCGTTGTTATTTTTTGCCAATTGCATAAGAACTTGGAAATTTTTCCTCCTAACCTGGAAGGTGGAAAGGAAATGGAGGCCGGCGGGAGAGACAAGTCATTGTCTTCGAGCAGTGTCCTTCTGTCGTCCTCCCCTCCCTCGAAAGGAGGTTTTGGTGTAAGACGATTGCTGTTGGCGTTGTTGGTATTGTGGCCGATACTGCTGGTTGGAGGAGGAATAGGAGGTGCGATAGCGTTGGTAGTCTCCTCTGGAGGTAGATTGACCTCTGCCCCTTGAGCCACGAAAAGGAGGATTTTTAAATTGAAGGGTACCCAGAGCCCTAGACGTGTCGGTGTCCTTCTTTATACCTTGAAGAGCGTCGTCAATATGTGGTCCGAAAAGAAGCTGACCATCATAGGGCATGTCCAGGACTTTTGTCTGGACCTCTGGCCGGAAAGAAGTTGCCTTCAGCCAACCTTGGCGTCGTAGTACGGCAGCACCGGCCAGTTGGCCGAAGCCAGTGGAGGCGATATCCATCGCGCAATCTATAATTTCAGAGGCCGAACGTTCGCCTTCCAGCAAAATCTTCCTTGCCTCTTCCTTGGAACTATCTGGTAATGTCCCCAGGTAAGGAGCAATGTCCGCCCACATTTGCCTGTTATAGTGTCCTAACAACGCTAGGGAATTCGACGCACGAACTGTTAGTGCAGACATTGATGAAAAACGTTTTCCAATATTGTCAAGCCTCCTACCCTCCTTGTCTGGAGGAGCGGACAGTGGAGCAGAAGGGTTTTTTGATTTCGCTGCGCAGCCTGAGTGATGACTGAATCAGGCTTGGGATGTCCGGTAAGGCAGGC
Source organism: Calotriton arnoldi (assembly GCA_963921515.1). NCBI lineage: Eukaryota > Metazoa > Chordata > Amphibia > Caudata > Salamandridae > Calotriton > Calotriton arnoldi. The sequence continues at coordinate 345,463 of CAWUFW010012868.1, read as the reverse complement.
CGGAGCGGTGTCCGGAGCTTTATATTTTTGTCCAGCCGAGGTAACACTGGGGGAAGCGAAGATGGATTGTGCATTATTTTAACACCCTGATCCCAGATGTAGTCGATGATGGGCACCGATCTTACTGACTTTTAAAAGGTTCCTTAAAATCATAGAGGAAACAATCCTGCTGGTAAGAAGGTATAGGAATCTGGAAACGGTGTGCCGCTCTCTCTAAAACACTATGAAAACCCCCTATGTCCTCAGGAGGCGAATCAGCTTGAGTAGGCACCGGGGAAGCTGGACACGGGATAATGTAATCATCCCACTCATCATGAGTTGATTGTGACTCATGGAGTTCTCCCTCCTCCTGTTGATCATCCTCCTCATCATCCGTGTCAGGTGGAGGTGGTATCGTTACAGGTACCGACTGTGGAGGCAGAAGCGAAAGCTGTGGTCCTTGTTGTGGAGAGAACTGGGACAGGAGCCGTAGCAGATGTAGGGAACCTCTGCTTATAATCAGCAATGAGGAATTGGAGGTCAGAAACCAAAGCCGCTGGAAGACAAACCATGGGAGGTTGGGAAGCATGGCTGTCGTCAGGATAATACGTTTGGTTTTCTGGGTCTTGTTCCTCGTAGTCGGAACTGTCCTGGCATTTGACGTGAAGTTCAGAAGGACTCTTAGCAGCCCTGAACATGCTGTCGTCCGAGTCTTCCTCCTCATCCAAGAAGCGAGTTGGAAGCAATGTTTGAACTTTGCTTGGAGAAGTGAGAGCAGGTGTTAACGTGCGTTTAGATATTTTGAGGCGGACAGACTCACTTTCCACTTCAGACTGCGGTGTCGTCGACGAGCCCGTCATCGTCGTTGGTGGAGCACCCACAGAAAGAGGTAACAGCGTCGACGCTCCCGTCGACGCTCCCGTCGACGGTGTGGTCTTCGTCGTCGACGGAGTCATCGTCGACGGTGCTGCCGTCGTCGTCGTCAGGGCTCTCATCGACGGAGCCGTCGTCGACGTTCTCGGTGAAGGTCTCTGTCGTCGACGAGGTAGACGTAGACGCTGGTGTCGACGCGCTCACCGGCGATGAAAGTTTCGTCGTCGATGATTTCTTTATTTTTATCGTCGACATCGGTTTAGCCGCCATCGACGATGAAGTCGTCGTCGTCGATGCGGACAATGTTGACGCCAATGCAGTCGAGACAGTCGTCGTCGAAGTCACCACCACAGCCGTGGATGGGGTTTTTCTCGTCGACGAAGCCACCGTCGACGATGTGGTCGACGACGACGTGGAGGCAGGCCTCTTAAAGGTGTGTACCCTTCCTGTGGAGAAACCTTTGCTGGCAAGGTCTTAGGGTGTCCCTCTGAAGACTTTTTGTGCGTCTTCTTTGGAGGGGGTTGCGACGAGGGTCCTGGAGAGGTAACCCTAGGTCTTTTGTGAGAGGACTTTGAAGACTTGTAAGAGTCCTCACTTTCAGCAGAAGACAAAGCCTGGTCTTTGTCCTTAAGTCTCTGCAGCCAAGTTAAAAGGCGTCCCTCCCGGTCTCTGAGGGTTTTTGTAGAAAAGGTACGACATACCTTACAGTGTTTAGAGGAGTGATCCGGATAGAGGCAATACAGGCAATCTTTATGTTGGTCGTCAACATGCAGCCTCTTTTTGCCACAGGAATCACAGGGCCTAAAAAGGCCTTTCTTAGAAGACTCCTCCATGACAGAATGGTGAAGAAAAAAATCACTGGAAATCCAGAAGCAAAGAAAGACCTGAGCAGAGCTCAGTGGAGACTCCCTTAGCACGACGTGCGGTAGAAAATCTGAGGGACTAGAGCTCCTTCCAGGAAGGTTCCACAGGGTGGCGATAGCTGATTGGTTCTCTTCTAGAGTTCGGTCCTTTTACAAAAGGACATGGATATGTTACTAATGTAAGGCTCTTAGCCTATTACTCTATATGTCCAATGGGACATTGCTATAATTATGTACCGGGGACTCCCATCTCGGCGACGGGGAATGATTCAGGCATGTGAATCTATGAAAGATACCCTAATACTGGATAACCTCACTTCTCTTCCATGGACTATAAACCCATTGTTCCTGAAAGCGGGCAGGCACAGCCTATCTGGTAACCGTCCCATGCTGATCTGTTATTGCAGGAATTCAAGATGGTAAATTGGGTGAACTTCTCGCATTGGGAAATGAGGTATTTTGGTGGGGGTCTTATCATGCAATCTATTTCTATAAGTCAACAGTGTGGAAATGTTTCTATACAAAGGGGGTGGCTCCAAACTATGTACGTAAGCACCTTCATTAACATCAAATAATATTTTGGGTGCTTCCGCCTCAATGTGTATGTGCCAAAGGTCAATTGGGGTGGAGAACAAATGTTTGAGAGCATGTTGTTGCAGAAAGGGTTCATAGTCCCACACTACCTGCCAGACTTCAGTGAGACCATAAATTGGGTTGCGAGCCCACCTTATTGCCTGGTCCGCACTTCATTTTTCTCTCTATCCCCCACCCCGGATCGCATTAACAGGCCTGACCGTTCTCGGAGTCCAGTGAGATCTAGATCTCCCAAGCTGCCCACTGGTGTGTCAGTAATTAAGCACGATGGAGGATGAATTACTGGGACAAGAGTGATCAGTATTGCAGCAGTTAAAGATTGTAATGGAAGAGGAGCAGCAGGGGCCACACTAGCTGGAGCAGCAGTTGTGACAACTGTAGGGGCGGATGTAACTGGTGCCTGTTGTTGCTGATTGGGGATAACAGGATAGACCCTTTCTGGGACATATGGCGGCGGAGGCTGAGTATGTAACAAGGCATCCATAAAAGTATCTCCATCCTCCATAACTACATAAGACTGATCAATGTGCAACCGAAATCTCCTATTTTCAAGCTTTATTCCAGTCTCCTTGTTTTCTTTATCATAAGCTACGGCCTTTTGTGTAAGTGTTTGCATCTTTCCTTTTATGGCATCTCTCTCCATCATCAATCGCCTCCGTTTAGCCTCTTTCTGACAAGTACGAAGAGAGTCAAACAGATTGTCTACTAGGTCTTTTAAACAACTGTTTTCGCAGTAATCACATCTTTTGCTCATCAAAAGAGCCTGTCAAAGGCCACTGTAACTCAACATTGTCGCTCGTATATTTGTGCCATAATGTACTAAACATAATAGGGCCAAGACCATGTTTCACATACATATCATAATTAGGACTGCCCTCAGGAGGAGCAGGTTGGGATTTGGCAACCGTGCATCAGTAGAACAACCACAAAACAAACTCTGAATCTTACTAAAACCAGGCATTGCAAAGGAATAAGAAACACATCGTTATTTTACCTGGCAAAGTATTTGCAAACACTTTTTACAAAAACAATCCAAATACCAAAACAAAACCAAATCACAGTGGTACCACATCCACATAGAACCAAAACAGACTCACCTGATATCCGAAGTACAAAGAAACCAGTTCTCCACTGCCGACTCTTCGGACCAAACAGTCAGATCAGGGTTCGCCGTTCAGGACCAAAGTCGGGATGACCGCTGGACGAGGCACCCTCCGGTGGGACAGAGGCAGCAGCTGCGAGTAAAACTCTTCGTGCAGGTATCCCTGAGCCGTCAGTCCGACCTGATGATGTCCTCGTCCTCCCCTCCGTCCGCGGAAAGGGAATTGGTCAATAATTCAAAGGAGTCCCTGTTCGGGCGCCAACTGAAGGAAGTGACCCACTAGGGACCACCCGGGTTACCAGTAGACCACCTCTCAGTCTTCCATACCAAATGAAGAGTCGGAGAGACAGTGGAGAATATACACCAATAACTGTTTATTCGTATACACACACAGAGCGGAGCCCCCTCTGCAAAGTCTCTGGGAGTGGTACAGAGGGAACTGAAGATCAGCAAGCATAGAGATGCATTATGTACATTTCATGATTAGTCGTTCACAGTGGAATTTTCTAGGCAGATGCAGCTGGACAATAACATACAAAAAAAAGCTTCTGCTCTCGAGACCCAGCACAGTCCAAGGCCGTTGCAGCCGGGACTGCGATAAGGCTACCAGACAAGTGGGGGAGGGCTTCTATCTAGTGGGAAAACTATGCGCTGGCATTAACAATTCTTCATTGCAGAAACGAAACTCAGCAAAGGGCATTTCAAAGAAATACCAAAGATTAGTTTCGATTGTCTTTAAAATGGCGTCTAAACATAAAATGGTGCAGCGAATGCTAACTTATACAGGGCACTGCGTATGCATTAACATGACTAATCTAACACCTTCAGAAGGAAAACCGCTCTGGTTCTGAGGACCAACTAGTGACCTCAAAAAATAGTGAATGGAAGCCCAATGTTCAGTGCTTGCAACTCACTGACACACCAGGCAGAAATGATGGCAACAAGGAAAACAGTTTCAATGGTTAAAAGTCATAATGAACAACTGTAGAGGGGTTTGGACTGTGCTCCCATCAAAAAGTAAGGACCAGGTTCAAAACCTGCTGCAGCTCAACAAAAGGAGAGGAAGGAAACAGTCAATTTTCAAGAATTGCAAAATAATGGGAGACTTGAAAAGGGACGGATGATCTGGGGGGGCAAAGAAAAGCTGCCAGCCACTAGATACCCCTTCAGTGCACATCCTTCATGAGCAATGATAGCGCAAACTGGAGGATGTCAGACAGCCGCCCTTTCAAGGGGTCAATCTATCGATCTGTGCACCAAGCAACAAACCTACGCCACCTCCTGAATATAACAGACTTGGTGGAAAAACCAGTAGATAAGATTACATTCACCACCATCAAGCAACTCAATCTCCTTTCACAAAGGATCAGACTCTGGAGATGCAGTTGGAGGACATGCCTCTTAAAAGCTTCTCCATGCCCCACCTGGGAAGCTACACTGCAGTGTCCGCAGAAACCACAATGGAATCTGCAGTGTCACCCTGTGCTGGAATCACTACATACAGAGACACCACTGGAGAGACCTCATATTCCAGCAGGCATGCGTAACCAAGAGAATGTGAGAAGCTGATTTGGTATATGATGCACACTTAAGTAGGCACCCTGTACCAATCAAGACAACCCTTATGGTGATTTCAGTGGTCTTAGACAACCTTAGATAGATCTAAGTGGTAGCTGTGGAGAGCAGCCTTCAGGCTTAGCCCAGAAGGAGTGTAAAGCAGCTTGTTTGACCAGAACATAATCTTATAGGTATAGATTAAGTGGAAAAAAAACAGTGTATTTATAAAAATATGTATTTATTATAAGACACTCACTAACATATACAAATATCCCCTAGCAGGAGATATACACAATACCTTTCAATAGAAACAGATAAGTAGCACGAAATACATACTGGTCACCAGGGGGGGGGGGGGGACCAAACCATATACTAAAATAGTGGTATGCGAACCACGACTCGAGTCAAGACTATACCCAGAAGACGTAGAAGTGACGGAGACCCAAGGAACCACCCAAGGTAAGTAACGAGAAGCCCCACGGAGGCCGTGTGCAGAGTGGGAACACTACCGTGGGATCAATGCAAGTCAATGGATAAGTCGCGGTTGCAATTTTAAAGAAGGATCCTTCCCAGTGGACCCTGAAGAAACCCAGTGGAAGACACAAGGTTGGAGAGCCACCCCACCCATGGATACGCTAGGAATCAGGATACCTACACCAGGGAAGCCGTGTGCATAGGTGTGAAGTGACATAGGAAACCGCCGTCGAACCCAATGGAGGACTTCAGGAAGATGCCAACGCTGGAGACGGTGAAAGTGTCCGGTGGTACCCTAAGGTGGATTCAGGAAAAGAAGTACCTGCAAGCAGAGGGGACAGAGTCTACACCACTAAGGAGTAACCAGGAGGCACGGAAGACGAATGCCCACCGATGTAGAGTGTTGCAGGGAAGCAGACGGTGACCTCGAATCTGCAGCTGTGCAGACCAGGCGATGCTGTGGATGACCAGGAGCCGGATACGAGCTGTCCCATGTCGGATGTGGAGAGTTGAGGGGTCAGTGTCTGTTGGGAGCACCAACAAACCTTGGCAATTGCAACCAGCGTAGAAGTCGAAGAAGGTACAATGTCGGGACCAGCAAGGTCCAGGGGACTCAGCACAAGCAGGGGAGTCAGGGCAGGCCCGAGCAATCAGGGGAGCCCAAACAATTCAAAGATGAACCTCAAGAGGACCCACAGGCCAGAGGCACTGGAGTCGCGAGAGAACCTCAAGCAGCTCACCAAAGATGCAGGCCCACGGTGCAAGTGATGCGGTGAGGACGAAGATCTTGGTCACTGGAGATGCTTGCGATTGGGGCTACTTGGAGCCCGAAGATTTTGATGGAAGGAAGCTAACAAGCCTTTGCAACTGCAAGTCGACGTGGTGCACAGGGGTTCGGTGTCTGTGGCTCCGACGAGGAATACTGGCATCAAACTTGGTGAGAGGACAGGGCAGGCCTCGAGGGATGTGAAGAACCACCACCTGTGTTGCTGAGCTTTTTGGAGTCTGTGGGAGCCCAGGATCAGCAGACCAGTCAGCTTCGTTGCGGTGCCTGCAAATGCAGGGAAGTGACACCTTCACTTCAAGAGAGATTCCTTCAGGTGTCTTGTATGCCCCCAGGCCTTGGAAGGTTCCTGTATGATACACAGGCACTATTTCAGCAGACTAGCAGGGCAACAAGATCAGGAGAAGGAGTCTTCCCGGTTGCAGCCTTGATGCCCAGAGCGAAGTCCAGCGTGCCCAGACGGTTGAAGATGCGTCTGAAATTAATCTTGTCCCACGACGAATCTAGGGACTCACCCTAAGGTAAACCCTTCAGTACCCTAAGGAAAGGGTTGGGACGATTAGAGGTTCCCTCCCTAAGGAGGGGCTGGACAAGGGGGAGGATACTCCCCTGTCCTTTGTCCAGTTTCGCCCCAGAGCGGGAGAAAACGGCTGCCTGAACTGGTTTGAGCTGGACTATGCATGGAGGGCACCAAGTGTGCCCTGCACTCAGACTATGTGGCCCAGACCACAGCAAAGGACTCCTTCACAATGGCTGACCAACATTTCTCCCTTGGGGTCAACCTTCTGATGATAAAAGCTACTGGTTGATCCTGGCCCTCTGCATTAAGTTGTGATAACACAGACCCTACCCCTAACTCTGATGCATCTGTCTGGACAATGAAAGTTTTGAAGTAGTCAGGACTTGGAAGGGTGGGAGCAGTGCACATGCCTGCTTTAGGTCATCAAATGCCTTTTGACAGCTTACTTTCCACTGAACTTTCTTGGGCATTCTTTTTAGATGTCAGATCCGTCAGGGGAGTCACAATAGACCGATATCCCTTTACAAATCTTCTGTAATACCCAGTCAGGCCCAAGAAAGCTCTGACCCGAGTCTGGGTAGTGGGAGCAACCCAATCCACAATGGTCTGGATTTTGCTCTCCAATGGTTGAACCTGGCTTTCACCTACCAGGTGGCCCAAGTATACAACCTTGCTCAGCCCTATCTGGCACTTGGTGACCTTAATAGTAAAACTTGCCTTTTGCAGGGCCTCTAGAACATTTGAGGTGGACCAGGTGATCCTCCCAGGAGGAGCTAAAGACAGCTATATCTAGATATGCTGCACTATAGGCTTCCAGACCCGTTAAGACTTTATTCACCAGCCTCTGAAATGTGGCAGGTGCATTTTTCAGACCAAAGGGCATCACAATAAATTGATAATGCCCACTAGGGGTTGAAAATGCGGTTTTTGGCTTGGCATCCTCAGTTAGCCTGATTTGCCAGTAGCCAGCTGTCAGGTCAAATGTATTCAGAAACTTGGCTGAGGCCAAAGTATCTATGAGTTCATCTGCCCTGGGAATTGGATGAACATCAGTCCTAGTGACTGAATTGAGGCCTCTGTAGTTCACACAAAACCTCATTGCTCTTTTGCCATCGTTAGTGTGAGGTTTTGCTACAAGGACAACTGGACTAGCCCAGCGGCTAGCAGAAGGTTCAATGACCCCCAATTTCAGCATCTTTTGGACCTCTGTCCTGATGCAGTCCCGGACATGGTAAGGCGGTCTGTAGATTTTACTCTTTACAGGCAGACTGTCACCGGTGTCCACTTCATGGGTACACCAGGTGGTTTGACTGGGTGTCAGGGATAACAATGTCTGTACGGATTGAGGACCTGCCTGCAAACAGCTTGTTGCTGGTCAGTGAGGCTGCCTGCCAAGGATACTCCATCTACAGACCCATCATCAGGGTTCAGAGAGAGGAGATCAAGGAGAGGGTCACTCTCTTCCTCCTGTCCCTCATCAGTTGCCATGAGCAAGCCAATGTCTGCCGTGTCTACAAAAGGTTTCAGGCGGTGCTCATGAAGTACTCTGTGGGGACTTCTTGGAGTGCCTAGGTCCACCGTGTAGGTGATCTCACCTTTCTGTTCAAGGATTGTATGGGGGCCACTCCACTTGTCTTGGAGAGCTGCTGGGGCCACAGGCTTCAACAACCACACTTTCTGGCCTGGCTGGTAAACAGTCAAGACAGCCTTTTGGTCATGCCAAGCTTTTTGAAGTTCTTGGCTGGCCTCCAGGTTTTTGCTGGCCTTTTTAATGTACTCAGCCATGCGAGAACGCAGGCCAAGGACAAAGTCTACAATGTCCTGTTTAGGAGGTTTGAGAGGTTGCTCCCAACCTTCCTTCACCAGACACAGTGGACCCTAACTGGATGTCCAAACAGAAGCTCAAATGGGCTGTAGCCAACCCTCTTCTGAGGAACCTCTCTGTAGGCAAAAAGGCAGCAGGGTAGCAAGACATCCCATTTTCGCCAAAGCTTTTCTGGGAGTCCCATGATCATATCTTTGAGGGTCTTGTAGAACCTTTCAACAAGCATATTGCACTGTGGATGGTAGGGTGTGGTAAACTTATAGTTTACTCCACACTCTTTCCACATGGCAGTAATATAACTAGACATGAAGTTTGTACCTCTGTCTGTTAAAACCTCCTTAGGAAAGCCCACTCTGGAAGAAATTGCCAGGAGGGCCCTGGCCACTACAGAAGCTGTAGTGGTTCTAAGGGGAATAGCTTCTGGGTACCTAGTGGTATGGTCTACCACCACTAGTATGCAACTGTGCCCAGATGCAGTTGAAGGGTTCAAGGGACCAACATTGTCAATCTCTACCCTCTCAAAGGAAACCCCAACCACTGGAAGTGGAATCAAGGGGGCCTTTGTGATGCCACCAGACTTACCACTGGCTTGGCAAGTGGCACAGGAGCGACAAAACTCCTTGGTGTCTTCAGACATTAGGGCCAGCGAAAGTGAGGGACAAGCCTGCCCCAAGTCTTGCTTTGCCCCAAGTGTCCTGCAAGAGGAATAGCATATGCCAGGGATAATAGGAAACCTCTAAACCTCTGGGGTATTCCCAGCCTCCTGGTGGTACCAGGCTTGGGGTCTCTACCTTCAGAGTACAGAAACCCATCTTCGCAGTAGATCCTATGGGACCGACTGATATTCCCTGCTTCCTCAGCAGCAGCTTTCTGTTTGAGGGGCTCAAGAGAGGGGGGGGGGGGGAGGACTGCTGCTCCAAACTCAAGTCTGCCCTGGAAGGGCCCCTTGCCCCCAAGAACTCTGCCTTGTCAGGCCCAAGTTCCTCTGGGACACTTCCTTCACTGGGGCTGAGATCATCTCACTCAGGAGACTGATCCTCACTGGGAGTTTGTGAGGAGGGCTATTCCTTATCCTTCCTGCTCCTTCTCTTGGGAAGTACCTGGTTCATTCTTTCAGGATCCAGGGCTTTGTCAGTGGTGAGCTGTATGGCCTGAGCCCTGGTGACAGCAAACACACTGGCAGAGATGCCCATCATCTCTGCAGGAGTCCTGAACTCCACTTCAGCCCAGGCGGAAGTTTCTAAATCCTTGCCCAACAAACAATCTACAGGTAGGTCATACCACAGCCTTCTTAGGTCCAGTTACCCCTCCCCAGCTGAGGTTCACAACTGCCAAGGAATGGTCAGTTCTGACATTGCTAGCGTTGGTACATTTGTCCAAGTATGATCTGTTCAGGGGACACAAGTTTCTCTGGCACCATCGTGACACTGGCCCGTGTCCCTGTAAGTCATTGCTTCTTTTCCATTAAAGGCTGTTGTCTGTACTTGTCCAAGTTAGTGGGACTGACTAGTAAGGTGGCAAGATCCATGCCACCATCACAGACCAAAATAGCCTGAGCTGGAGTTCTGACTAAGTCAGAACCCATCTCAGATCCCAAGGTTAACCCCACTAATCCCTTGTTTGCTGTACAACCACTTGTACTTGCGCTAGGGGGAGCAGGTGCCTTAGGGGCAGTGGTGGTAGTAGTAGTTTCCTTGGCCTTTGGACAATCAGCATTCCTTGTCCAATGGGTCTTCACCTTACACAGGTAGCACCAAGTTTTCTTTTTGCCTTTCTTGGAATTTTGGGACTTGCCCCCAGATGCAGGTTTTTGGGCCCTTGAGAAGACTCATATTTAGCCTTGTCCCCACCCTCATCCTAAGATTTAGAAGAATCTTGCTTTTTCAGGTCACCTCCATTACCACAGTTTTTCTGCTTAACCCTGGTGCGAACCCATTTGTCTGCCTTCTTTCCAAATTCTTGGGGAGAGATCAGAGTCCACCAGGTACTGATGTAAAAGCTGGTTCTAACAGTTATTAAGGATGTGCTCCCTCATAATTAAATTGTACAATCCTTCATAGTCCTGTACCTTGCTTCCATGAAGCCAGCCTTCCAGAGCCTTAATAGCACTGTCTAAAAAAAAAAAATCACCCAGTCCTGGGCCTGTGCTTTCTGGGGGTCTCTGAACTTAATCCTATACTGTTCAGTGGTTAAGCCAAACCCATCTATGAGAGCACTCTTCTGTACTGAGTAATTGTCAGCATCCTCTTCTCTAACAGCGAGGAGCTTATTTCTACCTTTGTTAGCAAAGGAGAGCCACAGGATAGCTGCCCACTGCTCGAGGGACCCTCTGAATTTTACAGGCCCTCTCCAAAGCAGTGATCCATTTATGGATATCATCCCCCTTATGGTAAGGAGGGACTATCCTGCTCAGGTTCCTATTGTCAAAAGAAGTTTATCTGATTCTAGGGAGACTGGTGCTGCCACCATGGGACTCTAGTCCCAATTTCTTTCTAGCTGTCTGGACTTCTGGGGTCTCTTTGTCGAGGGCCAACTGATCTCTCCGGAGCCTAAGTCTTGCTTTCTCAAGTTCAAGCAGTTGGTACTCCCTATCAAAAGAGCTGTAACTCTTACTAGATATGGAGCTCCCTATAGAATGTCCTGAAGCATTGGATTCTCTAGAGGAGGATCTAGACCTCCTTAGTCTACTCTGGACCCTCCCAGGAGGAACAAAGGGAGTCTCCTCTGTTCCATCTGCACTGTGCCCTGAGGGATCAGAGTTTGGCAGGTTAGACTCATTGGAGTCCTCCTGCCCATACTGAGCTCCTGATGCTCCCTCTTCAGGAGTATTCCCACCCATATTTTCCTGTTCTTCTGCCCTCACAGGATGACTGTCAACCTTATGCAGCAGCTCTACGAGCAGTTTAATGGTGGGGTTGCCACCTGTCTATCTTTTGAAGACTACACAGGGTCCTTAGTTCCTGGAACTTTAGAACACTGCAATTAGCAGACTTGGATACACTAGCATCCCCAACTAAAGACACGGTTCTAGGTGTAGTGAGGTGTTGCACCTACCTAACCTAGTGGAAACTAAACTCTGAGGTTGGAGAAAAGGTCGTGCTAGACCCTTAACTACCCAACCCTAAGTTCAGTAGAACTTACTTATTCTAAGCTGTATTATATGTGCCCAATATTAGTGATGTTTTTTCAATAAATCCACAACAAGATTATCTAGTAAAACAATGCAGGCTTGAATCCCAACAGCTGCACACCAATGTGAGAAGCTGGCTTGGTACAAGATGCACACTTATGTAAGTGGGCACCCTGCACCAATCCAGACAACCCTTATGGTGATTTTAGTGGTCTTAGACAACCTTAGAAAGCTCTCTAAGTGGTAGTTGTGGAGAGCAGCCTTCAGGCTTAGTCCAGAAGGAGTGTAAAGCAGCTTGTTTTACCAGAACGTAATCTTGTAGGTATAGATTAAGTGAAAAAGAACCACACATTTATAAAAATATGTATATATTATAAGACACTCACTAACATATACAAATATCTCCTAGCCTGAGGGGGAGGGGTGCTGCTAGGGGGCGGGCTAACAAGATGGCCGCACTGTAGTGAGGCTTTGTCAGCCTGGGGAAAACATCCGTAAATATCCTTTGCCTGTGCGCGACAAACTACTGAAAAAGGACGGGCGGAGATAACGGAAGGGGTGAGGCACCATCGGAGCTACCAGATAGCTGCTGAAAGTGCAGTACCGCAGAGAAATACGCTGTGACGTACCGCGGCCCGCCAGCAGCCGGGAAGAGACTGCGTAAGCCACCAGAGACAGAGGGAAGCCACGGGCAGGGCCGCGCATGAATCCGCCGAACGATCTGAGGGGGAAGAGGTGCGGCGAGGTACTGAAGCTGCATCAGCCGGACACCGGAACACAACTGCCGACCCTACAGTACAACAAGTAAGGTGCGGCAGCGGAGGCGAGGGGAACGTGGAGCGGCGCTCCCGCCACAGACGGGGTGAACCAAATGGTTCATCAGCGATGCACCAATTTCCCCAGAACTGCGCTGCTAGTTCTGGGTTGCCACGTACAAAAAAGACACTGCATAGCGCCATTAAGAGAAACGCGCTGGGGGAAAAATAAAACTTCGTAGGACATGGCCGCCATTTTGACAAATAAAAATAAAGCAGACGCAGGGCTTACTAAGCAGCATACTGGGTCAAAATAACAGCAAAGCTGTAAAAAAAAGTGCCAAACACGCTGACAACGGAGCTGCATAGACACAATAGTACTGTGCTCAGAAAACGGCAAGATTGTCAGTCGAAAGATGGAGTTTGGGGCCCACACATGACCCTCAATTAACTGCAGGGAGCGCAACACAGCGAAACAAATAGATGGGCTGTACACAAGTGCTGTGATAAGAACCACATCTACCAGATCGCAAAATTCAGATAGTGGTACGACAATAGCGTGACATGCAAATGCAATCAGAACTAACCACTGAATAGATCAGGTGCGGAGCTCGCTTAATTGTTATTACCCACAAATTGCTCGGGAGAGTCGCAACTGGTGAACCAGAACACCGCAATCAGCTAGTACTGCCTAGTGCAACACTGTGCTCACAAAGGTAATAATGGGCAAAAGGGATGGGAAACAAGCAAAACTGCAGTTTGAGGCCCGTAAAATGCAGAGCGGACAAACACAAGAGCAAGAAATAGACGTGACCAACCAAACTGCACAAAACCTGGAGGATATGGAGCTAAAATCACTATTGATCACGATGAAAAGAAGCCTCTCATCAATAGAAGCCAAAATGGATGGAATGTGCACCAGGATGGACTCCATAATGCAGAAATTAGAAAAACAAGATGGACGGCTGGGAGAAGCGGAAAACAGAATATCGGCACTAGAAGATGATCACAACCAACGCAAAGGTCACATCACGGAAATGGACAGCTTACTCAAGGTGATTGCAGCAAAGAACAAAGAACTGGAAGCAAGATCTAGAAGGAACATACAAATTGTTGGAATTCCAGAGTCTAACAGGGGGGAAAATGAAAGAATACATAGAAAGGTTGCTCATCACCTGCTTTGGCAGGGACGAATTTTCCCCCCTGCTGATCGTAGAGAGAGCGCATAGAACGTTGCTCCAAAACCTCGACCTGGTGCACCACCAAGGCCCATAGTCGCAAAGTTATTAAATTACAGAGATCGCGACACAGCCCTACGTAGGGCCAGAGAAATGAGATCAGTAACATTTGAAAACAACACAAGATCATTATATCCTGATTTTACATTGACGGTCCAGGAAGCACGTAAAAAATTCCTGCCAATAAAGAAAAAACTGCAGCAAGCGGGGGTGGACTACGCCATGCTGTATCCTGCTAGACTGCACCTTTCCTTCCTCACCGACAGAACCCAGAGAGTCCGCCTCCCTCCATTCCGAAGCCACCAAGATCACCTGCGGCGTACCCCAAGGATCATCGCTCAGCCCGACCCTTTTCAACATCTACATGACACCGCTCGCCAACATCGTCCGTTCGCACGACCTCAACATCATCTCATACGCCGACGACACCCAGCTGATCCTCTCCCTCACCAAGGACCCCGCTACCGCCAAGACCAACTTCCACGAAGGAATGAAGGCCGGCGCCGAATGGATGAAGAACAGCTGCCTGAAGCTGAACTCTGACAAGACGGAGGCCCTCATCCTCGGCTCCACCCCCTCCGCCTGGGACGACTCCTGGTGGCCGGCCTCGCTAGGAGCGGCACCAACACCTACCGACCACGCACGCAACCTGGGGTTCATCCTGGACTCATCACTGTCCATGACCCAGCAAGTCAACACTGTCTCCTCCTCCTGCTTCCACACCCTCCGCATGCTTCGCAAGATCTACAGGTGGATCCCCACTGAAACCAGAAGGACGGTCACCCAGGCCCTCGTCACCAGCAGGCTAGACTACGGCAACGCCCTCTACGCGGGAATCACGGCCAAACTCCAGAAAAGACTCCAACGTATACAGAACGCCTCCGCACGCCTCGTCCTCGACAACCCCCGCCACAGCCACATCACTGCCAACCTAAGAGACCTGCACTGGCTCCCCGTCAACAAGAGGATCACCTTCAAACTCCTCACCCACGCTCACAAAGCACTCCACGACACCGGACCAACATACCTCAACCAACGACTCTCCTTCTACACTCCCAACCGCCAGCTCCGCTCCGCTGACCTCTCCCTTGCCACCGTCCCACGCATCCACCGAACGACCACCGGCGGCAGATCTTTCTCCCACCTCGCCGCCAAGACATGGAACTCCCTCCCCATCCACCTGCGACAGACCAAGACCTGCTGACCTTCAGGAGACTTCTCAAGACCTGGCTGTTCGAGCAGTAGCAGTTTCCCCCCCGCTACCCCTAGCGCCTTGAGGCCCTCGCGGGTGAGTAGTGCGCTCTACAAATAGATTGATAAAGGCAAACAATACTTTTGCAACACGCAGCAGCAAGCAGCAGAATTCCTGGGAACAATCCTGAGACAAGCCAAGCGAGCAGAACACTCACCCTCAACTAGCAGAGGATCGTCGCCCGAACATGAAGAGGAGCAGTAACCACAGATTGGCACGGGTATAAGCCACATCCAGGTAGACGAGCACAAAAAACAATGCCTAGACGTGACAATGGGTGGTACATAAGCGCCCATTGCCGGTTGCGGGACCTTGTCTCACATGAGCACTCAATGTAGTCATGTACACAACCTAATTGGAATAAA
Organism: Calotriton arnoldi; assembly: GCA_963921515.1. NCBI lineage: Eukaryota > Metazoa > Chordata > Amphibia > Caudata > Salamandridae > Calotriton > Calotriton arnoldi. The sequence goes on along the minus strand of CAWUFW010012868.1, from coordinate 330,152 downwards.
AATTAACAAAAAAAAAGTAACCAGACACCAAACTATTCAACCCTGGGCACCCTCCTGCGTGGCGTCAGCTGGTCAGGAGGTTCAGCCTCGCCCCCCGGAGAGCACACCCCAAAGGGAGATCCCCCTACCTCTCCCAATGTGGAGGAAGAAACCTGTTTGTTCTAACCACTCTCATGACGGGGGATTGTTGATCGTTTCGTTGGTTAGCTATGCAATTTCTGTAAAGTTTGTAAACCATGTCAATAAGAAGGCTGCTGTCCCAAACTACTATAACTACCAGTCAGCCAAAATGTATAATGAGCTAAAAATGTGTGACAAATGCTATAAGAAAGATGTAGAGAAAGCAACGAAGCAGTTAAATTGCATATCTTTTAAGGGGTATTTGAGGGGGGAGGGAGTGCTACACAGCAAGTTGGGGAGGCCGCTGTGGGAGGAGGGCATGGGATATGTAGAGATAAGACACAGAGCATAAGGCGGCATGTGGTCCAACAGCAATGGGCTTAAGCGCATACACAATACCGGTTCAAAAGTACACATCAGAACAGTACAATGTTGCGTAACAGTGATAACAAAGATCAATCAGCGGGCATAGGCTTACTGATCTGGAATATAAGAGGCTTGGGAGATCCTTGTAAGAAACGACATCTGTTAGCCTACATGGATAGACATGTGAATATTGCTATGATTCAAGAAACGCACACAGCCCCCTCAAACACGATTATGTTTGCCTCAAAGTGGGCTTCACATAGATATTTTTCTTCATACTCATATTCAAGGGGAACTGCCATACTCATAAAAATAAAACACTCCATATGTTGAAGAGGGGTCGATAAATGACCCACAGGGTCGAGATTGCATAGCTTGGGGCAGATTGGCTTCACAGTCCATAACATTAATAAACTGCTATGGCCCAAATATCGACGATGAAGCTTTCTTCATCAAACTCTGGGGGCCGATTGTAAACATAGGCTCCACGCATATATGGGGAGGGGACTTTAATCTCACACTATGTTCTGCCCAAGACCGCTCACATCCTCAGCCGCATCACTATACCAAAGCACAGTGTCAAATAAAACAGATTGTAGCTGATCAACTGGTGGATGCTTGGCGTCACTGCCACCCGAACTTGGCAGAAGGAACATTTCACTCTGCAGTGCATGGTAGATGGTCCAGGCTTGATGTCTGGCTAACCTCCAAAGAGATAGCTGCACATATCACTTCTACTCAACACCTGGCACGCACATACTCAGACCACTCCCCAGTATATATGTGACTGACCCCTCCAGAAGATAGAAATAGATCTATTACATGGCGACTGCCTTCCACTGCACTGCTAGATTTGGCTTTTAAGACGGAACTTGAACACGAACTAGAGGAGTTTCTCAGAAACAATATAAATTCAGTACCCTCATTAACCACGGTCTGGGAAGCACTAAAAGTCACTATAAGAATATGAGTTGGCAAACTCAGAGAGATTTAGATACTTGTAAGTGCGATACGCCTTACAAACAAATATTCAGGCGGGGAGGCGCTCCCGGAGGCCTCGCCGTTGGAACAAATTTATGCCCATAAAGGCAATATCACTGACCTATCGTAAATGGATTAATCACACTCCCGACCCCCTTGCCCTACTCCGCAGGAAATGGGAGATGGACATGGGGGACCTGGACGATGAAGACTGGATGGAGGCGCAGGCCTCACCCAGGGAAGTCGCAATTTCGTCCAGGCTTAAATTGGTACAAATAAAAATATTACATAGAATTTACTATTCAGGGCCAGAACTGGTCAAAATGGGCTACAAGACAGACTCTGGCTGTAGGCGAGGATGTGGAAGTGAGGGCACATTTCTCCACGTCCTTTAGGAGTGCAACTATGTTAATAGATATTGGATAGAAATTCACCGCACTGTGGAGGACACCCTGGGACAGAAGCTGGCCCTAGAGGCCAAACGCTGCCTGCTAAATGTTTGGGAACCAACGGATCTAGGTAACAAAGAGAAAATATGGGTGACACTGGGCCAGATGTTTGCCAAAAGAAATATTGCCAGGCTATGGAGCTCGCAGGAAGCACCAACACTGAGTGCATGGAAAACAGACATGGACTGGTGCATGTTCAGGGAAAAAACAGTGTATGTGTCAAGGGGATGTCCGAAAAAATGGATACAAATATGGGGAAAATGGAATGTATATATAGGGAATATTTGTCCCCGCCTCTTCTGCCCTCCCCTCCTTTCTCCCCTCTTAATTGAGAGCTTGTTGGACAATGATGTGGTAAAATTAATGTATTTGACAATGGTGAGATCTGTATAATACTGTGAAAATACTGACATTCCTTCTTTCGCCTATGTGAAGTGTGTAAAATTATTGAATATGTTTAATAAAAAGATTTATTTAAAAAATACTTTGTGAAAAAGTCACTATAAGAGGAGTAGGTTTGGCTAAGGCGGGTGGCATTTTAAGGGACATTAGGAAGACTATTTCAACTGGAAGCCAAACTAAAGGATCAGGAAAGACAGCCGCAGGCGACCAAGGCAAACTCCGCACTAGCAGATATCAGGGAAACATTCACCGAGTATCAAGGCATGGCGGAGAGAGAAAGCCTATTTTGTGGAAAATACTACAAAGCTAGGAGATACGGTGAAGGGGAAAGACCAGGAAAAGCATTAGCTGAGCTAACACGCCCTCCCAAAGCCACTAACTATATATTAGAAATCATGGATGAGGATGGTACAGTGCACAGAGACGCAACGAACATCATAAACACATTCATTGCGCACTACACAACATTATATACTTCGCGCAACACCAAACAAGCAGAAGCAGGGGCATGCCTTGAGAAGATAGAACTAGCCTGGCTAAGCAATGCGCATTGGGAATTCCTGGCTGCCGATCTAGAGGAAGAGGAAATTAGGTTAGCCATAATGCAGATAGGTAACGGGAAGGCTCCGGGACCCGATGGCCTTACGACCGAATTTTACAAAACGTACATAGAAATTCTGGTCCCATGCCTGAAAAAAATGTATGACGAGGGGATATTGCCACAATCTATGAGTGAAGCTCTTATAGTCTCGCTTTTGAAACCAGGAAAGGCGCCCAACCGCACAGACTCGTACAGACCCCTATCCCTTATCAATTGCGACGCCAAAATCCTAGCCAAAGTTCTGTCTAACAGATTGAGCCCGTTATTGAAAAAATCATTCGCCCGGACCAGGCATGGTTTGTGCCAGGTAGAGCCACATCTCATAACTTACGCACACTGTTCTCTATTATTCAAGACATATATCTGGACGAAAAGGCAGTGGCAGTCTTCTTAGATGCTACTAAAGCATTTGATTCTCTTGAATGGCAATATTTATTATCGGTCCTGACACACATGGGGTTCCCTCCAGGATATCTGGCATGGGTGAAGCTGTTATATAACAAGCCAAAGGCCAAGTAACTAATACATGGGGTGCACACTCCAGCTTTTGAAATAACTAGGGAAACGAGACAAGGCTGCCCCCCATCACCCCTACTATTTGCGCTTTCAATTGAGCCCTTGCCAGATACGCATGCGTTGGACTACCCAACCAGGCCAGTGCTCGTCTTGTTATATGCGGACGATGTCACACTGTATGTACGAAACCCAGAAACAGGATTAAATGATTATTCCAGAAACTATCAAGTTTGGAGCATACTCAGGCATAACAATAAACTGGGGGAAATCCCAGATTTTCCCTCTTACCCAAAGCACCCCAAACAGTCCACTGGAATACCCGGTACAGTGGTGTGACACAGAGCTCCGATATTTGGGTATCATTATCACCAAAGATAGGGAGGAACTGATGAGGGCTAATTACGGCAGAGTCCTAAACTCGGTAGAAGAGGCCATCACCAGATGGATTGCAATGCCGCTGTCGCTGGCTGGACGCATTGCTCTAATGAAGATGGTGATATTGCCCAAATTCATATATTTATTCATAAATATCCCGTACCCGCCGGGACGACCCTTCTTCGTAAGACTAAAAAGTCAATTAATCTGACTAGCATGGGGAGGAAAACAGCCTCGTGTATTAAATGGAGTACCCTCACGCTGCCCTTTGCTCAGGGGGGGATTTGAGGCACCAGATCCCGAACTTTACTATCTCAGTGCGCAAGCTCAATATGCTATTTACTGGTTTAAGCCTCCACCATTTATGACGCAACTAGCGGTCGAACAAGGCTATATGTCGCCCACCACCCTGGCAGGGTTTCTGGGAACAAAAAGTCAGGCAGCGGGAGGCAAACTCAACGGTAACGTGTACTAACTCCGCATGGAAAAATATTGCAAATAAATCACAAACCCCTATGATATACTCTCCGTTACTCCCAATAACACACCAGCAGGCCCTCCCAGTTACACATGAGGTAATATTCAGACGTATGCCTCTAAAATATGGAATTCACACGTGGGGAGACATGTACGAGGAAGGGGAATTTAAACGGCAGGACATCTTTGGGGGGAAAAATCCTACCACAATGGATCGCTTCCTGTACACTCGGCTCAGACAAGATGTCAAAGCAGCCACACCACTGTTCCCGGAGGAGCCCCCCACTCTGCTACCAATACACCTGTTATTACATAGCAGGCCGTCGCATGCAATGTCGCGAATATATAAAGCAACTATTGGGAAGGGAAAAGGAAGCATTGGGCGGGCAAGGGCAAGCTGAAGGCAGGAGTTGGGGTTCCCGTTAACAGACGAGATATGGACATACTGCTGTCAGCAAACAGAAAGAATCACAGCGAGCAGTAGATTGAGAATCATACATTTTAAATTTCTACACAGAATGTACTATTCACCTGCAATGTATAGATTTAAACTGAGGGAAAATGACGCTTGTGATAGATGTGGACAAGAAGGTGCCGATCTCATGCATTTGGCTTGGTCATGTACTGCTATAGCTAACTACTGGGAGGAAGTGATGAATGCCTTAAATGAAATGGCAGAGACACAAATTGACCTGACCCCGGTAATGGGGCTATTTGGCTACAAGTATAAGATTATTATTATTAATTAACACTTCTTAAGCGCATGGCTACCCTGAGGCATCCCAGCGCTAGCGGCTGAAAACCAGGCGACGAGAAGTGGCTACCAGCTGAGGTTTTGGAATAGCCAGGTTTTGAGACACTTCCGGAAGGTGAGGTGGGATGTCTCCGAGCGCAGATGCAGGGGGAGGGTGTTCCACAGTTTGGCTGCATTGTATGAGAAGGAACGACCCCCACTTCGCATCCTTTGGATTTTGGGGATAGTGGCTAGATTAAGGCTCGCAGAATGGAGGACTTTCCTCGGACGATATGCGGAGATGAGGTACTGGTTGATGAGAGGACCTTTCCCCGTGAGGGTCTTATGGGCAATACATTTAATCCTCTCCTCTATGGGCAGCCAGTGTAAGGTCTTTAAACTGGGCATGGCTGACTGCATTCTGGGCAGACCTGCCAGTAGTCGGGCAGCACAGTTCTGTGCCACCTGTAGCTTCTTTAAGGTGGACTTAGGTGCTCCTAGGTACAGTGAGTTGCAGTAGTCCAGGCACGAGAGGACTAAGGCCTGGACCATGATTCTCCTGGCCCCCATGGGAAGAAGGGGGAGGACTTTACGCAGCATTGTAAGTATGCCGTGACAGATCCCTGACACTTCCACTGCTTGCTGGTCGAATTTAAGTGGCTTATCAAGCCACACGCCCAAGCTTTTTATTTTGGGCTTTGGGACCAGGGGGGGTCCCAGACAGGATGGCCATGAAAATTTTAGATCCTTATAGGGTGTGTTACCTAGATACATAATTTCGGTTTTGTCTCCATTGAGTCTGAGACATGAGTGTTGCATCCGGGTGGCTACTTTCTCCAGGCAGGATTCCAGGTCAGATGGAGCATTCAGCGGGTGATTTAGAGATATCACCAGCTGAGTGTAATCATAAGTGACAACTTTAATCCCATATGGCTGGATGACATCCGCCAGTGGCCTCATATACACGTTAAACTGTGTAGGTCTCAGGGAAGATCCCTGAGGAACTCCATAGCTGACAGGCAAAGGCCTAGAAGTAGATTCTCCCGCGAAGACCTGAAATGTTCTTCCATTAAGGAAGGATTGGATCCAAGACATGGCTACCCCTGATACCCCTGCCCTCCTAAGCCTTTTGAGGAGAATGTTAAAGTTGACCGTGTCGAAGGAGGCACTGAGGTCAAGGAGAATGATGGCCGCTGTTCCTCCCAGATCGATTACCTTTTTTGTTTCTTAGACCACTGCAATAAGTGCAGATTCTGTTCCATGTTGGGGGCGGAAGCCCGTCTGGGAAAGGTGTAGGAGCTCATGAGTTTCTAAGAAGGTTGACAGAGAGGAATTTATGTGCTTTTTGCAGAATCTTACTAACCATGGGTAACAGGGATATGGGACGGTAGTTGCCCAGGGCTTCCGGATTTGAGCTAGGCTTTTTCAATAAAGCTTTTACCATGGCGTGTTTCCAGGCCGGTGGAACAAGTCCATTGGCGATGGATAGATTTAGAACATCCCGTAAGGCCGGTAAGACCACCTCTTTCACATTCCGCAAGACGTGAGGAGGAGCGGGATCCATGGGTGATCCTGATTTTATTTGGACGAAGATATCTGATAGGGTATCCAGGTCCAAAAGTGGAAATTCCTCCAGAGTGTACTTAGTATGATCCCCTTGCCTGTTTATGTTAATAAGGTCATTGGTCATTGGGATAAGGAGATCACTGTGCCCTGGAGATTCTGGGAATGTGTTGTATATAGTTTGAATTTTTGCCTGGAAATATCCTGCAAATTCGTTGCATCGATAGGTGGATATACCAATAGAAGTATCGGGAGAGGACGGTCCAGGAGAGTCTTAGCGATGCAAAAGATTTCTTTGGGGCGTTGGCTGCTGAATTAATTTTTTCTTCAAAATAGCGTGCCTGGGCATTTTTGATTTCCGCCTGGTAACATTTGATGGACTCTCTACATATCATTTTACTAGTCTCGCTGTAGTCCTTCCTCCATTTCCTCTCCATCCTTTTACAGGTCTGTTTAAGCAATCTAAGTTTAGGTGAGTACCATGGAGAGACTTTCTCTCTCAACCTGCGATGGGAATTTCTTCACCGGAATGACTGTGTCCAGTGAGGACTCTATCCAGTGTGTAAATGTATTGGATGCTAAAAAAGTGTTGGAGTCTAGTGTAGGTTTTGAGTTTTTGAGCACAGTCGACCAGGCCTCTATAGAAAGTTTGGACCAAGGGCATATTTTCCTGGAACTAGGTTCCTTAAAAACGAGTTGAATGGCGGAAATTAAGGAGAATGGGATCAGAGAATGATCAGACCAAGGCAGGGGAATAGGTGTCTCCACTACCAGCTCCATGTTGTTAGTGAATACGGGGTCTAAGGTATGGCCTTTGATATGAGTGGGCCCTATGACTGTATTAGTTGGATTGCTACGAGGTCTTGGATGAGTTCAGAGGCATCTGTTTTACTAGGGTCATCAAAGTGTAAGTTGAAATTCCCTAGGAGCGTAAGATTAGTGGAAGAGCTTGCCAGGGAGGCCGCCACATCCGGAAGAGAATTGAGGAATTGTCCACCCATCCCCGGAGGTCGATATATGAGAATTCCAGAGAAGGTGAGGTTAGCAGTAAGTGATATGGAAAAGAATAGACTTTCGCAGTCAGGGACAGGACTGGGTTCAAATTGGCATTTAAAGGAGTCTTTAAAGATGATAGCAATGCCTCCCCCTTTTTTACTTTCGCGGCCTTTGCGCTGGATGTTATACCCAGGGGGAAGTGTGTTGGCCACATCGGGTGCAGAGTCCTTATGCATCCAGGTTTCTGTTAGGAATAATACATTCTTTTTGGTCTCCTCTAGCAATATGTTTAGCATCACTGACTGTTTAGGCATAGACCTACAGTTTAGTGAGAACATTTTGTATGTGTGGAGGGTAGGTCCCTCTGTCTGTGTGTCCAATGTTGTGCAGAGAGTGAATGGACAATGCGTACATGAAGTTTCTCCGTTAGCTAGGGACAGGGAGTGTAAACAGTTGGTTTTAGCCAGGTCCCTTAACCCTCTAATTTGTGAAGGAGTATAAACAAGTTTGCCTGTCAGCCGAGGGGCAGGGGTTCTGGCCCCTGGACCCGGCCGGGTGCGGACGGGCGCAGACGGGTGCAGACGGGCCTGTCTTAGGCGCGCCTTTGGCGCGCCCGCTGTGCACGTCCGATGCGCGTCCGCGCTGCCATGCGGCTTTTCAGAAGATCTGGACTGAAAGGAGTACTCCTAGCCCCACCCAGCCCCATCTTCTTCTCCCGCGGCCCCTCCACGCAAACGGAAACTGCGGTGGATCGGGGGTCGTCGGGAGAATGCAAGTGCAAAGTGCCAAGTAAGTTAAAATAAGTTAAAAACACTTATAACTGAATTGCCGGTTTAAATGAGGGGATTAAATTATTGAGGCTGTTTCCTAGCTACCTATAGCCGGTTTTGCCGCTCAAACGACAGATCAAACGACTGATTACGCTAGGATTGCTAATGGCGAAACGCAGAGTAGCATACAGATGGGGAAGAGGAAGGGCCCCTAAATTCAAAGAATGGCTTAAAGATATGACATACTGTCAGGAGCAAAACAGTATATATGCGGAATTACTCCCACCCAGCTCCAAGCCCGAGATATATGGGAACCCTTCAAAAGTTACCTACAGCGTATAGGAAGTGATGAGGAGTAGAGATAGACACTAGACAATTGGATGACATTTAGAAATTGTGAATGGCGATTTGTGAACAAAGCCTCTACGCCAGGACAGTGTTTAAAGAATGACCCGTGTACCACGTTGAGTGGTGCCACAGAACCACAGGATATATGTGGGAGAAGCCAAAATATGATGGTACGACTAACATGCCATAATAATGTCATAGATATGCGATACATGGAAAACAAAAGGTCTGTTTGTTTTTTGATTCCTTCAGACAAACAGCTATGACAATGTGTAATCAATTGATGCCTGTAATGTATTACTGAAAATGCCAATAAACAAAGTTAAGGAAATATATATATATTCATAATCACCAAAGCTTTCACTTTACGCAGCAAGGCAACCACGGCACCATGAAGAAAGTCAGGTCTGGGCAATTATTTTCTTTTTCAATTCACCATTTGTGCAGAGATATGGACGGTCTACGCGTTTCAGCGCTATGCCTTCAACTGGAATATATATATATATATATATATATATATATATATATATATAGTGTTGGACTTGGCCCTTTTTCCCTGAATTTTTCGCTTTGTGTGGAATAAACCTGTCATGTTGATGTATCTGAAATGCAAAATGTTAAATACTACGCAATGGTGTACCCAGGTTGATTTTGACCCTTGTGTAAATGTTACTTTTTAAAATGGACGCCATTGCTGTGTGCTTGCCTGCCAGGAGGTGGGTTACCAGTCTAGTCCGTTTGTTTCCCAGCACCCCCAGCTTTTGAGGGAAGCCTGGCACCCAGGGTGCTCTACACCTCCCCTAAACCAGTTGGGACCGGTTCCCCAGGGAACCTTCCAGAAGCTTCCAGCCCTTTCTGGTAGGTGGGGTGAGGGGTGTATAAATAACGGAGCTGGGATGCCATGTGGTCAGACTGTGCGTGGACTTGATCGTGAGGGGACACTCTGCCAGGAGGTACCGCCGCATGGGCCTGTGTGCTGGCCCCTGTGCTCAACTGTACCCCTCCGCTGTCCACCGGGCTAGTGAGAGCCCTTTGCTGGAGTACAGACTGCGGTGCCAGGAGGAGTGCCACTGGATGGGGGATGACCGTTCCCCGGAACTGCGGCCCTGTCTTGATGAGTGCCCCCTGCCTGCTGAACTTGCCCAGCATTGCCTGCCTGCTCTAGCGCCTCGTGAGCGCTACAACTGGGCCCTGCCCTGCCTGCTGGCTATCACCAGGATAAGAAGAGCGCTTTATCCTACTGCCCAGGAGGTGAGGAGCTGACCCCTGCAGCGCTGTGCTACGAGAAGCGCTATATGGCCCCTGTCCAAAGAGAAGAGGAGCGCTGCTTTGTAGCCCTGAAGCCCCTGGTGGGACCTAGCGCCTCGTGAGTGCTACAATTCGATTTTGCCTGCTGTGGGCACCTCTGTGCCCCAGGAGAAGAGAGGCGCTATCTTGTTGTCCTTGGAGCGCTATACTCTACCCAGGACTTTTCCAGCCTGGTTGCAGGAAGAGAAGAGCCGCTGGGGAACCCACGTGCCCTGAGAAAATCCCGGCGTGTGGGATTCCCCCTGTCTTGTCCATCGCGGGTGCCCACCCCGCTTCGTATTACAAATTAAGAGGGAGCCTACCCCTCATTGCCGCCCTAAATCACCGCCGCAACCCGGGTTGCGAGGAGCAGGGACGCCGCGCTGCCCGCGGCGACCCGGAAGGAGACGGGACCTCGCCCGAGCCGGCCGGAAGTGGGTGGGGGCTCCCCGTGAGCAGAGGAGAGCCCCGAGAGGAAGCGGGATCTTCGTGAAGTCCCGGGTCCCAGGAGGGGGCCCGGGTGAAGTCCGGCGAAGCGCTGCTGGTGGCGGGGCCCTCAGGAGCTGAGGAGAGCCCCGCGTGTCCGGAGCCGGGAGACTGAAGAGAGCCCCGGCGACTGCAACAAGGACAGCCGGTGAGTGGGGCCCCTTGCGGAGTTGGGGGGTGTGTCGGGGCACATTGCCGGTGCCCGCCCCCGATGCCCGTGCTGATCCGTACAGCTGCCCCGTCTGACAGCGGGCAGCTGCAACGTTTGGGCATATTTCCCATTCCAGATTCCCGGAGAGGAGCTCCAACGTGGCCATAGTGGTTTTATTCCACCCAGCCGCCCCGCCGGACAGTGGCAGCTGCTCCTAACGGGCAATTGTTGTTTGGGAGACCAAATTGGACTTCCCCTGCACATGTAGTGCCAGTACTCGTTTTGGGCTGATTCCCAGCTGGCCTGCGAGTGCGCAGGCAGCTGCAACGGATTGGGGCACTGTATTCCTCAGGAGACGAGAGAGAGAGTGAGAGACACTCCTGCTCGGCCCCAGCGCTTTGCGCACTCTTGCTTTGCTGTTTTTGCAGCCAGCCCTGATTATGGCCTAATGAGATGCCCCCTGTACTTATGTTGAGGCTGATGTGCGGTATACTGGGGGTCCTTGCCTGACCTACTGGGGCTATGCCATGATGCCTGTATACTGTGTTCCATGCTTACATCGGAGTTCTGCCTATTTGTATGCATAATATGCCTATTGAAATGCCCATGTGTTAGGCCCATGCTGACGGTGCTGCATTTAGGCCTAAGGTGAAGCCTCATGCCATACAACAATGTTTTCATGCTGATGACGCCTCGAGGCTCACATGGTGATGTACAGTGTGGTCGATGCTAATGCGATTACGCTTCATGCAGGAGGTGATTGGTACCCATGAGGATGCCCAACGTCAGGGTATGATGTTCTAGGTGCTACCAGGGGTGTCCTACTGTTACAGTGCATAATGTGATGTTTATGCTAATGATAAGGTTTCCCCCCGCAGGCTTACAGTGTTGGTGTTCTGCTAACCTAGGCCTAATGCTCTTTCCTTGTGCTCACAGGGTTAGGCCGAAGGGACTTTAGGCCAACCTGATTTCTACCATGCTAATGTTATGAGCCTACACGTTCATGCCTATTGGGGTTTATGCAAATATGATGTTGCTCAGTGCATGATCTTGCCAGAGGGTACTGGCTAACATACCCTGATTATTACTACTGGACTGTCATGTGTACCTTACACTTACATTACTCCCAATTATATTGTGATGAGGTTGACAGCGGCCAGATTGGCCCTGCCCTGTAAATAACCCCATGTAAATGATTGCTGGGTGTCAGTTGGCACCGTGTTCATACCTGTGATAGTATCCTAACGTGTTCTGCATAATACATATGCTGTTTTTTCACATCACCTGGTGTGGTCTCTTTTTGTAGTGTGCCCCGCCCGCTCTACCCATTTCTAAAAAATATATATATATATATATATATATATATATATATATATATATATATATCCCCTAGCCGGAAATATACACTATGCACACAATACTTTTCAATAGAAAGAGGTAAGCAGCACGAAATACACAGTGGTCACCAGGGGGAGACCAAACCATACACTAAAATAGTGGTATGCGAACCACGACTCGAGACAAGACTATACCCAGAAGACGTAGAAGTGCCGGGGACCCAAGGTAAGTAACCAGGAGCCCCACGGAGGTCATGTGCAGAATGGGAACACGACCGTGGGATCAATGCAAGTCAATGGGTAAGTTGCGGTTGCAATTTTAAAGACAAAGGACCCTTCCCAGTAGACTCTGAAGAAACCCTGTGGAAGACAGAAGGTTGGAGAGCCACCTCACCGCTGGATACCCTAGGAACCATGATACCTACACTAGGGAAGCCGATTGCATAGGTGTGAAGTGGCGTTGGAAACTGCCGTTGAACCCAATGGAGGACTTCAGGAAGATGCCGCCGCTGGAGAAGGTGAAAGTTCGGAGGAACCCAAAAGTGGATTCAAGAAGAGAAGTACCTGCAAGCAGAGGGGACAGAGTCTACGCCACTCAGGAGTGACCAGGAGGCACAGAAGACGAATGCCCAACGATGCAGAGTGTTGCAGGGAAGCTGACGGTGACCTTGAAACTGCAGCTGTGAGGACCAGGAGCCGGATAGGAGCTGCCCCACGTCGGATGTCAGGAGTTGAGGCGCCAGGAGCACCAACAAGCCTTGGCAACTGCAACCAACGTAGAAGTTGAAGAAGGTACAATGTCGGGACCAGCAAGGTCCAGGGGACTCCCCACAAGCAGGGGAGTCAGGGCAGGCCCAGAGCAATCAGGGGAGCCCAAAGAATTCAAAGATGACCCTCAAGAGGACCCACAGGCCGGAGGCACTGGAGTCGCGAGAGGACCTCAAGCAGCTCACCAAAGATGCAGGCCCACAGTTCAAGTGATGCAGTGAGGACGAAGATCTTGGTCACTGGAGATGCTTGAGGCTGGGTCTACTTGGAGCTCGAAGATCTTGATGGAAGGAAGCCAAAAAGCCTTTGCAACTGCAAGTCGACGCGGTGCACAGGGGTTCGGTTCCTGCGGCTCTGACGAGGGATACTGGCCTCAAACTTGGTGAGAGGACAGGGCAGGCCTCGAGGGATGTGAAGAACTACGACCTGTGTTGCGGAGCCTTTCGGAGTCCGTGGGAGCCCAGGATCAGCAGACCGGTCAGCTTCGTTGCGGTGCCTGCAGATGCAGGGAAGTGACTCCTTCACTTCAAGGGAGATTCCTTCAGGTGTCTTGGATGCCCAGAGGGCTTGGACGGCTCCTGTATGGTGCACAGGCACAGACGTTGCAGCAGACTAGCAGGGCAACGAGATCAGGAGAAGCAGGAGTCCTCCCGGTTGCAGCCTTGATGCCCAGAGCGAAGTCCAGAGTGCCCAGACAGTTGAACAAGTGGTGTCTAAAATGAATCTTGTCCCACAACGAATCTAGGTACCCACCCTCAAGTAAGCTCTTAGGTACCCTAAGGAAAGGGTTGGGACGATTCGGGTTTCCCTCCCTAAGGAGGGCTGGACAAGGGGGAGGATACTCCCCTGTCTTTTGTCCAGTTTTGTGCCAGAGCGGAAGCCAAGGGCTCCCTGAACTGGTTTGAGCTGGACTATGCATGGAGGGCATGCCCCAAAACACTAAACCCTGTCTGGGAGGTGGTCACACCTCCCTGTGACAGGATACCTATTGTTCAGCCTTATCCTGCCCGAGCTTGGCTCAGCAGCAGATGGGCAGAAAAGTGTCTCTGGCCGGCAGCAGCCCTAGCTTGCAGTTTGGGTTTGGAAGAATGGTACCGGCATCACCGAGGGCCTCCCAAAGGAGCTTTACGGTGCATGGAATCTTACCTCCCACACCATTTACGGTGTGGGAGATCTAATTCCAACATGTTTAATACCAAACATGATGGGATTCGTTATAGCCAGTATCGAGATGGCCATCGCGTAATGACGCGGTGCCCCTCTATATGTTATATGGCTGTCTCACTTACAATCTGGGAGAATGGACTCCGCAGGCTGTAGGGGTGTCCGCTCTTGCAGGGGCACCCTCACACTAAGAACCGAGCACCCTGCCTTCAGGATTGTAAGGCCTGCTTTAGGGGTGACATAGGTTTTAAGTGCAGTGACCCTAGGTATAAGTAAACATATACCTTTCGTAAGTGGTGCTAGCACCAACTTGCACAGGCTGCAATGGCAGGCCTGTAGTTACAGTTTGAGTGGTCCCTCATGGGTGGCATAATACATGCTTCAGCCTATGGGGGACCCCTGGTGTACCTATGCCCTGGGTACCTTAGTACCATATACTAGGGACCGATAAGGTTACACCAGTGTCCAATCTGGGATGTACCCAAGTACTTACCAAACCAATTTAGGGGAGAAAGCACAGAGACTGGGGTCCTGATTAGCAGGATCCCAGTCAGACGAGTCAGAAGAACAAGTTACTTACCTTCGGTAACGCTTTTTCTGGTGGATACAATATCTGCCTGTGGATTCCTCACCTTTTGAATACCCCTTGCGCCAGCAATTTCGCGGAAACTCTTTCCCAGCTCTCCCACGACGACGTCACAATAGCACGGCTCCGCTCGCGACTCCGTAAGACGTCATCGGAGCCATAAGAAGACCTCGTCGGCGTGCTGACGTCAGTTCCACCCATTTTTTCCATGCCACCGAGGCAAACGGGCGGACCGACACATTGTCAAATGCAAACATGGCATTCCAAGTATATACACATATATAAATTCACAATTACATAATCAATAAAGACATAGTGAAATAGCATTTCTCACTATCAAAACTTCAACATGATCATGACTTATTAAATTCAACATATTTTGGTAGAAACAGGTGGACAACGGGGAGGCGAGGAATAGTGAGGAATCCACAGGCAGATATTGTATCCACCAGAAAAGCGTTATCGAAGGTAAGTAACTTGTTCTTCTGATGGCTACTTCTGCCTGTGGATTCCTCACCTTTTGAATAGAATCCCCAAGCCGTACCTCTCCAGGAGGAGGGTGTCCACCTGACTAAACCAAAAAATCTTGCAAAACAGAACGAGCAAAATGGCCATCCCTCCTAACCTCAGAGTCTAGGCAATAATGCTTTGCAAAGGTATGGAGGGAGGCCCAAGTTGCTGCCTTACAAATTTCATGCACTGGTACACCTCTAGCCAAAGCAGATGTAGTAGACTTTGCTCTAGTAGAATGAGCTCTGATACCTTCAGGAGCTTCCTTGTTGGCCAGGGCGTAGCAGATCTTTATGCAGAGGATAATCCATCTTGACAGAGTCCGCTTGAGCACAGCTTTACCTCTTCATCCGACCAACATAACCCACGAAGAGTTGGTCATCAAGTCTCAATTCTCTGGTCCTGTCCAGATAAAAACTGACCGCTCTCTTTGGGTCCAAGCGGTGAAGTCTCTCCTCCTCCTTGGAAGGGTGAGGGGAGGATAAAAGGCAGGAAGGGTAATGGACTGCCCCAAATGAAAAGGGGTAACCACTTTGGGAAGGAAAGCAGCCCTGGTCCTCAGAACCAACCTATCTACATGAATGGTCAGAAAAGGAGGCTTAGAGCTAAGAGCCTGCAACTCGCTTACCCTCCTAGCCGAGGTAATGGCAATTAAGAAAACAGTTTTAAAAGTAAGAAGCCGCAAAGGGCAACTATGAAGGGGCTCAAATGGAGAACCCATAAGAAAAGTGAGTACCAGATTCAAATCCCACTGAGGCATGATGAAAGGAGTGGGAGGAAACATGTTTGTAAGTCCTTTAATAAATCTCATCACAACCGGAGATTTGAACAAAGACGGCTGATCCGGCAAACAAATAAAGGCCGATAAAGGCCGATAAGTAACCTTTTACAGTAGCTACAGCAAAACCCTGCTGCGCTAAGGAAAGTGAAAAACTCAAAACATGAGAAACGAGCCTTCAAAGGGTCAATAGATCTCTCTCCACACCATTTAACAAATTTAGACCAACGGGAAGAGTAAATGGACTTGGTGGAGTGTCGCCTGGACGATAAAATAACATCCACCACATCAGGTGGGAGAGAGAACGAACTCAGGTTGCCCCGTTCAATCTCCAGGCATGAAGGTGCAAGCTCTGGAGGTGGGGGTGAAGAACCTGCCCCTGCGACTGCGAGAGGAGGTCTGCCCTGAGAGGGAGACGGAGCGGAGGGTGCGAAGAGAGGTGAAGAAGATCCGTGTACCACACCCTTCTCGGCCAATCCGGAGCGATCAAGATGACTTGGGCCCGGTCTTGGCAAATCTTCCTCAGAACCCGAGGAATCAAGGGTATGGGAGGAAACGCATAAAGGAGCTGAGAGCTCCAACTCAACTGAAAGGCGTCCCCCAACGCTCCCTGCATCGGAAACTGGAGACTGCAGAACAACGGGCAGTGCGCGTTCTCGTGAGTGGCAAATAGGTCCAACCGAGGAGACCCCACATCTGGAAGACGTGATGGACCACCTCTGGATGAAGCCGCCACTCGTGATCGGCCGAGTAATGCCGACTGAGACTGTCCGCACGAACATTTAGCACTCCGGCTAGATGATTTGCAAAACACAAATCTGCTGGCCCTGAGCCCAGGACCAGAGTCGCAGAGCCTCTCGACAGACGAAATGACCCTACACCTCCCTGTTTGTTGATATACCACATCGCGGTCGTGTTGTCCGTCAGGACCTGGACTGACCGACCGCGAAGGGAAGGAAGGAAAGCCTTTAGTGCCAAACGTATCGCCCGCAATTCTAGAAGGTTGATGTGAAACAACCTTTCCTCTGGAGACCAAAGACCTTTGATCTCCAGATCCCCCAGATGAGCACCCCACCCTAGAGTGGAGGCGTCCGTGATTACTGTGGCCATCGGTGGAGGAAGTTGAAAGGGCTTCCCTTGAGACAGGTTGCCCTGCACACCCCACCAAGACAGCTCCGCCGCAGCGTCTCTGGAGATTCTGACCTTCTCCCCGAGATCCCCGTTGTGCTGAAACCACTGCTTGCGGAGGCACCACTGGAGTGCCCTCATGTGCCAGCGTGCATGACTGACCAACAGTATGCAGGAAGCAAACAGACCGAGCAGGCGTAGGACCTTCAGGACCGGAACAACCGCCCCGTTGTAAAACAAAGGAATCATTTCCTGAATGTCGAGAATCCTCTGTGGAGGCGGGAATGCTCGACAAACAGTAGTGTCCAGTATTGCCCCTATGAACAGGCTGCGCTGAGAAGGCACCAGGTGAGATTTGGGCACGTTGATCGAAAACCCAAGTTGAACAACAGCCGTGTTGTCACCTGCAAGTGACGCAACACCATCTCCGGAGATTTGGCTTTCAACAACCAATCGTCCAGGTAGGGGTAGACAGGAACCCCATATCTTCTGAGATGAGCCGCTACCACCGCCATCACCTTTGTAAAGACTCGCGGTGCGGAAGTCAGACCAAACGGCAGAACCGCTAAACTGGTAATGTTGCGACCCTACCGTGAAACGCAGATACTTCCGATGCGACTTCAGGATGGGAAGATGAAAGTACGCATCCTGGAGATCGATGGACACCATCCAGTCTTCCTGTTGCAGCGCAAGAAGAACCTGAGCCAGAGTCAACATCTTGAATTTCTCCTGCCTGAGGTAAAAATTCAAAATCCTGAGGTCCAGAATCGGCCTCAAACGTCCGTCCTTTTTGGGAATCAGGAAATACCGGGAGTAGCACTCCTGACCCCTTTCCTGCTCTGGAACCACCTCTATCGCACCTTTCTGTAGCAAGACAAGAACCTCCTGTTGCAAAAGCAACAAGTGGTCTTCTGAACAACCACCTTGGCGAGGAGGGTAAGGAGGTGGATACTCTAGGAAAGGAAGGGCGTACCCATTTTCCACAAGATTCAAAACCCAACGATCCGTTGTAATCAGTTTCCAATCCTGTAGAAATTGGGACACCCGACCCCCAACAGGACCAACATGCTCTAAGATGGCGGATCTAGAGCTGCTTCCCAACGGTGAGGGGAGGAGAGGAGGAGGAGGAGGAAGAGGACTGCTGCCGTGAGGCTCCCTGGCACGGCTTCTGTTCCTACCCCTGTAGGACTTGTATAAAGGGTTCTGCTGCTGCTGCTGACCCTGTTGATACTGCTGACGGCCACGAAAGGAAGAACCCTTCCAAATCCACGAAGGCGTTTGTAACCAAAACCCCTGGGCTGTGTTTGAAGGCCCAGAGATCTAGCAGTGGCCCTACTGTCTTTAAACCGCTGTAAAGCAGAGTCAGCCTTTGATCCAAACAGTCTTGTGCCATCAAAAGGTAAGTCCAACAGAGTCGCCTGGACATCCGGGGAAAAACCAGAAGACCTCAACCAGGCCTGCCTTCTTGTTGCCACAGAAGAGCCCATCACCCGCGCAACAGAATCAGCCGTGTCCATCCCAGACTGGATGACCTGGCGAGCAGCTGCTTGCGAGTCAGAGAGCACCTCCATAAAGCTTGCCCTATCATCCTCCGGGAGCTTAGGAGCCAGCTGTTTCACTCGAATCCATCAAAGCATGGACGTATCTTCCCAGAAGACACGTAGCATTAGTCGACTTCAGCGCCATGCTTGCAGACGAAAATACCTTTTGGCTGCTTGCTCCATCTTTTTCGAGTCTCTATCACCCGGAGTAGTAGGGAAAGCACTCGAAGATTGCTTCGAACAAGAAGCCTGTACCACCAAACTCTCGGGAGTCGGATGAGAAGACAGAAAGGCAGGATCCCCAGGAGCTGGCCTATATCTCCGTGCAATTGTTCTAGAGACAGCAGGAGCGGACAAAGGCTTCTGCCACACCTCCAAAATTGGCTCAGCCAAGGCATCAATGAAGGGTCACAGTGGCTCCGAGACCACCGAAGAGGTATTGAGGCCCTCAGTTAAAATGTTGGCCTTCAACTCAGATGATGGTAACTGAAGACCCAGCAAATCAGCCGCCTTCCTCACGACCACATGATAAGGCAAATTTTCTAGAGGAAGGCCAGCCTTTGGTGAAGAAAGATCGTATTCTGGAGATGCATCTAACCCACTGGCCTCCTGCAGGCCCTCAAAGTCATCGAGAGAGTCCAAAATCTCTCCTTCCTCTTGCTCTTGCATATACTCCTCCTCCTCCAGCAGCCTCTGTGCATCCCTCCTGGAGCGCAGCTTTGTCTTCAGTGCCGGCGTCAGTGGAGCCTGAAACAGAGTCGACGGCGCCGTACGCGGCGCCGGTGACGATGGCAACGGAACAGAAGGCCCCTCCGGAATATCCTTCGGCGCCGCACAAACCGAGACGCCGCCGACCCCACATCCGACGGAGCTCGAGGTGCCGGAATCGACGACCTCGGGCGCCGGAAATGCCACGCCCGAGCCGATGGCATAAAGGGTACAAAGGGTGCCTGAGCATACTGGTGTGGAACACCCAAATTGTAGGCCAAAGGACCTGACGGTACACCCAACGGGATACTGGACCTTGAAAACATCCCATACATCGCGTTCAAGAACTGCGAAGGGTCAGCGCCCGGCAAGGGAAAAGCAGGATAATGATCCGTACCTTTTCGCCCGGGGACCTCCTGAGGTCGAGCTGGATCCAGCGGAGCCGGTGGAGACGGCGCCCGCTCAGGTGACCCCACAGGAATCGGGGACACCTCCTGAGGCGCCGGCGAACCTCCCGACGCTGAAGAGCCCTTCGACGCCGGCGACATCGGAGCCGGGAATGTCTCAGACTCCGCTCTCGGCGAAGGAGACTGGGAGACAAAGTCCTTCCTCCGAAGTCGCTCAGGAGGAGAAGTCGGCCTCGAAGCCCTAGACTTCGACGAATGGAGCCGGGATTTCTTCGACTTCTTATGCTTCTTAGATCTTGAAGTGTGTGACGAAGAAGACTTCCCCCGCTTACAACCTCTCTTCTTTTTGGCTCTGGCCATAAAAAGTTTAGCCTCACGCTCTTTAAGGGCCTTAGGGTTCATTTTCCTGCAGGAACGACACTCTTCGACGTCATGGTCAGAAGAAAGACACCATAGACAGTCTTCATGCGGATCCGTAATCGACATATGCCCTCCGCACTCCCTGCAAGGCTTAAACCCGGACTTCCTAGAAGTAGCCATTTCCAACAATAAGATGAAACAAAGTAGTAAAATGGAGAGTCCCTGGAAAAAACCGTTACGCGTCGACGGCGCGGAAAAAAAGGGAACTGACGTCAGCACGCCGACGAGGTCTTCTTATGGCTCCGATGACGTCTTACGGAGTCGCGAGCGGAGCCGTGCTATTGTGACGTCCTCGTCGTCGTTGGAGAGCTGGGAAAGATTTTCCGCGGAATTGCTGGCGCAAGGGGTATTCAAAAGGTGAGGAATCCACAGGCAGAAGTATCCATCAGAAACAGTATTACATCAAGCAAAAAGTGGAGGTAACCATGAAAACAGATCCTACTTTCTTACAGGGTGCAAGAAGCCATCAGTCAGAGCAGGTGAAGAACACATAGGACTGGCATCGGAGCCCCTTTCCTGGTAGCATGGGAGCAACACACTAATGTACTCTATCCTCTGTGAAGGTGGAAGGGTTTGGGCGAAGGGGGGAATCTAGCACTGCCCCTATGAACAGAAGGGTTCAATGTGAGATTTGGGCACCAACAGAGAAACCCAAATCTTGCAGGAAGGAGGTTGTCGACTGCAGGTGTGACCACACCATCTCCTTAGTCCTGGCCTTCAGACACCAGTCATCCAGGTGGCGAAAACCTTAAATTCATGAACTTTTGAGTTGAGCTGCCACTACCACCATCATTTTTGTGAAGGCTTATGGCGACCTTGTCAGATCAAAAAGAAGGAACGCAAATTGATAGTGAGTCGTGCCCACAACAAAAGCACATACTTCCTGCGGGAGTTCAGGATTAGTATATGGAAGCACTCATCCTGTAAGTCAAGCGACACCATCTAGTCACCAATCTAGAGTGACACTAGGACCTGTGCAAGGGAAAGAATCTTGAACTTCTCCTTACCCAGGAAGGGGTTAAAGACCATGGGGTGCAGCATCAGACAAAGGCAGCCGTCCTTCTTTGGGACAAAAAAGTATTGCAAATAGAACACTTGACCAATTTCCTGCTCTGGCACCAACTCCACAGCTGCTTTCTGAAGCAAGGTTGCCACTTCTTGCTGCAGGATGTTTCTGCGAAAGGTCAGAGTGGGGAAGGGGAATCCAGGGAGAAGGCTGCTGGAAGGGTATGGTATGTCTTTCTGCAACTGATATGACCAACTGGTTTGAAGTTATGGCTTTCCAGGACAATCGGAAAAGGGACACATTGCCCCCCCACCAGCCTCAAATGAATGACAATGGAGAACTAGAGCCGCTTCCCTATAGTGGCTGGCAAAGTGGCTGAAGTGACTGCCTGAGGGGTTGCATGGCCTCTAATCTATCCTAGGTCCTTGAATTGTCGCAGGATAGGATTGTGAGATTGCTGCTTAACAAGGGCTGCTTGGAGTTGATGAAGTTGAGGCCTCTCCCGAAGCCACAAACTTACAAAATTCATGGAATTTCTTGCTTTTGGGATGCAGACCAGGGGAAAGGGGCAGTGGCCAAACTAACTTTGAAGGTTCCAAGGTTGGCTCTGCCTTTTCACCAAACAGTTTGGTAACTTCAAAGGGAACGTCCTTAGTGCTGGACTTAACACTGGATGAAAAAGTGGAGGTTCTCAGCCAAACATGTATCGTGACTGACGGATGTCCCTGTTGTCCCAGTGACTGAACACTCCCAATTCAAGCGAGACTAAATGACTTGCCTCTATGTTGCTTGGCCAACTATATTCTAATCTTGGAAGTGGGCCTGAAGCCCCTGGGGAACTTTAGGGACTGGTGTGCTCGACATACCCTGGAGATCATGCACATAGCACTTTAACTGACACATGGTGTTCAGTGATAGGCTAGGCTATAAGTTGCTTTCTTGGCCCAAGCACCTTTCTTTTTAGATTCCCAATCCACCAGGGCTGTCGGAAAATGTCCGGCTTGAGTCCAGAGTAATTACAAGGCTTTCTGGAGAAGGGTGCTTTGATAAATATGATGGGTCACCATGGGCAAGCATATCTCTCCTGACAACTGATCTTTTAATCGCAGAAGTTGAAGATGGTTTGTGCCACGTAGCCAGCGAGGGGTCTAAAAGAGCCTCATTAAACAGAACCAGGGTCTCCGAAGTGTGGGCTGACGGCTGAAGAACATTGGTTAGGATATTGGCCTCAGTTAGAACTGTGAGCAGGGCAAACTCAAAACATCTGCTACCTTTGGAATTGAGTGATAAGAGGTCGCTCCAGGGGGAAGAGCCTCAGATGGATCCAGAAACTCCAGTTCTGGGGAAGTGTCAAAGCCATTAGTTTAAGCCTGCCCTAGAGATCCCGGTCTGGGCCCCTGACAGTTCGGCTCAAGTCTGTGTCAAACAGGTCATTAACAGTAGGATGTTCTTGGAACTCTTTTTAAGCTGGCATTTTGCCTCCATTCTAGACCTATGTATCAGCACCAGAGACTGGGAACGTTAAGTGGCCCCTTCTGAAGTCAGCAGCAAAGGTGTTGTAGGTACGATGGAAATCTGGGCCTGAGTGCTGCAGGCATTGAGGGTCTCAGCTGAATCGGCACCAGCACTAGGGGTGACGATGTAAAGCAGCAAATAAAAGGAGCAAATGTCACCCAGGTAAGGTTCATTAGTGTGAACCAAAATGGCATCCCCTTAGATCCCATGGGGCCCGAAGGTACTCGAGAGGAAACCACAGAACGCCTGAAAACCTCAAACATGGAGTTGAGGTAAGGTACCAGAACCGCTCCAGGAGCCAAAAAGTCAGGGAACAGTTGTGGAGCTAAGGGCAGCAGCAGAAACTCTGCAAACTCTGACTCCAAAAAGAAGCCCAAGAGCGGCCTCTTCAACTTACTTTGCTTATCCTTACTTCCAGGACTCATCTTTGTCTTTCTTGTGTTTGACGATGGGATCTCAACTCCAGCAATGCCGGAGACCAGTAACAGGGTCTGGACCTACGCCTGCCCTGCAGTCCTTGGCACTGGCCATAAAGAGCTTGCTTGACCTCCACTCTCTTTGATTGCCTGTTGCATAATCTGGCACAACTCATAAGAGTCCTGGTCAGAGGTCAGGCAACATCAATGCGGAGGTCAGCAACCAACATTTGTATCTCACATTTACCACAAGGCTTTAACCCTTTCCGTGCGTCGGACGGCCGGGAGCCGACCGATGCGATGGTGGACGTGTGTGTCAGACAGCTCCCGGCCATCCTAGCACCCACCCATGGAGGAAGCGCTGGCGCTCCCCCAGTGGGCCGCCCTTTATGTTGCCCCCACTGGGGAAGGCAGGGGAAGCCCTTCCCTTGCCTCCCTCCCTCCCCCCCTACACATCTAATGTCGTCAGCGCGCCGTCATTACATGATACCGGACGCGCTGGAAGCCATTTGCTTCCAGCGTGTCCTTTAAACAGGTGGTCAGTTTCTCCTCGGGAGGGGTGGGGGGGGGATTTTAACAAAAGGGTTTTGCTTTCCTCCGATGACTCTTTAGCATTCCTGCTGCACGATCGCGCAGCATTAATGCCCACCAGGCACCAGGGATTTCTTATTTTTTTTACTTTAAATGATGTTAACTGTTAACATATTTCCTACCACCCAGCGTTCCCCCAGGTCTCCCGATAAAAATGGTACCTCATCGCGTGGGTGGGCCAAGTACCCACGACAGACAAGGGCCCAAAATGTATCGAGGAGACATCAAAATTACCGATCACAAAACAACCTGGTTTTGCGGGTGGGGGTCACCTGGGTTTTTGGCCCCGGGCTCGGTGGCCATCTTGGGAAACTACCAAGCCCACACATTTCTGAAAACTAGACACCTGGGGGAATCCAGCGAGGTATGGCTTGCGTGGATTCCCCAACGTTTTCCTACCCAGAATCCCCTGCAAACCTCAAATTTAGCAGAAAAAAACATTTTCTACATATTTGTGTGTGGAATCACCGTGCCGGCACAAATGTCCTACCCCACAGCGTTCCCCTCAGTCTCCCGAGTAAAATGATACCTTACTTGTGTGGGTGTCCAATGCAGAATTGGCTAAAAACGTATTTTTTAAAAACTTTACCGCTTACAATTCGCGGTGCTATACCTTTAATCCCTATGTTTTTGGCTCTTCCCAGTCACAGGCCCCTTACCCCACCCACACAGGTGAGGTATCATTTTACTCGGGAGACTGAGGAGAACGCTGTGGGCTTGTTCATTTGTGCCGGCACTGTGATACCACACAAAAATGTGATTTTCTTTCAGCTAAATTTGAGGTTTGCGGGGGATTCTTGATAGGAAAACGTTGGGGGGTCCATGCAAGCCATACCTCGCTGGACTCCCCTGGGTGTCTAGTTTTCAGAAATGTGTGGGTTTGGTAGGTTTCCCAAGATGGCCGCCGAGCCCGGGGCCAAAAACCCAGGTGACTCACTTGCAAAACCAGGTTGTTTTGTGATAGGTAATTTTGATGTCTCCTCAAAACGTTTTGGGCCCTTGCCTGTCGCGGGTACTTGGCCCACCCACACGAGTGAGGTACCATTTTTATCGGGAGACCTGGGGGAACGCTGGGTTTTAGGAAATTTGTGGATCCACGAAGATTCCAGAACTTTTCCACACAGAAATGTGATGGAAATGTGTTTGACAAGGTTTGCAAGGGATTCTGGGTACCAGAACCTGGTGAGAGCAAGACAAGTCAACCCATCCTGGATTCCCCTGGGTGTCTAGTTTTCAAAAATGTATAGGTTTGCTAGGTTTCCCTAGGTGCCGGCAGAGCTAGGGTTCAAAAGCCAAAGCTAGGCACATTGCAAAAAAAGGGTCAGTTTTTACTGTAAAAATGAGGTGTGTCCACATTGCGTTTTGGGCCGTTTCCGGTCGAGGGCACTAGGCCTACCCACACAAGTGAGGTATAATTTTTATCGGAAGACTTTGGGGAATGCGGGGTGGGTGGAATTTTGTGGATGCACGCAGATTCTAGAACTTTCCGTTACAGAAATGTGAGCAAAATGTGTTTTTTTTTTTTTTTTTTACAAAGTTTGAGGTTTGGAAGGGATTCTGGGTAACAGAACATGGTGAGAGCCAGACAAGTCACCCCATCCTGGATCACCCAGGGTGTCTAGCTTTCAAAAATGTATAGGTTTGCTAGGTTTCCCTAGGTGCCGGCAGAGCTAGGGTTCGAAATCCATAGCTAGGCACTTTGCAAAAAAAGGGTCAGTTTTCACTGTAAAAATGTGGTGTGTCCACATTGCGTTTTGGGCCGTTTCCTGTCATGGGCACTAGACCTAACCACACAAGTGAGGTACCATTTTTATTGGAAGATTTGGGGAATGCAGCGTGGGTGGAATTTTGTGGATCCAAGCAGATTCCAGAACTTTCCATCACAGAAATGTGAGAAAAATCCGTTTTTTTAACGAAGTTTGATGTTTGCAAGGGATTCTGGGTAACAGAACCTGGTGAGAGCCAGACAAGTCACCCCATTCTGGATCCCCCAGGGTGTCTAGTTTTCAAGGAAATATAGGTTTGCTAGGTTTCCCTAGGTGCCGGCAGAGCTAGGGTTCGAAATCCATAGCTACGCACTTTGCAAAAAAAAGGGTCAGTTTTCACTGTAAAAATGTGGTGTGTCCACGTTGCGTTTTGAGCCATTTTCTGTCGCGGGCACTAGGCCTACCCACAAAAGTGAGGTATCATTTTTATCGGGAGACTTAGGGTAACACAGAATTGTAGAGCAACTGTTATTACCTATTGACTTTCGATGCAGGTCTGCCTTCCAAACGAAAGACAATATGTAAAAAAGAAGTCACTTTGAAAAATGACCTATAATTCTCACGCTAGTATGGGTACTCAATTTCGGAAATGTGCAAATAGCTACTGTTTCTAAACTATATTTTGTTCCAATTTCAGAAATGCATATGTGCCTTTCATCCCGATTTTTCACTGTATATATTTTCCCAAATGAATTGCTATATACCCGGTACACAATAAAAAACCATTGCAAGACACTGCTCAGTTATTGGCTCTGGGTTCGTCAGGTTCTTAGTGAACCTACAAGTCCTATATATCCCCACAACTAGAAAACTCCAGCGGATGTAACGTATATTGCTTGAAAAATTCTGTCATACTTAGAAGAAGTTACAGGTGAAAGCGTTGGCACAAATGGCTGTTTTTTTCAACTCAATTTAAATTTTTCCTATTTTCAACTGTTCGTTTCTATAAAGAAACCTTGAAGTATCTACACAAATGACCCCTTGCTAAATTCAGAATTTTGTCTACTTTTATAAAATGTATAGCTTTCCAGGATCCATTATTGCTTTCATACCCATTTCTACCATTAACTGGAAGAAGGTTGAAAGCACAAAAAAATAGAAAAAAATAGGCTATGTCCCAGTTAAATGCCAAAACTGTAAAAAAATGTTGGTTTTCTGACAAAAGTAAGTCAGTCCCTGAAAGCTGGGAAGATGGTGATTTCAGCACCAAAAACCCTTTGTTGATAGCATTTGCAGGGAAAAAACCAGATGCTTTCGTTTGCAGCACTTTACCACTTTTCCCAAATAAAAAAAATTTTAAAAAAAGATTTTGCTGTTTTTTTGGCTGATTTCTGGGTCCCCTCCAGGGGAATCCACAAACCCTGGGTACCTTTAGAATCCCCATGATGTTGGAAGAAAAGGACGCAAATTTAGCTTGGATACCTTGTGTGGTCAAAAAATTACAGGGGCCTGAGTGCAAACTACCCCAAATAGTTAAAAAAGGGCTTGGCACAGGGGGGTGCGGGGGTAGGGAGGGAAGGGGGGGTGGGGGTGAGGAGGCCTAGCAGCAAAAGGGGTTAAACCTGACCTCTTAGGAGGGGACATGCACTGTGTGAGATTTTTAGGAGAAATGAGCTCGGTAACGGACTCAAAATTGTGGGAAAACAGGAAATTACATCAGTAGGACGATGAGGGAACAATAGGAGGTCGGTGATTTTACAGGCACGTCGCTTTCGAAGTCAAGTGAAGCCAGCACACCCTATTGCCGGGGTAGGGATATGGAGAAACAATTTCCAGACCAGCCGGATGACTTGGCAGAGTTCACAAGGTGAGAATCCGTAGGGTGAAGTATCCATCAGGACATGAGATGCCAGCCTGGCTAAGACGCAGGTGCAAATCAATACGATGGACACAATGGCATGCCTCCAGCTTATTTAGAATTCATCACTTTATTCCAGAACAAAAGCACAAAAACTCTTGATCAGTCTCTTGTGCTGTCAAGGACTGACTACATCGGAACAGACTTCTACCCACCCTCCACCCTAAAGGCCACATTACATTTACAGACTTGCTTCATCACAAGGACTAGAACAGAAAAGGTAACTATATTTCGCCTGTATTAATTAATACTTCGTCTTCCCTTGAAAGCGACAGTAATGTTATGTTATGTTGTGAGAAGTTGGCCTGGTATATGCTGTCCACTAATTATAGTGGGCACCTTGCACCAGTCCAAACAACCCCTTATTGGAGATAGGTTAAAGACAACCTTTATTGAAAGCTATCCTAGTGGTAGCTATGGAGAGCAGCCTTCAGGCTAAGTCTTGAAGGAATGTAAAGCAGCTTGTTTTACCAGTCTATAATCTCGAGTGACCAAATGAAAGAGGACCACACCAGGTATATATTTAAAATATATGTATTTAGTCTTAAACACACCCCTCTAGTCTCTTTATGAGGCTAGAGTTCAAGTACATAAGTTACAAGTCGAATATCAACAGTAATAGCACAAATACACGTTTGCGCCCTAGGGGCGTACCAAACCATATACCAATAAAGTGGTATAAGAACCACGACTGAGCTAGACACAAGGCCTAGAGCCTGTAGAAGTGCTTGGCCCTCAAGGAACCACCCAAGGTAGTGACACAGGGGACCCACGGGGGACGCGTGCAGTGTGAGAACACAGCCGTGAGCCGCCGTTGACTTCTATGGGGAATGTCGCGGTTGGAGTTTTAAAGAAAAAGGACACTTAGAGGAGGACTTGGAGCAAACCCCTTTAGAACTAGGCTGTTCTGGAGTCAATACCCACGGGAGCACCGGAGTACTCGGGTTACCTCACCCAGGGAAGCCGGGTGCATAGGTGTCTTTCGGGGTCGGGTTTCGTCGTTGTTTTCAATGGTGATCTGCTGCAAAGTGCTGCTGGCGACCAAGTCGAAAGTGTTCGGGTGGATCCAAGGGTGGATCGAAGATCTGAAGAACCTGAAAGCAGAGGGGACAGAGTCTGGGTCACTAGCCAGTGACCAGGAAGGCGATGAGCAGATGCCCACCGATGTCGGGTGCTTCAGGTAGGTTGACGGTCGTCTTGACTCTTCAGCCACGAGGTCCAGGAGGCGACGACCAGGATTCGAGCTGTCCCACGACGTCGGTCGCTTGCTGAGGTGTCGGCGACCGGATTGGACCTAACAAGCCTTGGCAACGGCAAGTCTCGTGGAAAGGAAGAAAGGACGGTGGTACAGACCATCAAGGTCTGAGGGACTCACCCAGCAAGGGTAAGTCAGGGCACGTCTGGAGCAACCAGGGAAGCCCAAGCAGAAGAAGAGTTGCCTTCGGGAGGGCCCACAAGCGACCGCGAAGGAGCCTCGAGTGGACGCACTTGGAGCTGGCTCACAGGACACTCGTGGAGTGGAGGCCAGTGATCTTCGGTGCAGTCGGTGCTGGAGGCTAGGGCTACTCGGAGCCCAAAGCACAACTTCGTGGGAGACCAGGAAGAGGATGCACTTGCAAAAGTTCTCGGTGTCCAGGGGTCACGGTTCCACGTTACCCACGACAGCTACGGGCCTCAGCTTCGCTGGGGACTCAGGGCAGCTTCGGGGAAGTCTGGAAATCCACCTCTGGTGATGCAAAGACTTCGGCGTCCGGCGGGAGCTTCAGCGATGCAGACCGGACAGTTGCTTCTTTGGTGCCTGCCAAGCAGGGGAGTCACTCCTTGACCCCAAGGGAGATTCTTCAGTCCTCTAATCTTGAAGTAGAGCGTCGAAGGTCCAGGATTCGGTTTCAGAGTTTCGTCCAGGGTAATCTAAAGTCCTAAGGACTGGGGTCCCATACTTATACGAAGTTGGGGGTTGGACATACTCTGGGGACCCACCTATGGGAGGGTCAGGGAAGAGGGGTGGTTACACCCATTCCCTTTGTCCAGTTTCACGCCAGAGCAGGGGCAGGTAGCCCCTGCAACCGGTTTGAACTGGCATATGCACAGGGACACCAAATGTGCCCCCAGTGCAGGACTTCAAAGCACCAGAGAGTGCTCCCGCCCAGCCCCAATACACACTATCCTGTCTGGGGAGGTGGTTACACCTCCCTTCGACAGGAAACCTATTGTCCAGGCCTCCCCTGCCGGAGTTTGTCAGCAGCAGGAGGCCAGACCCGCGTCTGTGGCAGCGGCATCCATTTTGTGATGCCAGGGCTCTGGAAAGAAGTTACCGGGTAGCCCGGTGTGTACATGTCTCTCCCTCTAGAAGGGTGGAATGCTACCCCCGCCGCCAGGACTGACGGGGGGGTAGTATTCCAAGATGTTTGACACCAAACACGACATGTTTTGGTGCAGCTAGTCCAAAGTTAGCATTGTACCGCGAGGATATAATGCACTTAAGAGTATATGGTCAGGCTGTACCACAAACCGCATCAGAGGAGGGACTCCCAACGCTGCAGAGGGGCTCTGCTCATGCAGGGGCACCCTCTCACATAAAAACCAAGCACTCTGCCTTCAGGATTGGTAAGGCCTGCCATAGGAGTGACTTATAGGTTTATGTGTGTGTGCCATGGTAGTGATATAGGTAGCCTATACCACAGTAAGGGGTGCATGCACCACCTTACCCAGGCTGCAGTAGCAGACCTGTGGTGTCAGTTTGGCTGGCCTTCCAGGGGTGGCATAATACATGCTTCAGCCCCTGGCAGGCCTCTGAGGTACCTATGCCCTGGGTACATAGTATACCATATACTAGGGACTTATAAGGGCACTCCAGATTCCAATCAAAGATGTACCTAAGGTACATGGAAACCATTTTAGAGAGGAAGCAGCTAGGCTGGGGTTCTGATTAGCAGGGCCCCAGCCAGACTAAAGTCGAAAAACAGTGAAGCATCAGCAAAAAGTGGGGGTACCCATGTGAAGCAGATCCTACTCTCCTACATATGTTATATGAATTTGTAACGCGCGCGGCTACTCATGAGTGTCCCGGCGCGGAGCCTAGCGGGGTATGGGCAGAAAGCTTCAGGGAAATAGATGGGTTTTCCATTTCCTCTTGAAAACGACTGGGTCCTGAATGGTACGCAGAGCAAGAGGAAGAGCATTCCAAGCAACCGCCGCTTTCACTGCAAATGAGCTGCCCCCTATCCTCTTAAGCTTGAAACGAGGGACCTGAGCATAACATAAGGAGGAGTAACGCAGGGAGCATGCAGGAACATAGGAGGAAAGGCGCCTCTGCAAGTAGAGGACCACAGCCATGGAGAGCACGGTGGGCTAAAGCTATCAGTTTAAATTTGACTATCCACCAAGGGGAGCCAGTGGAGAGAGTGCAGCTGTTGGCGAACACTGCTCCTAGCCGGCACGCCCAATAAAAGTCTGGCTGCCACTGTAACTTCTTCAACAGGTAGCCCGGGATACCAGCATAAAGGGCGTTGGCATAGTCCAGCCGTGACAGAATCAGCACACAGGTGACCGTTTTCCTCGCCATCAGAGGTAAGAGGGGGAAAAAATCTTCTGAAAGTTTTAAGCAGGCCGAAGCAGCAGCCAGCCAGCTTAATGTGAGTCGAGAAGGAAAGACACTCATCGAACCATACCCCAAGATTTTTGGCTGGCTTCCCTGACGAGGTGGGTAATGGAAGCTCAGGAGGCCAGAGCTGCTCTCTGAAGTTAAGGGGGAATTGACCAAATAGCAGAATCTCCGACTTTTCTTCATTGCACTTAAGCTGCGCTTCCGCCAACCATTTAAAGATGGAAGATAGGCAATGATGAACCAGAAGAACAGAGTCCACATCTTTGTCCCAGGTAAAAAGCAGCTGGGTGTCGTCAGCGTAAGCCACCTTGGCCCCCAGCTTCTCTGCCAGATAAATCAGAGGAGTAACAGATATTAAAAAGAAGGGGGCTAAGGGAGAAACCCTGGGGGACACCCGTTGTTACTGGCTGAGGGGAGGAGGACGACGGTGGAATCCAGATCTGCTCAACCCGCCCTTCCAGGAAGGACCGGAGCCAGCCCCACACGGCACCCGACAGACCAATCTTGGCCAGACGTGACAGAAGAAGTGAGTGCGGGACTGTGTCGAATGCCGCCGAGAGGTCAAGCAAAATTAATGCAGCTCTCCCGCCGGCGTCCAAACACTCCCGGATGGCCTCCGCCACCTCCACCAGCACGGTTTCGGTACTGTGGGACGCTCGGAACCCTGATTGGGCTGGATGCAGGAGCGCCTTCCTTTCCACAAAGTCAGTCAGCTGTTTATTTACCACCTTCTCACACACCTTCGCCAAAGCAGGAAGGAGGGAGATAGGCCGGTAATTCCCTGGACATAGAGGGTCCAGTGACGGCTTTTTTTAGGAGTGGCAAGATCTTAGCCTCCTTCCAGGCCTGTGGTACCACCGCATTTTGGAGAGACATGTTAATATACAATAGTATACAAGAAAGCATATATTACTCAAGATTCTACAGACATCCAGCACCTGATATGAAGCTTCTAAATTCAAAGTATCAGGTTGGCTTAACTCTATATGGAGATTGAAACTCAGTTCTTGGAATACCCAGCTTTGAAAAAGGAACGTATACTGATATTTTACTGGCAGTGCTACTAGATTACTGGACTCCCTGCATCCTAGCTTTTGCACAACTGCCTCGCAGGGTACCTTTAAGGAGGAGCAGAGAATGTTTCTCTACTTAAGACAACTCCCGGTCTGCATCTAATATATAAATTTCTCTAGTTTTGCCTCCTTTCCATCTTCCCTTCCTATCATTTCCACCCACTGTTTCCTCAACCCCTTCTCAGTTGCCTTCTCCTGGCCCAATTTGTGGTAGCTTCTTCTTTTAATGAACAATCCTAGATTTTATCCATTTGAAACTCATGGCATGTAACATGGCTTTGATAGTTACTTACTTGCCGTCAATTGGCTGTTTTTGTTACTTTTAATCTTTGTGATTGCTCTACTTCACCATGTAAATGTTGCACTCTGTAAAGGGCTCTAACCCCCACTAGCCGTTTTCACACTATATAAAACTGGAAAAACAAAATGATTTCATACTCAATGTGTGACATTAGAATCTACAACTACACATTTTGCTCCTTAATTAGCTGAAACTGCAAAATCTGCTTTCAAATTTACTATATAAAGCTCTGTCAATCTCTGGGCCTGGCTTAATAAATACAAATAAATGGAGAAAGGGGTGCAAGCTTATTCAGCTTTGATAGCAACACCGGAGTAAAATCGTGCTTGAGTTGAAGGACCGCTCCTATTACAGAATGATGGAACTGTCAGACAAACGTGAAGAAAAGTAACTGCCATATAAAAAATGGGTAATGAAAGATTTATGTACAAATTAGATCGGAGCAGGAAGCCTTTTCAGATCCAATGGGTAGAGAGGACCTTTCCACATCTAGAAGGAATTCGGGAGGGGGGGAGAAAGAGAGGGGGATACATCCTCCCTAGTACAATATGCATCAAACTTTCAGGTATCCCGCCTAAAATAACGGGTGTGATCACTTCTAGACGGGGAAGAAGAGAGAACAGAAAGGGGGTTCATAAGAAATTCGCCCCGACTCCACATTAGTGTAGTAAAGAAAAAAAATCCTTTTTTTTTTTTTTAATTAACCCTCACACACTCTAGTAGTGTCATACTTTATCATCGGGTTCACCCGGACTCCTAAAGGTCAGGGTGGGCTCAACCATCTTCCAGGGAGCTCTTACAAAGAAGAATGACCAGGGGGCTTAGCTAGAGATTCCAAATACCTCAGCTTCTCCAAGGTATCCCTTTATTATTGTCGAAGTCAGGGAAGATTAAAAATAGAAGAGTGGTTTGTTTAGGATTCATTGGTCTTATGACCCTATGTTATACTGACATGTTTCAGCCCTACTCTAAAGCCTCATCAGGTTCGGGGCTTTTATCAAGGTAATCTAATGATACTTCCCTGGCTGGTGCTGTGGATAATATCCTATATGCAATTTTAGCCAAGCAACATTGTGTATGCTAGGGCAATCTACATACTTGCCCTCATTTTGTCTCGTTGAGGTTCAACCTGCAAAGGAAACAAATTTACATATACATATTTACAATGCTTGTTTTTTGTGACCTTTCACATGAAATTCACATAATTTCATTGTGGTTATCACCTCCTGCATGCATCTCCCAGTGCATGCTTGTCTCTCATTATCAATGTCACTCCTACATTCTTGAAGTATCTTTCTGTCGCGCATTTATTGCAGATATCACCAATTTATCACCTTGGTGCACGTAGGGTCAGTACGCATGCCATGCATCAAGCTCAATCAATATTTGTGCTTAAAAAACAAGTTACTTACCTTCAGTAATGATATATCAGTAAGAGACAGATTAGTTATAGATTCCTTACCTTATAATTACCCCCAGGCGTCAGACTGGATCTGGCGAATTTTTTGTCAGCAGTACCCCTGCGCGTCGAAAGGTGGCGTCGGTTGGCTCCGCGTTCGTCGTTGTCGCCGGGATGACGTCGCGGCAGCTACTTAGACGCCGCCCTCGCGCGTGGACGTCAGTTCTTTTACACGACATTCCACGCCAGAAGCGCAGAGCCATGCAAGACACTGACCACTGGTGCCCAAAACTAGGGCCCTGAAAAGGGATTCCCTGACCCTAGAAGTCAGTTCGCAGAACGGGGGAGGATGGGTGGGGCGGTAAGGAATCTATAACTAATCTATGTCTCTTACAGATATATCGTTACCGAAGATAAGTAACTTGTTCAGCTGAAAGACACAATTAGTTATAGATTCCTTACCTTGGAATAGATACCCCAGCAATATCAACCACGGAGGTGGGTCTGCGAACTAAGTTCACACCATAAGTCCTGGAGCCGTCTCTCCGGACTTGGCTGTCCAGGCAGTAGTGTTTTGTGAACGTGTGCAGAGATGCCCACGCAGCTGCCTGACAGATGTCATTGAGGGGGACACGCCGTCCCAAAGCAGTGGTAGCTGCCGTCGCCCTGGTGGAATGGGCGTGCAGTCCCATTGAAGGCTCCTTCTTTGCCAAAGAGTAGCAAGCTTTGATGCACAAAACGACCCACCTGGAGATGGTCCATTTGTGCATGGCCTGACCTTTTTTGGCGCCCACGTAGCCAACAAAGAGCTGGTCATCCACCCGGAATTGCTTGGTGCGATCCAAATAAAAGGAAAGCGCATGTTTTGGATCCAGACGGTGGCGCCTCTCTTCCTCCTTTGAAGGAGGCGGAAAGAAGGTGGACAAAGTGATGGTTTGACCAATGTGAAAAGAAGTAACCACCTTGGGAAGAAAGGACGGTCTGGTTCTGAGGACGAACTTGTCCGGATGAACAGCCAGAAAAGGAGGTTTTGAAGAAAGAGCTTGGAGATCACTCACCCTGCGAGCAGAGGTGATGGCAACCAGAAAGGCAGTCTTTAGAGTAAGAAGTCTGAGAGGACAGGTATGAAGCGGCTCAAAGGGAGCGCACATAAGGTAAGTAAGAACCAAGTTCAAGTCAACTGAGGCATTACGAAGGGAACAGGAGGAAAAAGATGAGTAATGCCTTTAAGGAAGCGATTTACAACAGGGGACTTGAAAAGAGAAGGCTGTTCAAGAAGCCTAAGAAAGGCTGAAATGGCTGAGAGGTAGCCCTTAAGAGTGCCCAGAGCAGAGCCCTGCTGGGCCAAAGAAAGGAGGAACAAGAGAACCTCAGAAAGAGGGGCAAAAAGGGGATCCACAGCCTTTGCTGTGCACCATGCCACAAATTTGTTCCATCTGCAGGCATAAACCGTCTTGGTGGAGGGACGCCTGGCTGCCAAGATATCAGACTTCGGGAGGCAGGTCAAAAGCAGTCAACTGCCACTGCTTAATCTCCACGCAAGGAGGTGGAGACTGGACAGGTTCGGCTGAAGGACTGTCCCCTGCTGCTGCAACAGAAGATCCTCCCGAAGAGGCAGTCTGATCGGAGGATCGATGGCCATGTGTAGCAGCTCAGGATACCAGACTCTTCGTGCCCAATCCGGAGCCACCAGAATGACTTGGGCCCGGTCACGCTTTATCTTCTTCAGCACTCTGGGCAGAAGTGGTATAAGCAGAAAGGCGTATAGAAGACCGCAACTCCACTGTGTCGCCTTGGAAATTCCATGGAGGTGGGAGACGACAGCCTGGGGCGAGCCCGCCTTCATCAGCCAGTTGTCAAGATAGGGAAAGACTGGAACCCCTGATCTGCGCAGATGAGCTGCGACCACCGCCATCACTTTCGTGAACACCCGAGGGGTGCTGGTAAGGCCGAAGGGGAGCACAGTAAACTGAAAGTGCTCTTGGCCTACCGTGAACCGCAAGTAGCGCCGGTAGGACGGGGATGTGAAAGTAAGCGTCCTGCAAGTCCAACGCTACCATCCAGTCTCCAGGGTCGAGAGCAGAAAGGACCTGAGCGAGCGTCACCATTTTGAACTTCTCCTTCCGGAGGAAGCGGTTGACTTTTCTGAGATCCAAGATAGGACGCAGGCCTTTGTCCTTCTTGGGCACCACAAAATAATGGGAATAGCAACCACGACCTACTTCTGGGGCAGGAACTAGCTCGATGGCTCCCTTGGCCAAGAGAGCCGTAACTTCCTGTTGGAGAAGAGCCAGATGATCCTCCGACATGCAATGGTACTGAGGTGGCATGGCTGAGGGGGTTGGGGGGGGGGAGGGAGGTAGTCTCAAAGGGGAGGGAGTAGCCCCTTCGGACTATCTGCAAAACCCACCTGTCCGACGTGATGATGCGCCAGTGGGGGAGGTGATGGCAAATCATGCCGCCGACTGGCGATCGGTGGCCCTGAAAGGTCGGACTAGGAGGGTTTGGAGGCTGCTGCAGAGGGGGCTGTGGTGGACTGGCCCGCTTGCTGGCCCCCAGAACCACACCAGTGGTTCCCCCGACCCTGGCCACACAGGTGCTGAACAGCTTGCGCCGGCCTGTGGCTCTGGGTGGAACATGGTGGGGCACCCCTACCGTAGCCACGAAAGGCGCGAAAGGCAGACTGCGCAGGGCGGGTGGTGGAGAGGCCCAAGGACTTGGCCGTAGCCAGAGAGTCCTTGAAGCGCTCTAGCGCGTTGTCTGCCTTGTCGCCGAACAGGCGACGGCCATCAAAGGGCATGTCCATAAGGGTAGCTTGGACATCCCCGGAGAAACTAGTCGACCTCAGCCAGGCGTAGCATCGAAGGGCTACCGACGTGGAAATCGTCCTGCCTAGCGAGTCGGCGGTGTCCAGTCCAAAGCGAATGGCAAACTTGGCTGCGTCTCTCCCCTCGGCAACTGCACGGGAGAGGACGGCCCTGGCCTCCTCCGGGCACTGGGGCAGCACCTGCGCCACCGTATCCCACACGGAGTGGGTGTAACGGCCCAACAGACATGCAGTGTTAACCGACCGCAGTCCCAAGCTGGAGGAAGAAAACATCTTCCCAAGGTGGTCCAGCTTTTTGGATTCCCTATCAGGTGGTGCGTTAGAGAATGCACCTTTGGACGTGGAGGCTTGGACCACCAAGCTCTCAGGGGTGGGGTGTTGGGAGAGGAAAGTGGGGTGGCCCGGGGCCGGGCGGTGGCGTCGGGCAATCATCCTATCCACGAGAGCCCCTGTGTTGGGCCTGGACCAGGTGCCCAAAAGGATGTCAGTAAGGGCTTCATTAAACGGCAGCAGGGGCTCTGAAGAGCTCGCTGTCGGTTGAAGCACCTCTGTCAGGTTAGTCCTGACCGCCACCGTAGGGAGCTCGAGGTTGAGAGCCTCGGCAGCCCTACGCAACACCACTGCATAAGACGCCCCCTCCTCCGTAGCCACGGCAGGAGGAGAAAACATGCCAAGGTCTGGCTTCCCCCAGTTCCTCTATCCAGTCCGGTTCATAACCCAACTGGTCAGTCAAAGGGTCTCCAGACCCCTCCCAGTCCTCCTCACCCTCCTCTGGTGGCCAATCTGGCCTAAAAGAACCAGGGTAGAACAGGGTCACAAAAGTACCCGCCGGTGCCGGATTCGGTCGACGCCGGTCCGGTGCCGTGTCTACGTCAGGATGGAGGCCGGGGTCGACGCCTGCTGGGGACACAGCCGGCCTCTGTTGCAGACGTGGTGCCATTGGAGTCGGGGGAGGTGTAGTCAGGTCGACCGGCGCCGATCCGGATCCAGGCCTGGATCCAAGGGGACCTTGAGGTGGGGGGGGCCGAAGCTGCCGGCGTCGAAGGCCCAGGGCCCCCAGCTGAGTCGGCGGGGCCCGAAGGCACGCTGGCAGAGTCGGGCTGCCCAAAGATGGCATGCATCGCTTCGTAGAAACTCCGAAGCTGGGCAGGGGTCCCGGGAAGGGAGGGAAACCCGGAGTAGACCCAGCGAGCTCCGCACGAGGAGCACCACACCCGCATCCCTCGTCGCGTCGGCCGACAGATGGGGAGAAGTCGAAGAGCCACAGTGCTTCTTTGACTACTTCTTGTGCTTTGACTTACCGGAGGAGTGCGAAGACTTGGAAGAAGATTGGTAATGGTGGCTTCGCGACCGGTCCCTCGACCTCCCGCGCAACTGGGACCTCGAACAACGAGGAGCGGACTGCCGGGCCTCGAGAAGCTTTCGGGACCAAACCCGCAAAAAGTTCGGATTCATGGTCCGGCAGTCGGAACACGACTGAGTCATGGCCGGGTTCCAGACAGAACAGGCACACGCAGTGCGGATCAGTCACCGACATCAGCCGTCGGCAGGAACCGCAAGACTTGAAACCGGGCATCCCTGACGTGCACCAGGAGTCGAAGACTCAAAACGACGTCGACAAAAGTCAGCAAAAAGTCAGTCAAAAAGTGACTGGACGTACCGCTCTCTCCGGATCTGCGCTGGCTGGCGCGGAAGAAAGAACGGACGTCAGCGCGCGAGGGCGGCATCTAAGTAGCTGCTGTGACGTCATCCCGGCGACCACGACGCCAACGACGGACGCAGAGCCGACCGACGCCACCTTTTGACGCGCAGGGGTACTGCTGACTAAAAAGTCTCCGGTTCCAGTCACACGCCTGAGGGTAATTCTAAGGTAAGGAATCTATAATAGTCTTTCAGATTTTTTTCTTACGTGCTTTTCATGCCCCGGCTTCTCGCCTATTTCATACTGCGTCTCCCAGCTTGTGGTGGATAAAAGCCGGGAGCTGCGTGATTATATCAGCCGTGTCAGTTTCCAGTTTTCGGAAAGCAGGCGTCATGTGACTAACGTGTCGTGTGGCATGCTGCATCGTACATCAATACTGGACTACTAGACTGCTGAGCTTGCTGGGAAGCGTAGTTATTTTTTGTATGGTATACCTCATCTGAACTAATGTAATACAAACCATCTAGATCCCTCGAAGAAACTTTCTCAGCCTATATGGGCATTCATTTACCATGGATAAATGTCCATCAGAGAACATATAACATTATGCTCTAACCTGGGATAGCAGCAGTGCAGAGCATCTGACCTACTTGCCAGTATCTGATACGAAAAGTGAACTAACCAACCAATACTATCAGCACTCCAAGGTCCGGTAAAATTAAAGTAAAATACTCACAAGTATACCATACAAAAAATAACCACTTCCTAGCAAGATCAGCAGTCTAGTAGTCCAGTATTGACGCACGATGCCACGCGACACGCTGTACGTGTTGGTCACGTGATGCCTGCTTTCTGAAAAACGGACAGCTGATATCACGCTGCTCCCGGCTTTCATCCACCACAAGCCGGGAGACGCGGTATGAAACAGGCGAGAAGCCGGGGCAGGACCCTTGATGAAGTGAGTTGTGTCTGCTACCTCTTGGGAGCTCGATCCAGCTTCCGAACCAGCACTATGGTAGAAAGTAGGGTGACAGACTAGCACGCCTAATTCTTTGCTTTCCTGTTTCTCTACATACATCAACATTACGCATCATTCAAAGCCACGATATGAAGAAAAATTTACAGACAAATGTTCAAAAATCTATTACATCAGCAACTTACATGTATCCATGACAAATTTATGCACACACCTGGACTGTTTAAACAATCTTAGAATCAATCATATGATATCATCCTAGTTTCCAGCACTCCAACTTCCCCCCACAATCCGGGACATCCCTGTTCAAGATCACTAAGATACATGGTTTTCAACCTCATTCCACACATTACTCCAACCAAAAGTATGATCTCCCATAAGAGGGGGTTGAATGGGTCAATGATTAAAGTCAACCAAATTTTCATTAGCGTTCGAATCGTCACAGATTAACATGCTTCTTCATTAGAGCAGAAAGCAATAAAATACCTGGGTTGTCAGCCTGTTGGTATTTGCTACAACCAATGCTGTGGAGGCAGTTTGTAACAGCTAAACAACTGCCTGGCAGCTTTAGTAAGCAAATTTCATGCATATTAACAGTCATCTGGCTTTTGCAAACTGAAAACCCAAGCTCTGAGTGATGAACAAGTTACTTAACTTTGTAACGCTCCTTCTGCTGGATACTCTAACCGCAGATTACTCATCCAAAGAAAAACCTTCCAGATGCAGAAATCAGTCCATTTTCACAGAACAGGGTAGTGGATGGTTGGTGAGGAATTGGAGGGGAGAGTATCCACCAGAAAGGTGGTTACCAATGGTAAGTAACTTGTTCTTCTGATGGTTACTTCTAACTGCAGATTCCTCAATTTGTGAACAGATCCCAAAGCAGTACAACCCAAGGGGGCTGGTTCGTGGAATGGCTCAAACCATAAAGTTCTATGGGACTAAATGGGCAAGTGTTTTATAAATGTTTAAACTGACACCTGTGTCGCAGCCTGGCATGTCAAAATCAGGTAGTCCACATGCCATAGCTGCCTTGGCCCTAGTGATGTGAGCCCTCAAGTCCTTTGGAGCCTGCATAGCAAGTTTTGATGCAGAAAACTATCCACCTTTGAATTGTTCTTTTCTGCACAGTCTTGCCCTCATTTGAAAACGTAAACCCCACAAACATCTGATCATCCACCAGATAGTCCTTGGTACGATTGATGTAAAGGCTCAAGGCTCTTTTGGGGTCCAAGTAGTAAAGTCTCTCCTGCTCCTTCGAGGGATGAGGGGGAGCAAAGAATACCAGGAGGGTGACAGATGGCCCGACATGAAAATGCATCACAACCTTCAGGACAAATGACGCCCTAGTCCCCAACAGCAGACTGCAAGCGGAAACAGTTGTGCACAGTGGATAAACAGACAGCTTATAGCTCACTCACGCGACAAGCTGAAGTTAACATTATGAGAGACTTGAGAGTGAGTGGAAATAAGGGACAGCAGTGCACTGGCTGAGAACCAAATTAAGGTCCACTGTGGCGTCACCAAAAGCTTGGAGAGAATTATTTGAAGACAACTTTTCAGAAAGCTCATTACAACAGGCAATTTAATAAGGGCGGTTGATCAGATCAACAAAGGGCTGAAGAATAATCAACAGTGACCATGGCAAGTTCCTGCTCGGCTAAAGACCGCACAAAAAGCAAACCATTCAACAACTTTGCCTGTAGCATATCTGTATTACAGGATAAACACTATGCCACGTCCATATACCAACATAAACATGATTTGCCCCATTACTTCAGGGGGAAAAATCAAAATCAGTCAACTGTTGCCGCTCAATTTTCTTCCATGGAGGTATAGATTACACACGCCCAGGTACAGGACTCTGCCATGCTGTTGAATAGGAGATCCTCTAAAAAGGTCCACCGAACCGAAAGACAGATGCTCATGACCAGAATTTGCAGTACTAAACTCTCCTGGCCTAGTCCGGAGCCATTAACATGACTTGGGACCAGTTGTTCTAGAAATCTAGATCTTCATAAATCGGGACTTTTGGGAGCTCCAGCGTGCACAAATGTCGACATTGCACCTACTCAGCAGTGGAAAACACATTGAGCTAGGATTCTTCCCGTTGCTTGAAGATGCCTGGTACCACCTCCAGGAGTAGCTGCGATTCGTAATTCACTAGGCATTGGATGAGTTTGTCCGTTCTGGAGTTTAAAGATCCTACCCGGATCATGACCGGGGAGATGCCCTGCCGACTCAGCCAGTTCCAGAGGCACAGGTTCACCTGGTACAAGAGCTAGGATTCCTCACCCCACTCCACCCTACTTGTTGCAGTACCACATACATGTGGTGTGGTCCATGAAAATCTGGACGAGCCTCTCTGATGGATGGGCAGTAGGAAGGCCTATAAAGCCAATCGAATGGCCCACAACTCCAACAGACTGATGTAGAGGAGGCTCTCCACCAGAGACCAGAGTCCTCTGATCTCCACCTTTCCCAGATGACCTCCCAGCTAAGAGCAACAGGTCCGGCACTACCATCCACTCTGTATGGCAAAGGGAGAGGCGTCTACTGCCGGTCCAATTGTGATTAAGCAGAATAGAATCCAGTAGGTTCCCTAGGTGCTGAGTCCCACTAAGACTTCACTTTCCACTGTAGAGCCTTTATGTGCCATCTCACGTTGACACCTGCAGGATGTAGAAGACCAAGAAGTCCAAGAGCCACTCTCACCGAGACCCAGGAGTGTGAAAGGTCAGGATCATAGCCCAAATGTCCCGGACTTGTTCACCTGGAGGGAAGGTTCCAAACTGCATCATGTCAGGAAGTGCTCTGCTAAATGGGAGCCCCTGCGAAGGAGTCGGTGTGACTTTGGCACGTTGATTGAGAAGTTCAAAGATGTCAGCATTATCTAGAGGTGGTCTACGACTGGCTAAGGTGATTCCGCCTTCAACAGCAAGTTGTTGAGGTAGGGAAAGACTGGTATCCCAAATCTCTTAAGATCTGCTACAACGACCGTCATCACTTTTGTGAACATCCAGGGGGGCACTGGTAAGGCCGATAAAGAGCATGGAAAATTTTAAATACTCCTAGCCCACGTTCAACCTCATGTAGAGTCTGTGGGACTGTATCCAGTAGCATGAATCCAGGGCAGACAATCTGGGCCAGTGTGAGCATCCTGAATTTGACCTTCCGCAAGAAATTCAGAGGGCGAAGATCTAAAACATTGGCTAAGACCTCTATTTTTGTCTCCTCTGTCCAAAAGAGCTTGCAGTTCTTAGAGCAAGATGGACAGGTGCCCCTGCGAAAGATGCTCTGATGTGGGCGGGAAGTGCGGTGGGTCTAAAAGAAATGAGGGCATAGTCTCAATAAATGATCTGAAGGACTCACTTGCTGGTGTTATCTTTTTCCATCTGTTAAGGAAATGTTTGATCCAGACTCCCACTAGAGGTACACTTGTGTCTTGGAGGCAGCTGAAGCAACAACTTGTGGGGCTGGGAAGTGACCTGCCCCGATGGGCTGGGTATAGTCCTCTTAATCTCCGCCCCTGACAGGACTGGGGTGCTTGTTGCAAGGACAGTGGCCTTGCTTGTAAGCCATCCCTCTTGAGTAGCCCTGAAAGATGTAAAACTGTTGAGGGTATTGTCTCGCAGGGGTGGAAAGGCCTAGGGAATGCATCATGGTTCTCCTTTCTTTAAAGCGTTTCATTGGTGAATAAGCCTTCTCGCCAAACAGGCGAGATCCATAGAACGGCATGTCCATTAGAGAGAATTGCATGTCACCTGAGAAGTTACTGGATCTCTTCCAAGCGTGCAGCCGAAGCACCACACTAGTGCCAACTGCTCTGCCCAAGCATTCGGTAGTGTCCAGCCCAGACTGGATGATGCATTTAGAAGCATTCGAACCATTGTGGATGGTTTATGCCAGGTTGACCAGAAATTCATGGGGGTCTGCCAGCAAGTTCTCGCCAACCATCTCCCACATTGTACGAAAATATTCCCCCAGCAAACAGCTGGCATTAACTGATTGGAGGGCTAGACTAACCAAGGAAAACATTTGCCTCCCCAATGCAATGCCTAGATTCATTTTGATTGTCTCTGGAAGTCTTGGGGAATGAGTTGGATTCCAACTATTGGTGGAAGTATGAACCACCAAACATTCTGGAGTAGGGTGCTGTGTCAAAAAGTCAGGATCACCTAGCACCAGTCTTCAACACCTGGCTATCAATCTTTTCACTGGAGGGTTAGACCAGGTGCCCATAAGAGTGTCAGTCAGGGCTTCAGATAATGAATAAATGTTCGGATGAAGTTTGCATAGGTTGCAAAGCTTCTGTTAGAATATTAAGTTTGGACTTCCATAGCTGGCAGTAGTAAATCCAATACTACACTCACCCATTACCACAGCAAATGAGGCAGCCTCTTCCACTTGTGGTCTAAGGGAGAACACACCACAGTATCCAGATTAGTGTCCAACCATCTGGCCTCTTGCAAGTCGATGAATTGTCATTATTAGTGTGGGGAAAAATAAAACCTCATCTTCACTCCGCTCTAAAGGCTGGGTAAGACTGATAAGGTTGCCCAAGGTGAGGCGGGTATCGCTTGGGAAGTGGAGCACTGGAAAGTTGGCTCTCTGGTCTACCTAGTGGGATCCCTGCCTAATGCACCCCAACTGATGCGGAGGAACTTCATCAGTCCCCCTCAGCCATTAAAGAGGATCGCGCTTGTGGGACTGAACGCCAATCCCAATTTGTTTCCCACATCTACAGTAAGGTTTAACTGGGGATCTCGAAGACCTTGAGGGCCCTGGGCACCTAGGGGGAG
Organism: Calotriton arnoldi; assembly: GCA_963921515.1. Classification (NCBI taxonomy): domain Eukaryota; kingdom Metazoa; phylum Chordata; class Amphibia; order Caudata; family Salamandridae; genus Calotriton; species Calotriton arnoldi. Next base: position 286,405 of record CAWUFW010012868.1, on the reverse strand, counting down.
GGGTGACAGGGTGGATGTTGGCAACAAGATAAACAGGACATCTACATCTGGACAAACTGATTAGGCCCCATCTGACTCCCGATATACCCTGGGTGAGGGTAAAATCACAGAAGCGCTATGTGGTGTGGAGGGGACTCCACACAAACATGCACACATGGTAGGGTCCTGCTGTGGAGCATTCAGCTGGGTGAGCCTCTATCCTTGATCACACTGCTGAAGTGTTGAGACTATGCTGCGGCAGCCAGCCCCGCAGCATGGAATGGCAAAAAAGGAATTCCCTCCCTTTCTGGGAGCTGTAACGACAAGTAATAACCATTGAATCGTATCAATCAAAGAACTAGCTAGTCCAGGCAGCCCCCTAACCCCCGCCCTGGGTTACAGGATTAAAACTCAGGTTTTCCCACCCTCTGGCCTGGGGTCACCTATTCAAGGCCAGTAACTGCTTCCAGAGCAAGAATTCAAGGAGACATTTTGAATGTAATGCAGGATGCTGCTATGGACTTTTACCTGTAAAAGACAAGGGGGCCTTCCCCTAGAAACTGGCATATTAACCTTTGGCTCACACCCGCAGTGAGGAAATTAGGTGTATTATATGGTGTTGTTGTGCAACCTCACCATGTAATACGGTTAGCAACCACTTTAGGACCCTTAGGGTTTGTCTGCCAAACCCTCAGCTCAACCCTGGGTAGTCGTAGCACTGAGCAGCAAGCCTTACACACAGGAACAAGTGTAAAGCATATTTAAACAGCACCAAAACCCTAGGAAATCAACAACTCAAGAAATCCAACACCAATTTATAAAAATAGACTATTTTGATAAGACTTTAGACACTAGACGAAAAAGATCTACCAGTGGATTACAGAGATATGGATTTTACAAGCAATAACAAATAAAAGCAATTACACCCAACCGCGGATCAAGCCTTGACAAAGTCAACGAACTTGACACTTGAAAAACGTTTTCATGGAAAACTTTGGCAAATGTCATTCCGGTCGTTTAAAAGTACTTGGGGCAACCAACTGCAGCAGGCAACTAGTCAGGGGGACCCGTAAGGTCCTCAAGAGTGGTTACCTTAAAAGAAGAAATAGTCCGCCATCCGTTCTAGGCACTTTATCCATGTTGCAATGGATTCCTATGGAGTGGTGCCGATGTAAGGATGCTGAAGATGCGCAGAAAAGGCTGTGGATGCGATGAGGTCGGCAGGGGTGTTCATGCTGGGATTCCTCAGTCCACTTAAATGGTGAAGGGGCCCTGGTTTCAGGTTCAACATCCTACAAGGTCCTCTCTGGTCTGGCTGATGTCCAGTCACCACTGGACTACCAATCACCCGGTGTCGCTGTCAAAGACCAATCCTTCTTGAGTCAATAACTCACCTTCGGAGGGTCCCAACAACTTTCCGCCAGCACTCTCTTGCTCAGAGATCTTGAATGCAACTGAGTGGATTAAGTCTTGGTGCTGCATGACAGCGGTGGTAGCGACTTGAAGACTTTGGGCTACCAACATGCCCCAACAGGCTTCTTCAGCTGTTGTGATCTTGTGCTGGGAACAGGAAACCAGTTGGCTGGTCCTTCGAGTCTCTTGACTTGACTGGGCTCTGGAGACACCTTCTCCTTGAGCAGGACACAGCAGGCATAGTCCCTCTCTTCACTAGCCACCAGGTGCAGTCTTAGATGGGGCAGCCTCTACCTGCTGGTTCCTGGGTGCAGCCGGACAGTCCTTCCTCCAAGTCGGTCGAGATGTGAGGTCTGGGTGCCCCTCTTATGCTTGGAAAATGCCCTCATGGCAGGATGGATTTGGTAACCAATGGGCAACCAGGTACCCTCCCAGCTGGTGACCAATTCCTGGGGACTGTGGCATCTGGCTATCCAGGAATGCACGATTCTGCCCACTACCAAGATGGTGAAACCCCTCCTTGGTGTTTAGACCTCCCTAGTCCACCTCAGGTGTGGCTACCTCAGGGCTACACGCACCTCGAGAAACTGGTTGGGCAACTGGCTTCCCCTCTGCTTCCTGTGCCAGCCTGTCTGTCTAAACAATGGGGCAGCCCTCCTCCCTATGGTAACACATCTGCCCTTCAAAGGCAGCTTCCCTTTGAAGCCTGCCATTAGGGGCCAACACTTAAGGAGCTTCCTTTAGGAGGGAGGTAACAGTCCTGGCCCCTTGATATACCTCCGTAAAAAAATTGCTGTCCAGAGATTTTCATTTTTGATTTGTAATTTTGGATCATTAGAGAAGTTATCTAGATTGGGTAGACATTGGTAATCCGGGCTTAATTTTTCTGGACGACATTTTTAAAAATGGTGGGTGTGTTGCAGTGATAATGTAATATTTCAGGATCCATGAGACCGCTTATACTTCATTTTGGTGTCAAAACATAGGTTCTGGGGATGAAGTAGACTTGTAAATAAAAAATATAACTATAACAAATATAAACTATAATGTTTTTAGGCATATTGGTAATTCATTTTAATCTTTTTGTTTTAGGTTCCTCCGCTGAGCCAAATTCGTAAAATGAGCGTAGCAGGTAGTAGCAGAGCATCTTTACTTCCTGACATTGTTGCTAACTACAAAATCTGAGGACTCCTTCAACAAAGAACAAGCATTTGCAATGCAATAGGTCTCGTGAGTTACCCGAGTTTAAGCTAATGGCATTGTAAATGACAATGCCTTTTATTTATGTTTTTAAAACCAAAACAAAAATAAGGCATTATTTGCTATGATTTCACAAGGAATTTTTGCATACACAGACAAAAATGCACACACCCTCTCTGGTTTGAAAGTCTTCGAAAATATTGGCAATTTAAAAAATATTGTGTTTTTTCTCATCTAGCACCCCCACCAATCTGTATTATTCTCCCTTAACACTGCTCCTAAAGCCCCTCTCATAAGCCCTGCTTGTTTGTATTATGTATTTTAACATTCCATCCGAAGTGATTGTTGGAAAACCTGAAGCCCACTCACCCACCCCCTCACCCACCCCAACCCCCCCTCACCCACCTCCACCACCCCCACCCAACCCCCCACACCCCCTACCCAACCCCCCACTACCAAACCCCCCACTCCCCTATCCCACCCCACCACCCCCACCCAAACCCCCCCACCCAGCCCCCCCACCCAACCCCCCACCCACCCCTATCCCACCCCACCACCCCCCCACCCACCCAAACCCCCCCACTCCCCCTCACCCACCACCACCCCCCACCACCCCCACCCCACCCCCCCCCCCCAGACCCGCCTGGCAAAGTGAAAACAATGTGCTCGGTGCCCAGGTGTTTTACACATTTAGATGAGATAATACACAGTATGGCGCGTGGAGCGTCAGGGCATCAGTGTTTGTAGGGGGTCGGTGAGAGAAGCATCGGTGTTTCATAGAGTAGGGAGGCATGGTGGAGGGTGTCATCTGGCGAGCAGAGTACTGATGGGTGGCAGGGTCACAGGTGACAGGGTGGTAGTCTGGGGAGCCTGTCAGTGTGGGTGCGTCAGTGATAGGGGGGTGGAAGGTGGGGTTTGTCGGTGTGCAATGACAGGGTCGGGTGGCTCAGTGTGTGGGGAGTGTGAGGGGGAAGGGTGTTGCCTGGGCTGTTAGTGCTGGTTGGGTGAGGGATACTATGGCAATGGTGTAGAAGTGTGGGCAGTCAGTGTATGAGAGTCTGTCAGTGCTATTCCTGATTTCGTGTGAGCAATGGCTTGGTGTACCAGAGTGGGGTGTCTGTGTGTAGGAAGTAGTCAGGGGGGCGCCAGCGTGCGGGTGGCATTGTGGGAGTTGGCAGGTTGTGGTGCCTGAGTGGAAGGAGGAAAGGTGCTTCGGTGTCAGTGTATGTCGAGGTTATCGTTGAGTTGTGTAGGAGTGTCTGTGTGAAGGGTGGCATGGTTTTGGAGTGTCAGTGTGCGGGTATGATGGCATCGGATTGTAACTGCAGACCGTGACAGCATTGTGGGTGCTCGTGTGTGCGGGGCTGGGGGGGGTCACTCAGCCTGTGGTGGTTGGGCCCTGCCCAGTGTTGTCAGGTATGTGGCTCCGCTTCCTCCCTCTTCCATGGTTCAGAGGCCACGGTACATCGAGTGCTACCGCATTCCTTCCCTTGGCACCGCCACACTGCTCCGCGGCTCCCCGACATTCCACGCTGCCAGCGTCCCTGGTGCCTGCCGACCACGGGCCCTGGGGGAGGCGCGGGCAGGGGATGAGCGTGCAGAGCAATGTCTACCCCGGGGGCAGTACACAGGAGCCCCGCCCAGGGGCACAAACGAGCGATGGTGACAGGCGCGTCCAGGGCCATCTAGAGGCGCAGCACTGAGGAACACCACCCGGCACAGGACAGCAGCCAGAGCTACTGCTGAAAGGCAGCAGGCCCAGAGGCGCTACATACATTCATTACAGCCACCTAGGGGGCGAACCAACGGCGCCCGAAGAAAAATATATTTTTTCAATATTGTATTTTTTTCTTAAGCAGCGCAGTATGCCACCATTATCTTAACAATGGCGGGGAAAGAAAGGAGGGCTGCCATTGTTAAAGTTGAAGGCAACATGCTGCGCTGCTTACGAAAAACCTTACAATACGCCGCAAGCTGAAAGACACGCCGTGCGCGTGCCCATGTGCTGTCCGGGACCAAACTGATGCACACGCCGTGAGCGTGTACATCGGCTGTCCGGGCGCGCACATGTTTTGCCTCCCTTCCGCACCAAAGCCACAAGCAGCTGAGGATCGAGCGCTCACCCAGGCAAGTACTACTCACGGCGAGTACACTGTGTGCTACCGGGGCCGCTGCTCTCTTTGCGCCGTCTGCCGGCGCGTGTGCTCTTCTGCTGCTGACAAAGAACAAGCTGTCCACACGTGTTCAGTAAGCGCGGCGCACACAGACCGGAGATGTGCACGCGTATGGTGAGAGCAGGAGTTGTAATAACGCCGCGAGCCGTAGGCGTGCACATCTCCTGTCTTGCCATACGCGTGCACGTCCTGTCCCGCATCGCTAAGAAAGTCGACAACAATAGATCTCGCTTAGCGAGCAGCGCATGGCGCTGCATCGCTAGGCGAGACCTAAAAATTAGTCATATGCCAAAATAATCCGGAAGAAATGCCCTAATCAAATGCAGCTGGACAGAAGAGAGTTCAAGATGCTGCAGGAATACAGCAGGACGAAGTTAAAAAAAAATTGAAACTGATGGGTGAAGAGGATCAAATATTTTATCATAACAATTGCTACAGCTCGTATACAATGGAAAAAAGTCTGGAAAAATGTAATAAAAAAATAGCAGAAACCAGTAAAGCACAAGAATTTGAGTCAGAGCGAAGACAACCAAACCTAATGTCTATTCACTTAGATCGATGGCTACCCCTCGTCCACATCCAACAACTGATCAGAAAACAGAGGATTTTCAATGGGGGATGCGGGGGAGAGAGAGATCTGGGGGGAGAGAGAGATCTGGGGGGGAGAGAGAGATCTGGGGGGAGAGAGATCTGGGGGGAGAGAGATCTGGGGGGGAGAGAGATCTGGGGGGGAGAGAGATCGGGGGGGAGAGATATCGGGGGGGAGAGATATCGGGGGAGAGATATCGGGGAGAGATATCGGGGAGAGAGATATCGGGGGAGAGAGATATCGGGGGAGAGAGATATCGGGGGGAGAGAGATATCTGGGGGGAGAGAGATATCTGGGGGGAGAGATATCTGGGGGGAGAGAGATATCTGGGGGGAGAGATATCTGGGGGGAGAGATCTGGGGGAGAGATATCTGGGGGGAGAGATATCGGGGGAGAGATATCTGGGGGGGAGAGATATCTGGGGGAGAGATATCGGGGGGGAGAGATATCGGGGGAGAGATATCTGGGGGAGAGATATCTGGGGGGAGAGATATCTGGGGGGAGAGATATCGGGGGGAGAGATATCTGGGGGAGAGATATCTGGGGGGAGAGATATCTGGGGGGGAGAGATATCTGGGGGGGAGAGATATCTGGGGGGAGAGATATCTGGGGGGGAGAGATATCTGGGGGGGAGAGATATCTGGGGGGGAGAGATATCTGGGGGAGAGAGATATCTGGGGGAGAGATCTGGAGAGAGGTGTGGGGAGATCTGGAGAGAGGTGTGGGGAGATCTGGAGAGAGGTGTGGGGAGATCTGGAGAGAGGTGTGGGAGATCTGGAGAGAGGTGTGGGGAGATCTGGAGAGAGGTGTGGGGAGATCTGGAGAGAGGTGTGGGGAGATCTGGAGAGAGGTGTGGGGAGGTGTGGGGAGATCTGGGGAGAGGTGTGGGGAGATCTGGGGAGAGGTGTGGGGAGATCTGGGGAGAGGTGTGGGGAGATCTGGGGAGAGGTGTGGAGAGGTGTGGGGAGATCTGGGGAGAGGTGTGGGGAGATCTGGGGAGAGGTGTGGAGAGGTGTGGGGAGAGACGTGGAGAGGTGTGGGGAGATATGGGGAGAGACTGGGAGAGTGGGTGATATGGAGAGGGGAAGAGGGGAAGAGGGGGAGAGGGGGAGAGGGGGTGAGGGGGAGATGGGGAGAGGGGGAGATGGGGACAGGGGGAGATGGGGACAGGGGGAGATGGGGACAGGGGGAGATGGGGACAGGGGGAGATGGGGACAGGGGGAAGCTATGGAGAGAGATGTCGCGATATGGGGAGATGGAAGGGAAGCGGGGAGAGAGATATGGGGACAGGGAGAGCGAGAGATGGGGACAGGGAGAGCGAGAGATGGGGACAGGGAGAGCGAGAGATGGGGACAGGGAGAGCGAGAGATGGGGACAGGGAGAGCGAGAGATGGGGACAGGGAGAGCGAGAGATGGGGACAGGGAGAGCGAGAGATGGGGACAGGGAGAGCGAGAGATGGGGACAGGGAGAGCGAGAGATGGGGACAGGGAGAGCGAGAGATGGGGACAGGGAGAGCGAGAGATGGGGACAGGGAGAGCGAGAGATGGGGACAGGGAGAGCGAGAGATGGGGACAGGGAGAGCGAGAGATGGGGACAGGGAGAGCGAGAGATGGGGACAGGGAGAGCGAGAGATGGGGACAGGGAGAGCGAGAGATGGGGACAGGGAGAGCGAGAGATGGGGACGAAGAGAGAGATGGGGACGAAGAGAGAGATGGGGACGAAGAGAGAGATGGGGACGAAGAGAGAGATGGGGACGAAGAGAGATCTGGGGACGAAGAGAGATCTGGGGGGAAGAGAGATCTGGGGGGAAGAGAGATCTGGGGGGAAGAGAGATCTGGGGGGAAGAGAGATCTGGGGGGAAGAGAGATCTGGGGGGAAGAGAGATCTGGGGGGAAGAGAGATCTGGGGGAAGAGAGATCTGGGGGAAGAGAGATCTGGGGGAAGAGAGATCTGGGGGAAGAGAGATCTGGGGGAAGAGAGATCTGGGGGAAGAGAGATCTGGGGGAAGAGAGATCTGGGGGAAGAGAGATCTGGGGAAGAGAGATCTGGGGAAGAGAGATCTGGGGGAAGAGAGATCTGGGGGAAGAGAGATCTGGGGGAAGAGAGATCTGGGGGAAGAGAGATCTGGGGGAAGAGAGATCTGGGGGAAGAGAGATCTGGGGGAAGAGAGATCTGGGGGAAGAGAGATCTGGGGAAGAGAGATCTGGGGGAAGAGAGATCTGGGGAAGAGAGATCTGGGGGAAGAGAGATCTGGGGGAAGAGAGATCTGGGGGAAGAGAGATCTGGGGGAAGAGAGATCTGGGGGAAGAGAGATCTGGGGGAAGAGAGATCTGGGGGAAGAGAGATCTGGGGGAAGAGAGATCTGGGGGAAGAGAGATCTGGGGGAAGAGAGATCTGGGGAAGAGAGATCTGGGGAAGAGAGATCTGGGGGAAGAGAGATCTGGGGGAAGAGAGATCTGGGGGAAGAGAGATCTGGGGAAGAGAGATCTGGGGGAAGAGAGATCTGGGGGAAGAGAGATCTGGGGGAAGAGAGATCTGGGGGAAGAGAGATCTGGGGGAAGAGAGATCTGGGGGAAGAGAGATCTGGGGGAAGAGAGATCTGGGGGAAGAGAGATCTGGGGGGAAGAGAGATCTGGGGGGAATTGGGGGGAAGAGAGATCTGGGGGGAATGGGGGGAGAGAGATCTGGGGGAATGGGGAGAGAGATCTGGGGGAATGGGGGGAAGAGAGATCTGGGGGAATGGGGGGAAGAGAGATCTGGGGGGAATGGGGGAAGAGAGATCTGGGGGGAATGGGGGGAAGAGAGATCTGGGGGGGAATGGGGGGGAGAGAGATCTGGGGGGAATGGGGGGAATAGAGATCTGGGGGGAATGGGGGGAAGAGAGATCTGGGGGGAATGGGGGGAAGAGAGATCTGGGGGAATGGGGGAGAGATCTGGGGGGAATGGGGGAATGGGGAGAGAGATCTGGGGGGAATGGGGGGAATGGGGGAGAGAGATCTGGGGGGAATGGGGGGAATGGGGGGGAAGAGAGATCTGGGGGGAATGGGGGAAGAGCGATCTGGGGGGAATGGGGGGAAGAGAGATCTGGGGGGAATGGGGGAAGAGAGATCTGGGGGGAAGAGAGATCTGGGGGAAGAGAGATCTGGGGGAAGAGAGATCTGGGGGGAAGAGAGATCTGGGGGAAGAGAGATCTGGGGGAAGAGAGATCTGGGGGGAAGAGAGATCTGGGGGAAGAGAGATCTGGGGGGAATTGGGGGAAGAGAGATCTGGGGGGAATGGGGGGAAGAGAGATCTGGGGGGAATGGGGCGGGAATGGGGGGGAAGAGATCTGGGGGGAATGGGGCGGGAATGGGGGGGAAGAGATCTGGGGGGGAATGGGGGGGAAGAGAGATCCGGGGGGGATGGGGGGAAGAGAAGAGAGATCCGGGGGGAATGGGGGAAGAGAAGAGAGATCCGGGGGGAATGGGGGGAAGAGAGATCTGGGGGAATGGGGGGGAAGAGAGATCTGGGGGGAATGGGGGGAAGAGATCTGGGGGGGAATGGGGGGAAGAGATCCGGGGGCAATGGGGGGAAGAGAGATCCGGGGGGAATGGGGGAAGAGAGATCCGGGGGAAATGGGGGGAAGAGAGATCCGGGGGGAATGGGGGGAAGAGAGATCCGGGGGGAATGGGGGGAAGAGAGATCCGGGGGGAATGGGGGAGAGAGATCTGGGGAATGGGGGAGAGAGATCTGGGGGGAATGGGGGAGAGAGATCTGGGGGAATGGGGGAGAGAGATCTGGGGGAATGGGGGAGAGAGATCTGGGGGAATGGGGGAGAGAGATCTGGGGGGAATGGGGGGGAGAGAGATCTGGGGGGAATGGGGGGAAGAGAGATCTGGGGGGAATGGGGGGAAGAGAGATCTGGGGGGAATGGGGGGAAGAGAGATCTGGGGGGAATGGGGGGAAGAGAGATCTGGGGGGAATGGGGGGAAGAGAGATCTGGGGGGAATGGGGGGAAGAGAGATCTGGGGGGAATGGGGGAAGAGAGATCTGGGGGGAATGGGGGAATGGGGAGAGAGAGATCTGGGGGGAATGGGGAATGGGGGAGAGAGATCTGGGGGAATGGGGGAATGGGGGAGAGAGATCTGGGGGGAATGGGGAGAGAGATCTGGGGGGAATGGGGGAGAGAGATCTGGGGGAATGGGGAGAGAGATCTGGGGGGAATGGGGAGAGAGATCTGGGGGAATGGGGAGAGAGATCTGGGGGAATGGGGGGAGAGATCTGGGGGAATGGGGAGAGAGATCTGGGGGGAATGGGGGAGAGAGATCTGGGGGGAATGGGGAGAGAGATCTGGGGGGAATGGGGAGAGAGATCTGGGGGGAATGGGGAGAGAGATCTGGGGGAATGGGGGGAAGAGAGATCTGGGGGAATGGGGGAGAGAGATCTGGGGGGAATGGGGGAAGAGAGATCTGGGGGAATGGGGGAAGAGAGATCTGGGGGAATGGGGGAAGAGAGATCTGGGGGGAATGGGGGAAGAGAGATCTGGGGGGAATGGGGGAAGAGAGATCTGGGGGGAATGGGGGAATGGGGGAATGGGGGGGAGAGAGATCTGGGGGAAATGGGGAGAGAGATCTGGGGGGAATGGGGGGAATGGGGGAGAGAGATCTGGGGGGAATGGGGGAGAGAGATCTGGGGGGAATGGGGGGAGAGAGATCTGGGGGGAATGGGGGAAGAGATCTGGGGGAATGGGGAGAGAGATCTGGGGGGAATGGGGGAGAGAGATCTGGGGGAATGGGGAGAGAGATCTGGGGGGAACTGGGGGAGAGAGATCTGGGGGAATGGGGGAGAGAGATCTGGGGGGAATGGGGGAGAGAGATCTGGGGGGAATGGGGAGAGAGATCTGGGGGGAATGGGGGAGAGAGATCTGGGGGGAATGGGGGAGAGAGATCTGGGGGGAATGGGGGGAGAGAGATCTGGGGGGAATGGGGGGAGAGAGATCTGGGGGGGAATGGGGGAGAGAGATCTGGGGGGAAAGGGGGGAGAGAGATCTGGGGGAATGGGGGAGAGAGATCTGGGGGGAATGGGGGAGAGAGATCTGGGGGGAATGGGGGAGAGAGATCTGGGGGGAATGGGGAGAGAGATCTGGGGGAATGGGGGAGAGAGATCTGGGGGAATGGGGAGAGAGATCTGGGGGAATGGGGGAGAGAGATCTGGGGGGAATGGGGGAGAGAGATCTGGGGGGAAGAGATCTGGAGGGGAATGGGGGAGAGAGATCTGGGGGAATGGGGGAGAGAGATCTGGGGGAATGGGGGGAAGAGAGATCTGGGGGGAATGGGGGGAAGAGAGATCTGGGGGAATGGGGGGAAGAGAGATCTGGGGGGAATGGGGGAAGAGAGATCTGGGGGGAATGGGGGGAAGAGAGATCTGGGGGAATGGGGGGAAGAGAGATCTGGGGGGAATGGGGGAAGAGAGATCTGGGGGGAATGGGGGGAAGAGAGATCTGGGGGAAATGGGGGGAAGAGATCTGGGGGGAATGGGGGGAAGAGAGATCTGGGGGGAATGGGGGGAAGAGAGATCTGGGGGGAATGGGGGGGAAGAGAGATCTGGGGGGAATGGGGGAAGAGAGATCTGGGGGGAATGGGGGGAAGAGAGATCTGGGGGAAGAGAGATCTGGGGGGAATGGGGGGAAGAGAGATCTGGGGGGAATGGGGGAAGAGGAGATCTGGGGGGAATGGGGGGAAGAGAGATCTGGGGGGAATGGGGGGAAGAGAGATCTGGGGGAATGGGGGGAGAGATCTGGGGGAATGGGGGAATGGGGGAGAGAGATCTGGGGGGAATGGGGGAATGGGGGAGAGAGATCTGGGGGAATGGGGGGAATGGGGGAGAGAGATCTGGGGGGGAATGGGGGGAATGGGGGAGAGAGATCTGGGGGGAATGGGGGGAATGGGGGAGAGAGATCTGGGGGAATGGGGGAGAGAGATCTGGGGGGAATGGGGGAGAGAGATCTGGGGGAATGGGGGAAGAGATCTGGGGGGAATGGGGGAGAGAGATCTGGGGGGAATGGGGGAGAGAGATCTGGGGGAATGGGGGAGAGAGATCTGGGGGGAATGGGGGAGAGAGATCTGGGGGGAATGGGGGAGAGATCTGGGGGGAATGGGGAGAGAGATCTGGGGGGAATGGGGGAGAGAGATCTGGGGGGAATGGGGAGAGAGATCTGGGGGGGAATGGGGGAGAGAGATCTGGGGGGGAATGGGGGGGAGAGATCTGGGGGGGAATGGGGGAGAGAGATCTGGGGGGAATGGGGGAGAGAGATCTGGGGGGAATGGGGGAGAGAGATCTGGGGGAATGGGGGAGAGAGATCTGGGGGGAGAGAGATCTGGGGGGAATGGGGGAGAGAGATCTGGGGGAATGGGGGGAAGAGAGATCGGGGGGAATGGGGGAAGAGAGATCTGGGGGAATGGGGGGAAGAGAGATCTGGGGGGAATGGGGGGAAGAGAGATCTGGGGGGAATGGGGGGAAGAGAGATCTGGGGGGAAGAGAGATCTGGGGGGAATGGGGGGAAGAGAGATCTGGGGGGAATGGGGGGAAGAGGAGATCTGGGGGGAATGGGGGAAGAGAGATCTGGGGGGAATGGGGGGAAGAGAGATCTGGGGGGAATGGGGGGAAGAGAGATCTGGGGGAATGGGGGGGAAGAGAGATCTGGGGGAATGGGGGGAAGAGAGAGATCGGGGGGAATGGGGGAAGAGAGATCTGGGGGGAATGGGGGAAGAGAGATCTGGGGGAAGAGAGATCTGGGGGGAAGAGAGATCTGGGGGAAGAGAGATCTGGGGGGAAGAGAGATCTGGGGGAAGAGAGATCTGGGGGGAAGAGAGATCTGGGGGGAAGAGAGATCTGGGGGGAGAGAGAGAGATCCGGGGGGAGAGAGAGAGATCCGGGGGAGAGAGAGAGATCCGGGGGAGAGAGAGAGATCCGGGGGGAGAGAGAGAGAGATCCGGGGGAGAGAGAGAGATCCGGGGGAGAGAGAGATCCGGGGGAGAGAGAGAGATCCGGGGGAGAGAGAGAGATCCGGGGGAGAGAGAGAGATCCGGGGGAGAGAGAGAGATCCGGGGGGAGAGAGAGAGATCCGGGGGAGAGAGAGAGATCCGGGGGGAGAGAGAGAGATCCGGGGGGAGAGAGAGATCCGGGGGGAGAGAGATCCGGGGAGAGAGAGAGATCCGGGGGGGAGAGAGAGAGAGATCCGGGGGGAGAGAGAGAGAGATCCGGGGGAGAGAGAGAGAGATCCGGGGAGAGAGAGAGATCCGGGGGAGAGAGAGAGATCCGGGGGAGAGAGAGAGAGATCCGGGGGAGAGAGAGAGAGAGATCCGGGGGGAGAGAGAGAGAGAGATCCGGGGGAGAGAGAGAGAGAGATCCGGGGGGAGAGAGAGAGATCCGGGGGGAGAGAGAGAGAGAGATCCGGGGGAGAGAGAGAGAGAGATCCGGGGGAGAGAGAGAGAGAGAGAGATCCGGGGGAGAGAGAGAGAGAGATCCGGGGGGAGAGAGAGAGAGAGAGAGATCCGGGGGAGAGAGAGAGAGAGATCCGGGGGAGAGAGAGAGAGAGATCCGGGGGGAGAGAGAGAGAGAGATCCGGGGGGAGAGAGAGAGAGAGATCCGGGGGGAGAGAGAGAGAGAGATACGGGGGGAGAGAGAGAGAGAGATCCGGGGGGAGAGAGAGAGAGAGATCCGGGGGAGAGAGAGAGAGAGATCCGGGGAGAGAGAGAGAGAGATCCGGGGGAGAGAGAGAGAGAGATCCGGGGGAGAGAGAGAGAGAGAGAGATCCGGGGGAGAGAGAGAGAGAGATCCGGGGGAGAGAGAGAGAGAGAGAGATCCGGGGGAGAGAGAGAGAGAGAGAGATCCGGGGGGAGAGAGAGAGAGAGATCCGGGGGAGAGAGAGAGAGAGAGATCCGGGGGGAGAGAGAGAGAGAGATCCGGGGGGAGAGAGAGAGAGATCCGGGGGGAGAGAGAGAGAGATCCGGGGGAGAGAGAGAGAGAGATCCGGGGGGAGAGAGAGAGAGATCCGGGGGGAGAGAGAGAGAGATCCGGGGGGAGAGAGAGAGAGATCCGGGGGGAGAGAGAGAGAGATCCGGGGGGAGAGAGAGAGAGATCCGGGGGGAGAGAGAGAGATCCGGGGGGAGAGAGAGAGATCCGGGGGGGAGAGAGAGAGATCCGGGGGGGAGAGAGAGAGATCCGGGGGGGAGAGAGAGATCCGGGGAGAGAGAGAGAGATCCGGGGGAGAGAGAGAGAGATCCGGGGGAGAGAGAGAGAGATCCGGGGGGGAGAGAGAGAGATCCGGGGGGAGAGAGAGAGATCCGGGGGGGAGAGAGAGAGATCCGGGGGGGAGAGAGAGAGATCCGGGGGGAGAGAGAGATCCGGGGGAGAGAGAGAGAGATCCGGGGGAGAGAGAGAGAGATCCGGGGGAGAGAGAGAGAGATCCGGGGGAGAGAGAGAGAGATCCGGGGGGAGAGAGAGAGATCCGGGGAGAGAGAGAGATCCGGGGGAGAGAGAGAGATCCGGGGGGAGAGAGAGAGATCCGGGGGAGAGAGAGAGATCCGGGGGGAGAGAGAGAGATCCGGGGGAGAGAGAGATCCGGGGGAGAGAGAGAGAGATCCGGGGGAGAGAGAGAGAGATCCGGGGGGAGAGAGAGAGAGAGATCCGGGGGGAGAGAGAGAGAGATCCGGGGGAGAGAGAGAGATCCGGGGGAGAGAGAGAGAGATCCGGGGGGAGAGAGAGATCCGGGGGGAGAGAGAGAGATCCGGGGGAGAGAGAGAGAGATCCGGGGGAGAGAGAGAGAGATCCGGGGGAGAGAGAGAGAGATCCGGGGGAGAGAGAGAGAGATCCGGGGAGAGAGAGAGAGAGATCCGGGGGAGAGAGAGAGAGATCCGAGGGAGAGAGAGAGAGATCCGGGGGGAGAGAGAGAGATCCGGGGGAGAGAGAGAGAGATCCGGGGGGAGAGAGAGAGAGATCCGGGGGGGAGAGAGAGAGAGATCCGGGGGGAGAGAGAGAGATCCGGGGGAGAGAGAGAGATCCGGGGGAGAGAGAGAGATCCGGGGGAGAGAGAGAGATCCGGGGAGAGAGAGAGATCCGGGGGAGAGAGAGAGATCCGGGGGAGAGAGAGAGATCCGGGGGGAGAGAGAGAGATCCGGGGGAGAGAGATCCGGGGGAGAGAGAGAGAGATCCGGGGGAGAGAGAGAGAGATCCGGGGGGAGAGAGAGAGAGATCCGGGGGAGAGAGAGATCCGGGGGAGAGAGAGAGATCCGGGGGAGAGAGAGATCCGGGGAGAGAGAGAGAGAGAGAGATCCGGGGAGATATGGAGAGAGGTGTGGGGAGATATGGAGAGGGGTGTGGGGAGATATGGAGAGAGGTGTGGGGAGATATGGAGAGAGAGAGGTGTGGGGAGATATGGAGAGAGAGAGGTGTGGGGAGATATGGAGAGAGAGGTGTGGGGAGATATGGAGAGAGAGGTGTGGGGAGATATGGAGAGAGAGGTGTGGGGAGATATGGAGAGAGGTGTGGGGAGATATGGAGAGAGGTGTGGGGAGATATGGAGAGAGGTGTGGGGAGACATGGAGAGAGGTGTGGGGAGATATGGAGAGAGGTGTGGGGAGATATGGAGAGAGGTGTGGGGAGATATGGAGAGAGGTGTGGGGAGATATGGAGAGAGGTGTGGGGAGATATGGAGAGGGTGTGGGGAGATATGGAGAGGTGTGGGGAGATATGGAGAGAGGTGTTTATGGGGAGATATGGGAAGGAAATATGGGGAAAGGGAGAGGACAGGGAGAGGAGGGAGAGGGAAGATATGGGGGAGATATGGGGAGAGACTGGGAGAGAGGGGAAGATATGGGGTGGGAGAGATTGGGTGAGGGAGAGATATGGAGAGGGGGAGATTTGGGGGAGAGGGGGAGAGGGTAAGAGGGGGAAGCTATGGGAGAGATATGGAGAGATTATGTGGCGATCTGGAGAGAGATGTCGCGATATGGGGAGATGGAAGGGAAGCGGGGACAGGGAGAGATATGGGGACAGGGAGAGATATGGGGACATATGGGGACAGGGAGAGATATGGGGACATATGGGGACAGGGAGAGATATGGGGACATATGGGGACAGGGAGAGATATGGGGACATATGGGGAAGGGGGAGAGATATGGGGACATATGGGGAAGGGGAGAGGTGGGGAAGGGGAGAGGTGGGGAAGGGGGAGAGGTGGGGAAGGGGGAGAAGGGGAGAGAAATGAGGGAAGGGGAGAGAAATGAGGGAGAGATGAGGGAGGGAGGAGGAGAGATGAGGGAGGGGAGGGGAGGAGGAGAGATGAGGGAGGGGAGGGGAGGGGGAGAGGGGAGGGGGAGAGATGAGGGAGGGGGAGAGATGAGGGTGGGGGAGAGATGAGAGGGGGAGAGATGAGAGAGGGGGAGAGATGAGAGAGGGGGAGAGATGAGAGGGGGGAGAGATGAGAGGGGGGGAGAGATGAGAGAGGGGGAGAGATGAGAGAGGGGGAGAGATGAGAGAGGGGGAGAGATGAGAGAGGGGAGAGATGTGGGAGGGGAGAGATGTGGGAGGGGAGAGATGTGGGAGGGGAGAGATGTGGGAGGGGGAGAGATGTGGGAGGGGGAGAGATGTGGGAGGGGGAGAGATGTGGGAGGGGAGAGATGTGGGAGGGGAGAGATGTGGGAGGGGGAGAGATGACGGAGGGGGAGAGATGAGGGAGGGAGGGGAGAGATGAGGGAGGGAGGGGGAGAGATGAGGGACGGGGAGAGATGAGGGAGGGGGAGAGATGAGGGGGAGAGATGAGGGGGAGGGGGAGAGATGAGGGGAGAGATGAGGGGGAGGGAGACGAGGGAGGGGAGAGATGAGGGAGGGAGGGGAGAGATGAGGGAGGGAGGGGGAGAGATGAGGGAAAGATGAGGGAGAGGTGGGGAGGGATGTGGGAGAAATATGGGGAGAGATATGGGGGAGGGGGAGACATGGGGGGGGGGAGAGATATTAGGGAGAAATATGGAGAGAGGGGGAGAGATGGAGAGAGGGGGGATATATAGATACAGATGAAAACAAGTTACTTACCTGTAACTTTGGTTCTCCAGTATTGGTGACTTTCATAGATTCCCATTGCTTGCATCATTCCCCGTCGTCGAGATGAGTCCCCGGTAAATAAAAAATACCATAGAAATAGGTACAAAAGAAGAAAAAGGCCTAGGCCTCATCTCATTTTGTAGCATATCTACCTTTTTTTGTAAAAGAGACCAAATGAAATGAACAACCAATCAGAACAGCCTCACCCCACAGAACCTTCCTGAGAGAGCCTCAGATTTTCGTAGCCGTTGTGTAACAGTGTAACAGAGTATGCTGAAGGCTGAGCTTTCCCAGGGGAGGAGGGTGGGCGCATGGGAATCTATGAAAGTTACCAATACTGGAGAATCAAAGTTACAGGTAAGTAACTTGTTTTCTTACTCCAGTATTGGAACTTTCATAGATTCCCATTGCTTGTATCAGAATAGCTAGCAGTCAGAACGCACATTTTGTGTAATACATTGTTATAAACCTTTCCAAATGCATACTGTCATCAGAGGTACAAGATATCAAAAAGTAGTCAGTGAACATCATGATTTACAAAATGTGCTAATAACCAATAAAAGGAAGGAGGGTTAGAAGGGAAAGCTCCCCACTTATTGAAAGAGGTTCCTCAGGACTGCCTGTCCCACTGCAGTCACTCCGCGTGGAGGAGTCCAAGCAGTAATGCTTCGTGAAAGTATGGGCACTGCTCCATGTCGCTGCCCTGCAAATGTCTTTGATCGGCACTCCGGCGAAGAGAGCAGCTGAAGAAGAGATGGCTCTCGTAGAGTGCGCCCGGACTCGCCCTTCTAGGGGCTTACCAGCCGCTTGGTGACAGTATTGGATCGAGCTGGCAATTCATTGCGCAATTCCCTGCTTCGAAAGAGGGAAACCCTTGCGAGGGGCAATGAAAGCAAAGAGTTGTGTAGATTTTCTGAAGTCTTTGGTACGTTGAAGGTAAAATTTCAGACACCTTTGAAAGTCCAGCGAGGGAAGAGTCCTCTCCGCTGGAGTAGTGGGTCAAGGAAAAAACGATTTGAGGATCACTGGTTCATTCAAATTAAAGTCTGAAGGGACGTTCAGGATAAATTTTGGATTCGTTCTCAGAATCAAAGTGTCTTTTTTAAACTGTAAGAACGGCTCCTTAATCGTGAGAGCGTGCAGTTCACCTACCCTCCTGGCCGATGTTAAGGCGAGAAGGAGGGCCACGTTCCATGAGAGAAATTTCAGGTCCGCCCTATGAACTGGTTTAAAAGGCGGCCTCCTGAGTTGAGTAAGGACTAAGTTAAGCTGCCACAGAGGTGGTGGAGGTCTAACTGGTGGAAAAACTCTAAAAAGACCTTTAAGAAATTGTTTTACGATTCTTGCTGACCAGAGGGACGGTCCAGAAGAAGTTCGTCTGAATCTAGAAATGGCTGCCAGGTGCACTTTGATAGAGGAATGAGCGAGACCGGACTTACCCAATGCCAAAATATATGGGAAAATCTGATGAGGAGCAGACTAGTAAGGATGAATGTTCTCTTGCCGGCACCACAGGCAGAAACACTTCCATTTCAAGCGATAAGTCTTGTTCGTACTTGGTGCCCGGGCTTGAGCCAGCACCTCTCTACACTCTGGTGAGATATTTAGATTCTGAAATTCTCGGTGCTCAGGAGCCACGCTGATAACTGAAGTGAGCTCAGATCCGGATGTACCACTTGGCCCTTGGACATTGTCAACAGAGAAGGAATTGGGCGCTGATGAATTGGATGATCCAGGGAGAGCAGGAGAAGCTCCGTAAACCAAACCTGGCATGGCCACGCCGGGGCCACCAGAATCATTCTGCAGGGCTCCGCTTTGAGCTTCCTGAGAAGCCTGGGAATTAGTGGGATCGGAGGAAAAGCGAAAACAAAGGCGCCTGACCAGGCCATCGAAAGTGCATTCCCCATTGATCCCGGATGGTGTTCCCTGTTTGCGTAGAATCGGCATTTCTTGTTTCCTGGAGTGGCAAAGAGATCTATGGGTGGAGTGCTCCAGAGATTGAAAATCCTGTCCAGAGTGTGTTGGTCTAATTCCCACTCGCGGCTCACCGACTTGAGACGACTGAGCATGTCTGCAGTCTTGTTGAGGGCACCTGGAAGATGTTCCGCCGAAAGTGATATTTGGATAGCCCATTCCCAAATCTCCTGAGCCTCTTTGGATAGCGGACGAGACCTTGTTCCTCCCTGCTTGTTTACATAATGCATGGCTGTCGTGTTGTCCGTACGGACCAAGACAGTGGATCGTCGGATCCGCGGAAGGAAGGCCTGTAAGGCCAGACGAATCGCTCTGAGTTCTAAAAGATTGATGTGGAGAAGGCGATGCTGGGGCAGCCAGCGGCCGCTCACCTGAAGATCTTGCAAGACTGCTCCCCAGCCTTCTAGAGAGGCGTCCGTTGTAATTATTAGAGGAGCTGGTGTGACTCTGAAGGTGAGACCCTGAGAGATATTGTCTCTGACCATCCAACACCTGGCCGCCTCCTTCATAGGCTGAGTTATCATGATCTTGTCTTCGAAAGAACCCTCTGCCTGGCGCCACTGCAAATCCAGTTGCTCTTGTAGTGGGCGCATCAGTAACCTGCAATTTGGAATCAAGGGAATGCAGGACGAGATTGACCCTAGAAGGGATTTGTAGAGGCGAACTGAAATGGACCTTTTTTGCAATCGACGGGCAGAGGCCATCAGCTTTGTTTGCCTTTCTTTTGATGGGAACGCTTTGCAACAGGATGTGTCCAAAATGGCTCCCAGGAACTTGGCCGACTTGGACGGGCACAGGACCCACTTTTCCGTGTTGAGCTGAAGACCCAGGTGATGGAAGAGCTGAGTGCATGCCCCGACAGCTTCTTCTGTTGCGTGATGAGATGGAGCTTTCACCAGCCAGTCGTCCAGGTAAGGAAAAACTTGAAGCGTCTGCTTCCTGAGAAACGCTGCGACTGGGGCTAGGACCTTCGTGAAGATCCACGGAGCGGATCCAAGTCCGAAAGGCAGGACCTTGAATTGAAAGTGGCTCTAGGCTACTGTAAAGCGTAAAAACTTCCTGTGGGCCTGGTGGATGGGGATATGGAAGTATGCGTCCTCTAGATCCAGGGTGGCCATGTAATCTCCTGGATTGAGGAGCCGTAAAATGTCTTGTAAGGAGACCATCCGAAAAGAGAGCTTTATGAGAGGTGTTTAGCTCCCTCAGGTCTAAAATTGGGCGCCATTTTTCTACGGTCTTTTGAACAAGAAAGAACCGGGAATAGAATCCTTTTCCCCGCTGGGATAGGGGAACCGGTTCTATCGCCCCCTTGAGAAGTAGTTGGTGGGCTTCTAGACGTAGAAGGTGCAGATGTTTGGATTCGGTGGCGCGAGGGGCTTTGGATGGTGGTTGATGTTGAAATTCCAGAGTATGGCCTGACAGAATATTGAGAACCCACCGATCTGTTATACATTGCCAGTTGTGGAAGTATTGGGATATCCTGCCCCCCACTGGTGTTACAGGGGACACAGGAACAGTAGGACGAGCCAGGAAGCCGCTACTGGCGCTTAGAGGACTCCCTCCCCTGGCGCCCTCGTCTTCCTCTAGATGATAACCGAGAGAAAGAAGACGACTGGCCTCGTCTCTGAGAATATTGCGGCCGGTAAGATTGGGAAGGCTGCGAATAAGAGGAATAGCGCTGTTGCTGGTATCCGCCTCTATATGAGGAAAAACCTCTACCTCTTGCTCCACGGAAGGGAACCTTGCGGTATTGTAGAATCCCAAGGGATTTTGCAGTTTCCTTGTCCTTCTTTATATCTTGCAGCGCATCATCAATGTGCTTCCCAAAGAGCGCTTCACCGTCAAAGGGAAGATCCAGGATCTTGTTCTGGACTTCTGGCCAGAACCAAGTGGCACGAAGCCAGCCTTGGCGTCGAAGGACTGCTGCCCCTGCGAGAGAGCGGAAAGCTGTAGTGGCAATGTCCATAGCGCAGTCAATTATTTCGGAAGATGTTCGTTCTCCCTCTTGAAGGATCTTTCTGGCTTCGGCTTCTTCGGGCAGCTGGTCCAGATACTGAGACAGATCGCACCACATCTGGCGATCATACCGTCCAAAAATAGCCAAGGCATTAGACGCTCTGACCAGGAGGCTGGACATGGAAGAGAACCTCTTCCCCGTATTATCCAACCGCCTTCCCTCTTTATCAGGTGGCGTGGTAAGAGGTGCCGCTGGATTTTTAGATTTCCTCTGGGCCGCCTGTGAAATCACCGAATCCGGTTTCGGATGGGTAACCAGATAAGCGGGGCTATCATCCGGAGCTTTGTACTTCTTTTCCAGACGAGGAAGCACAGGAATGACAGTGGCCGGCGACTTCATAACCTTTAGACCCTCACTCCAGACATGGTCCACGATAGGGATCGAGCGAACAGACTTTTTGTAAGGTTCTTTGAAGTCGTACAAAAACATTCCGACTGCACTGATGGAATAGGCAGATCGAAACGCTTAGAAGCCCTCTCCATTAAATTGTGAAAACCTCCAATATCAGCTGGAGGAGAATCCGCCGGTTCTGGAACAGGAGAGGCGGGGTCAGGAATAATGTAGTCATCCCATTCCCTGTCCGGGTCAGGGATCGTCCTAGTTCCTTGGTCATCATCGGATGTGTCGTCCTGGACTGTAACCACATTCTGCTGTGGCTCCGGTAACTCCAGTAATGGAATTTGTGGAGGCTGAGGCGTAACCGGAAGAGCAAGTGGAGTTGGAGGCACTTGCCCTGTTGCCTGGCCAGAGGACTGTGTTGGAAACCTTTTCCTGTAATCCGAAAGCATGAACTGCAGGTCTGTAACGAGGGAAGATGGCATACAGACCATGCCCTGTTGATATTGATCTTGAGATCTGGATTGTGGCATATACTGTTGCTGCTCCATGTAATAGTCCTCAGAGTCCGAATCTTGATATTTCACATGCAGCTCAGATGGGCTATGTGCATCACCATAAAGACCTTCATCGTCCTCGGAAAACTCCTCTTCCAAAAGGAGAGCCGGAAGCAGGGGTGTCACTTTCCTTGGAGAAGTCATTTCCGAGGTAATGCGACGTCTCCTGATAGAAATTACCACATTTTGTGTCGACGGAGCTGCCGGCGACAATGTCTGAACCGTTGACGAGGAAAGATCCACCGTCGACGGGACCGTCGTCGAGACAGTCGTCATTATCAGGCTGGAAGCTGTCGACGTTGTCGCCGTCACTGTCGACATCCTTGTCGACGTGGAAGTTGTTAACGGAGACGTCGACGACAGAATAAGAGGTACCTTAGTATGTGGCGTCGTCGATGAAGTAGTCGTCGACGAAGCCGCTGGAGACTAGGAAAATCTCGTCGACAGAGCCAAAGTCGACGCCGGTGAGATTTTTGAAGCCGTCGTCGACGGTATTGATGTTGTAGTCGTCGGGCGAACTTTCCTGTCAGCTTTTCCCTCAGGAGGGACAGAAGCTGTTTTTTTTTAAAGTTTTTGGCTTCTCAGAAGGCGGAGAAGAAGCAGAAGGCACATGGCTTGTCTTCTTCACAGGTGCTATATCCACAGCAAGTCCTTCCCTCTCCTTTACACCTCGGTGAGGAGATTCGATGGGACTACGCCTGTCAGACCTATCAGAGATCTTTTGTAAGGCTTTGGAAGGGGGTTCTGAAGTAGAAGGAGAAGACCAACCCCTTTTTTGCGATCTCCTCGACGATGTCGCAGAAGAAGCATCATCACTGTCACTTGAAACAGGATCTTTACGTGACTTTAATTTCTGAAGCCAAGTGAGCAGACGTCCCTCACGGTCCTGTAAGGTCTTGGTTGAGAAGGTTCGACAGATCTTGCAGTCAGTAGGTTTATGGTCCGGATACAAACAATAAATACAGTCTTTATGTTTGTCCTCAACATAGTCTCTTTTTGGAGCAGGTGGCACAAGCCTTGAAAAGAGCTTTCTTTTCCCTGTCTGACATATTGAAGATTTGAAGATGAAAAAGTAGTTGATTGAAGAAAAACTGAGCAGAGCTCAGTGGAGACTCCCTTGCACAACGTGCGGTAGAAAATCTGAGGCTCTCTCAGGAAGGTTCTGTGGGGTGAGGCTGTTCTGATTGGTTGTTCATTTCATTTGGTCTCTTTTACAAAAAGGTGGATATGCTACAAAATGAAATGAGGCCTAGGCCTTTTTCTTCTTTTGTACCTATTTCTATGGTATTTTTCATTTACCGGGGACTCCCATCTCGACGACGGGGAATGATACAAGCAATGGGAATCTATGAAAGTTCCAATACTGGAGTAAATATATAGAGATAGATATATAGAGATAGATATATAGCGATAGATATAGATTTATAGACAGATATATAGATATATATGGGGAGATAGACAGATATATAGATATAGACAGATATAAAGATAGATACAGATATATAGATAGATATACAGATATAGATAGATATATAGATAGATATATAGAAAGATATATATATATATATATATATATATAGAGATATATATATATATATATAGAGATATATAGCCATCCTGTGTCTGCAAAGATTCCCAAAACATACCCGGTGTCTTTTATATACAAGCTTAATGACGTTACTAGAGGGGCTAGGAAATAATCCACATAGGTGGCTATGTTTTCATATAGAGTCCCACAGCTGGATATTATTCGTCTTCCTCGGGGGCTGCTTAGTGTTTATAAATATAACGCTGGAGAATGTGTCTGCCAAATCACTATGCTTACTGTGAAATGTATGGATTTGTTTACTGTGGGATGAACAGGGTTTCAATTAAGGGCCTGTTAGGTGGGCCATATTGTGAATCGTTAATAAATTGTATTGTTAAAAAAAATAATGACAAGTGCCAAAAACTACTTTAGACTGAAATTTCCATGAATGGTGATTGGACATGTCATTGCTATTAGGAAGAAAGTTTCCAGCGTCAGGAGTTAAATAGGGCAACTGTGCATCTGCTGAAGGGAGATATCAGGAGGAACGTTAACACATTTCACAGAGGAACAATAAACAGTGTGAGGAAACAAGTAAACATTTGAGAAAATGTACCAGTAATGGGGACTTAAACAAGGCTGGCCAGGGAGAGACCAATTTGGATAGTACAGCCAAAAAACCCTTTATAGTTGTCGTTACTATGTCCCGTGGGGCAAGAAACAGTGTGAAGCATAGAGGAATCAGACAGGTGGGACTGAAAGGGGTTGAGACCTTGCAACTCACTGCTGAACAAACTTGTTCCATGGCCCATGTCCATGTTTGACATTTCTTGGCAGCCAAGGTAACATCGGTAATGTCAGTGGGAAAAGAGGAGGACCCTAGTTAACACTGCTCAATCTATGCATGAGGCTGTAGTGCTTTTAGATATAGATGAAAGGGTGAAAGCAGGACCTCCATTTAGGCGGGAGGATGGGCCCAAAAGTTCAGCACATCAAATATCAAATACCAAACGCCAATTTTAAAAACAAGCTATACCAGAATACTTTCAAATACCAAAATAAGAAATGAGTGCACAAATATTTATAAGGAAGCAGGTACCTGGATCGATGAAGTGGTGGAAGCTGTCCAGTATACCATTGTTTAGGGTGTATCGAATAGATCCAATCTCACAAGGCAAGAAGCGTTGCTCACAGTGTGGAGGTAGCTCACCATGGCTCAAAATATTAATAAAGTAAAAAGTGCCCCAAGGAAAATCTAAAAGAAGATGCAACAAAAATGCAAAGTGAAACATTCATCCATACTGGGGTTAATATTTATAAGACACCGCTAGCTCAACAATTCCTTATGCTCAGCATTAACCAGATTTTAACCAGACAGGGGATTTCTAGCACTACATTTATGATAGTGCCGCTATATGAATTTAGAAGACCAGAATACATCAGACACTTGTTACTGGTGAAGCAAACAGATCTAGTCTTGGCAAGCTGGTGCCTTAGATCCCAGGACGGTCATATGAATGCAATAAAAAAATCTCAATTTTATAGAACAGTATGGGTGTTTTAGCAGGCACGAGTACTTAGAACAGGTTTAGAATCCCTTTAGTTTAATGTACATAACAGGAAAATACAATTGTTAAAATACCAAATAAAAAGGTATTAACGGCTGTTAGTTACTGTAGCTTGAAGGCAGTTAAAAAACAGAACAACAAAACACTAAAAGAGAAAAAGGCTGGAAAAAAAGTCCTTAGCAAAGTACTGTCCTTTCCCACCAGCCCCAGCAATACCCAAGATGTTTTTTCCTTTTTTTTTTTTTTAATAAATACACCCACTCAATCTTTATTAATACAGTACCAACCAACACAAATGTTTCTCCTTCAAAGTACAACTGAAGGACATGCATGCAAGTATTTAAAAAAAAAATAAGTAAAGTTTTTATTGATTTTCCAGCAACATGAATACAACATGCAACAACATTCTTCAATCTTCATGCCACAGTTCAATACATCAGTTCAATGTTATATTAGCTCCGTTTCTCAACACATAACAGAAGAGCAAGGCTGGCAGAGATGTGCAAAGCCATCAAGCAGGTCTGACAGGATCAGGGAGGGGCTCAACCTTCTGTTGCATCCTGCTCAAGGGTATGTAGATATTCATGTCTGGGGTTTCCAAAAACATACAGGGCGTGATGTCGGGGTTGGAGAGTTGTATAGTCCGCACTGATGTTATCCCATTATGTCATGTATTTGAGACAAGCAATATAGGTATGCAGTTCCTAACAGGGCAAGGAGAGCAAGGTCAGCTAAGTGAGGGAATGTCCTCACTGAATGGCAGGAGAAAACGGGGATTCCTCCTTTTGGAATTAGGGCCCTCACACACCCAGCCAGCTGGGTGTCATGCTTCATCATAGGGCTTGCTCCTAGTCAGGTCGGCGCTGCAATACCAGACGGGCTCTCCATGAGGGGCTCTTTGGCGGAGATCTTTTATTCCATGCCGTTTGGTGCCGTGGGTGTGAGGGGCCTAAAGGTGTAGACGTGTGGAGTGAGGGTCAATGGACCGTGCAAGGATTAAAACAGGAGATGGAAGTCCAGACAGAACAATTTTTATGAATGTGGCTTCCAACCTGGTTAAAAAATAGAAGTGGTGCACTCCTGATATGATGCGTCAGGATACCGCGCTCTACTATGTGGTCAACATGTTTCTTGCATTAGTGTCATAAGATCTGGCGGCAATTCATCAGGACCTAAAAAACAGTCTATCTACACTATTGTGGTTCTCTAGTCAATTAACGGTGATAGACCACAAGAAGCACCTTGAATGTGGTACCTGTAAGTATGATGGCCAACCTAGTGAGATAAAATCAAGATGAATAGACAACAGCAATAGTTAAATGCAGTTCAATCTATAACATATGCGTCCCCTACATGATTCACCATGCACAGTGCACATGAAGGAGGTACAACATGGGTGGTATAATCATAGTGCCCAAAACATACGTCACGCAAAGGTGACATGCTCGTGAGGAAAAGAAGAATAAAACGGTGAATAAAACAAACTGGTACATTAACCCGTAATTTCATGGTAGCTGAAACCGGCTGACTCACCCAAGTTAGATTGGTGACTCACACCATCGACTCCCTGCAGGTTTAGACACCTGGTAATTCCAGTGTCCTAAAGGGGGTCAATAAGTTACAGGGTATTATACGAAAGGAAAGGTCAGTTACACCTGGTGGTGCGGTGCATGGACCTGCATAGCTAGTCAAAGATTCACAAACCAACACTGGTTAAAAGGTTGTAAGCAGGTTAAAAACGGGTCGAGAACGGAGGACGCAGTGTTCCCCCAAGGGCTCCAGCCTACAGACCCGAACAAGTAGGTCACTGCCAAGGTACCGTACTCCGAAATAAGAGCACCCGGTATCAGTGGAAGGCGGGACCAAGATAACTGTATCCTCAATGTGCCCTTGGTCCTAATAGTGCAAAGAAGCCCCTGGCGGTCCAAGGTGTGTCCACTGCCTCGTTATATAACAGGCGTGAACTCCTCTCGTAAGAATTTAGAGAATCAATTGTGGAAGCTTCGTGCATCACAGGGAGCTGGTACTTGCGTGGCGCCAACCGCGAGGTCGTCAGTGGACTTACCCATACGCTGTCGGGCAGGGAGGTACTGGCCATCTCCCTCATGGCTCAGTTGTAGCCCCGGTCGCCGGCAGTGAGTGGGCGGGGCGACCAATCAACAAGGGTTGGTGCACTGGAGCGCCAACCCCCGTGTTGAATACAAACATGGCGGCCATACTGGGGGAATGTATAATTCACACGAGCCCAAAGAGTATCGTGGGTGGGGTGATCAATCAGCAAGAGTTGGTGCACTGGAACGCCAAGCCCCAGTGTTAAATAGAAAACGTGGCGGCCATATCGGAGTGCATAAATCGCGCAAGCCCCCAGGATAACGGTACCTATTCCTGCAAGAGGTGGATAGGTAGAAATGCCGTACTGGGGTAGAATTTCCCCACGGACCAGGTGGCTCGACAGTGAAGGTTAGACCAATAATCCCCACGGACTGTCAAGCGTGATGACTGCCATATGGGAGAGTGGATAGTGGTTAACCCCAAGCTACTGGTGCAGTAATATCAATCTACTGCCGGGGGTCAGATGGTGCTAGTGCACCACTGGTTAAAGTTGGCTATGCTCATGATGAAAATCCTAACATGAGTGTGCCAATGTATCCAGGTTAACCCTGGTGGAAGGACTAATTCCAAAAGGAGGAATCCCCCTTTCCTCCCGCCATTAAGTGAGTACATTTCCTCACTTAGCCGACCTTACTCCCCTTGCCCTGTTAGGAACTGCATACCTATTTTGTTTGACTTCATTTGGGCATGTATGCTGGACTTCGCTAAAGCCCACAGTCCCCCCCCCCATTTTTGGTTAATTGCATACACGGGCAACCCCTGTGGGACTATCTTCTTGGGGTACCAGGAACGCAAACTGCCTTCACCTGGCCCACTTTGTACTCTGGTAATCCCGACTACTTCACCCGAGTGTCCCGTACCCCCATTATTAATAAACCATTATGATGGAAGAGAATCAGGGACTAAGTTTTGGTGATGAAATGGTAGCTGAAATTCTGAGAACACCCTCTATTCTGGGAGCCGATGGTAGTTCGGCATCCGGCAACCAGTCGGAAGACTGGTAATCCCTCACCTCTATGAAACGTGAGTGGCTCAAGATCACATTGCATGGTGCCATGATGACCGAATACTTGTGGGAAAATATAGCCCCCAATGGTCTCATAGAAAGCAATTTCCCACGACTATTCCTGGAAGATGCGGTCTTCAAAAAAGAGTGGTCCCTAGTAGCATGGAAATGCACTAGGGACTGGCTCATTCTCATCAACAGCACTAAAAGGATCGCTGACGCCCTACTGGTCAGGATCCAGATAGCAGAAGGCGCACAGAAAACAACAATTCAACTCTCTGCTTTTAAGACCAAACTCTCGGAAATAAACAACGAGTTCGCAGAGAATAAGGAATATTTAATGAAACAGAAGATTACAAAGCTACAAAAGGATATACATAAATTTGATAAGGAGAAAGTATATCCTTCTCTGAAAGCGACTTCATCCCAGCGGGTGCAAGTAACTCATCAGATGATGGCTCAAATACCACGAGGAGAGGTTCCTCAACCAACAGTGACTCGAGTACTGGCAGCTGGGGCAGCAACAGCTCCAGACGGAATACACGTCCAGTGTATCCCAATTACAATATGCCACCCTATCAG
Source organism: Calotriton arnoldi (assembly GCA_963921515.1). Classification (NCBI taxonomy): domain Eukaryota; kingdom Metazoa; phylum Chordata; class Amphibia; order Caudata; family Salamandridae; genus Calotriton; species Calotriton arnoldi. The sequence continues at coordinate 258,290 of CAWUFW010012868.1, read as the reverse complement.
GGACCACCCTTTGGCAGTTCCTCATGTACCCACAAGGACACCCACAATTCTTCTCACAAGGCAACAACCCCCCTTTTTTTAGACAGAGGCTGGGGCAGAGGAAGAGGGCGAAGAAGAGGGAATCAAAAGCAAGTGCAATGGCAGGAACAACCACAACACTCAGTGGAGACACGGAGCCAGACCAAGAAAAAAAATAGTCAACCTCTCGTCTAGGACACTTACCGACTCCGAGAAACGGGTCTTGCACAAGGGCCTGGGATATGTTCCCACTCCCAAAATTGACACGTTTACCGACAACTGCGAGATTCAGAGCTTCTTCCGGAAAATACGCCTCAAGGCGTTCTTTCAAGACAAACCTGCACTCCCCACAGTGGACTCGGGGCTACACAATTCTACCTTTACGCCCAACATTGGCATGGTACCAAATGAAGTACTCACTTTTGAGCAAGCTGTACTCAAAGACATAGCCAGTGGCATCACACCCACCCCTTTCCATAACCTGTCCTCAGCAAAACTAACGGCTGTCAGGTCTCTAGCGGACGATCCCAACATCACAATCAAACAAGCGGACAAAGGAGGGCCTACAGTGATCGTGTCCACCATCGACTAGGACACTAAATGTAACCGACAGCTGAGTAAGGATAAGTTACTTACCTGTAATCCTAGTTCTCTTCCAGGGGTATCCTCATCAAAGTCATAAGCACTGAATATTCCCGCCCACGTGCGGGGACCCCGGAAATATAAAAATTATATATGGAAATCACATATATACAGCTCTACATATATGCATATACATATATCATTTTTCTCATACCAATGCAGCTCTCAATAGGAGGCTAAACAATGTAATTACACACATAAAAAACTACATTTGCCAATATATAAAAACACCAGAGGGCAATTAGTACTTGAACTCTGTTTTTTAATGAGCAAAATACTCATAAAGAGTAAAAACTGCAAAATAAGTAGACATTGTTAGCCTACAGGCTGCATTGTAAACCAATAGCATAGAAAATGAAAGCATTTTCAACAAAAACTGGCACCGTGCCTTTAAGGCAGCCATGACCCCTAGCTTCCCATCATGCCTCAGGGGTGACAGTTAGGTCAGTTGTTCTTTGCATAACCCTGAAGGTCAGGGCACAAAGATATCCTTTAACACTTTAGAAATCCCTCATTTACCTGGGGAGGCGGGTGGGTTGCTTATGACTTTGATGAGGATACCCCTGGAAGAGAACTAGGATTACAGGTAAGTAACTTATCCTTCTCTTCCAGGGGATCCTCATCAATAGTCATAAGCACTGAATAGAATAGCAAGCCCATCAACCACCTGCAGGTAAATGAGAGTAAAGTGACCCAACAAAAAACATAACAGCCGAAATCAGCTGTTGAACAGATTCCTCAAGGAGGCCTGGCCTACTTGGGTGTCTGCTCTGGTGTCTGATTCCAGACAGTAGTGCCTCGTAAATGTATGGACGGACCTCCAAGTTGCCGCCTTACAGATTTCAGACATGGGCACATTCTGAAGAAAAGCAGTAGTAGCTGCCTTTCCTCTAGTAGAATGCGCTCTGGGAGTAAACCCCAGGAGCTTCTGCGCTAATTGATAAGCAAGCTTGATACATGAAACTATCCATCTGGAGATGGAGCGCTTTGAAGCTGCGAACCCAGATCTGATCGACCCATAGTTAACAAATAGTTGATCAGATTTTCTTATAGATTTAGACCGATCCAGATAGAATTTTAAAACCCTTTTGAGGTCCAGAGAATGCAAAGCCCTCTCAGCTGGAGTGGAGGGATTGGGAAAAAAGGTGGGTAGAGAGATGGTCTGATTCACATGAAAATCCGACACCACCTTTGGAAGGAAAGAGGGGTGCGTCCTCAACACAACCCTGTTAAGATGGAAGACTGTATAGGGTTCTTTAGAGCAGAGAGCCTGTATTTCACTCACTCTGCGAGCTGACGTGATCGCTACCAAGAAAGCCGCCTTCCAAGAAAGATGTTGTAAGGTTGCTTTGTGTATGGGTTCAAAAGGCGGACCCATCAATTTTGATAGCACCAGGTTAAGCTCCCAGGGTGGTGAAGGAGGCCGTACCGGAGGATAGACCTTCTTTAAACCCTACAAAAATCCTTAACAGCCTGTAACTGGAAGAAGGAAGGTTGAGAAGCTGAACGCCTATATGCAGTTATAGCTGCTAAATGCACCTTAATGGAAGAAAACTTCAAACCTGCTTTCGCCAGATAAAGTAGGTAAGGAAGGATGACCTCTTCCTGACCTTTGATTGGGTTACAATTGTTCTGCATACACCACATGTAAAACCGTTTCCACTTGCATGCATACGAATGCCTCGTGGACGGTCTTCTTGCTTCCTTCAAGATGGACATGCAGTCCTGCGGTAGTCCTAAGTGGCCATACTGGAGGACCTCAGGAGCCATGCTGCCAAGTTCAGTGAGGGAAGGTTGGGATGATGAATCCTCCCGTTCATCTTGGACAGCAGGTCCGGTCTGCACGGCAGCTTCTTGTGAGGACACTCTGATAGGTGCAGAAGGTCCGGGTACCACCATTGTCTCGGCCAGTCCGGGGCAATTAGTATCATCCTCGTGCACGAATGGGACAGCTTGGTCACCCACCTTCGGGATCAGCGGAAGGGGTGGAAAGGCGTACACAAATGCCCCTGACCAATCTATCAAAAGAGCATTCCCTTTCGATCCTGGTCGGTAGAACCGTGAGGCGAAGTCTCGGCATTTGGTATTTTCGTCGTCCGCGAAGAGGTCGATGGTGGGACGACCCCATGTCTGGAAGATGTCTTCGACGACCTCGTCGTTGAGTACCCAGTCTCTCTGTCTTCGAAGTGACGGCTGAGCGCATCCGCTCTCACGTTCTGTTCTCCTGGCAGGTGGACTGCTGTGACTGCCAGATTCCGAGCCAGGAGCCAATGCCAGAGTGCTTGAGCTTCCAGGGAAAGTGTGCGTGAGCGAGTTCCCCCTGTTTGTTCAGGTAGTACATGGTGGTGGTGTTGTCCGTCTGTACTAACACTGAGGTTGCCTGAATCGAGGGGAGGAAAGCTTTGAGGGCTAGGTGAACTGCTCTCAGCTCTAGCATGTTGATGTGATAGGATCGCTCTTTTGGAGACCACAGTCCTTGAGTCTGGAGAGAACCCATGTGGGCTCCCCAACCCTGCAGTGAGGCGTCCGTGATCAGTGCCTGAGCAGGCGGAGGTTGATGGAAAGGAACTCCGACTTGCATATTTCGTTTTCTCATCCACCAAGGTATGGAAGCTCGAGCCGCGTTTGATGGACTTATTTTTTCGTCCCAACGAGCGGTCTGCTGGTCCCACTTGTCCTCCAGATCCTGCTGAAGAGGACTCATTCGTAGTCTGGCATTGGGAACCAGGAAGATGCAGGATGCCATCGACCCTCAGGGAGGCAATCCGACGCACAGGCAGTTTTCTGTTGCGCAGAACCAGCTGGCATTTCTGTATGAGGGAACACTGTCTCTCCTCCGAAGGAAACACTTTTCCTACCGTGGAGTCTAGCAGAGCTCCTAAGAAATGTATTTTCTGTGTTGGCTGTGAAGTTGATTTGACGAAATTCACATGCAGGCCCAGTCGGTGACACAGCTCGAGACAGCTCAAGAAATGACTCCTCACACTGTCTGGGGAAGGGTCTTTCAACAGCCAGTCGTCCAAGTACGGGTATACGAAGACGCCCCTGCGGCGCAGTGCGGCTGCCACCACCGCCATGCACTTCGTGAACACTCTGGGGGCTGACTTCAACCCGAAGGGTAGAACCTTGAACTGGTAATGAGCGGATCCCACTAGGAATCGCAGGTACTGCCTGTGATACTGATTGATCGGGACGTGAAAGTATGCATCTTGCAGATCCAGCGAACACATCCAATCCCCCTGCCTGAGATGTGGATATATTTGATGGAGAGCCAACATGCGAAACTTTTCCTTTTTGATGGATAGGTTGAGTGACCGCAAGTCCAGAATGGGTCTGTACTCTGCTTTTTGGCCTTTTTCTTTACCAAAAAATATCTTGAGTAAACCCCTTTCCCTCTTTGAGATACTGGCACCCTCTCGATGGCTGACTTTCTGAGAAGGGTGGCAACCTCTTTCTGCAAGAGTTTTAACTGGTGACACGATGGAGGAACTGGAGGGATTGATGGTGGGCGATGTTGAAAACGTAGAGAGTACCCATTCTGCAACGTGGCTAGCACCCACCGATCCTTTGTGATAGCTCGCCACTCTTCGAGATGATTTGCGATACTTCCCCCCCCACTGGAGTGGTGAACGGCGACAGGGGAAGTGAGTGCTCATTGTTTTGACTGAGTCTTGGCGGAATTGTTGCCTTGATGCTGGTTTCTTCCTCCTCTGGAGGGGCGTCTGCCCCGATACTGCGTTTTTGCTGGCCTTGCTGATCCTGATTTTTCTGCCAATGAGGGGTTTGAACCCTCTGTTGGGAGGATCGTCTATTGCAAGGACGGAATCTCTTACGGAATTCCTTTCTTTTCTCCAGGCCCACCGCTTTAAGCGTGTCCAGTTCCGTTTTCATCCGTGTCATCTCTTCATCCGTGTGAGTCCCGAACAAAGAGGAACCAGAGAACGGAAGATTGAGGATGCGTGACTGCGCTTCTGGCTTGAGCGCTGCAAGACGTAGCCATGATGTTCTTCTTGCGCATACCCCATGAGCATAAGCATGTGCCGAAAGGGTAGCTCCATCCGCCGCAGCACTGATGACCTGGTTAGACACCTGACTGCCCTCTGTTAAGATTTCTTCAAAATCTTTACGGTCTTCCTGCGGCAACTTTTCAGTGAATCTCTGTAGTGAGTCCCACAGAGATCTGTCGTAGCGGCCCAGGAGTGCCGCTGCATTGGAGACCTTCAACATGGAGGCCGAAGTGCCACAAACCTTCTTTCCCCAGGAATCCTGCATCTTGCTCTCCTTGTCTGGTGGGACAGTGGAGGAGGATGCCACCGCATGGGTCTTCTTTGCCGCAGCAATTACGACTGAATCCGGAGGAGGATCAGCCCTGAGGAAGAGCGGGTCGTCCTCTGGTGAACGGTACTTTTTAGGATCCTCGCTGGAGCGGTCTTAACACTCGCTGGCGTGAGAAAGATATCCATCACTGGCTCTATGATGCCTGGTACCAAGGGAAGCAGAGGTTTAGCTGCTGCTCTTTGGTGTAGAGTCTCAAAAATCATAGATGTCGTCCACCGGAGAGACCCTCGACGGTGGACTGTTCGTCAAAGTAGGCGAATAGTCTCTATGGGATGTATGAGTGGAAGAAGAGGACGGAGTAGGCGATCTGTGTGCTCTCCTCCTGCTTCTTGATCTAGACCTCCTCCTGTGTGAGTGCACAGGGGTGCGGCTGCGAGCTCTTGTTCTTGAAGGAGATCGCTCTTTATTCTGAGTTAAACGAGCCAACGGAGATCTGTTCTGAGGACTCGAGTAATTCCTGTTCGTAGCCCAGTGATGTAGAGGCCTGTGCCATCGTGGCGATAAATGGATGGAAGGCGATCTGCGGCGCTCTCTTTCCTTAGGAGACTGAGCAGGAGGGGTGAAGCTCAGCTCTTCATGTGTTGGGGAATCTTGGTGACCCCGACACTGGACGTAGAGATAACCACCTCCGGGGATCTGGACGTTGACCCTCGGTGAGAACTGGGCGAACCTGAAGGTGACGAAGACAGGCTCACTGGAGGTGAGGCGTCTCCAGAAGGGCGCTTTGACGTTGATCTGGAGCGTCTATGCGTCGACTGCCCTCTCAACTGAGACGTATGTCTCGACGTTGACTTTCTTCTCTTAGAAAGTGGACTTCGACGACGAACGTCTCTCCAACACTGGTGCAGTGTCATGCTTCGACATTCCATGCACCCTCTCAGGAGATTGCGGTCTCGACGTCAACCGGCGTTGGACTGCCGGCGACGGAGGTCTTGGTCTCGACGCCGAAGATCCACTCGGCGGTGTCATCCGTCTCGACGGCGTGGAATGATGGATCGACATTGGAGTCTGCTTCGACGCCGAAGGAGGTGTCCTGTGTCTCGACGCAGAATATCGTTGCCTTGATCCCGGCGGAGATCTGTGCCTCGACGTCGATCGCCGATGAGGAGGCGACGGAGAGATGCGCCTCGACGTCGATCGCCGCTGATGCGACGGGGAGATGTGCTTCGACGTCGATCGCCCTTGATGAGGCGACGACGGAGCGCTGTGCCTCGACGTCGATCGCGCCTGCGACGACGGAGCGGTCTGCCTCGACGTCGATCGCAGCTGCGACGACGGCATAATCTGCCTCGACGTCGAACGCCCAGCCGGCGCCGACGGAGACCTGTCTCTCGACGTTGAGCGCCGCCTGGTTGACGTCAACGGAGGACCTGTTACCTTCGTCGACGAAGATTTCGTAGTCGAATGATGATGCGCCGGCATCACCGAAGTCTTCAACGCCGATTTCTTCGTCGCCGATTTCTTCGGCGTCGATACCGACGCCGACGGAGAACAGGTCGGGACTTTTCCTCTCGACGTCGACCGAGTTCTCCTCTTCTTCTGCCTCACAGGAGACCTACCTCTTTCAGAGAGGCCATAGAGACGAATCCTGTCCCTCTCCTTGATAGTCCTTCTTGATAACTTCTTACAATGCTGGCAGTTGTCAGAAGAGTGGGACTCGGGAGGCAGAGAATACACACAGGATGTGTATCTGTTCTGGCCTTCTTCTTGCCACAGGACGGGCAAGGATCGAATAAAGAAGGCATTTTATCCAAAAAGAAACCTTTTCTGTAACACAAAAAGGTGTTACTTGCACTCTAGGACCAAAAGACGTCGAGTGAAAGTAGAAAAAAACTAGTTTTATACAGATATTTTTTGACAGAAAGTCAAAAAAACAAGAGCTGAAAATCCAGGGTCCTGACTGAAGGAGCCGGAAAGAACAACTGACCTAACTGTCACCCCTGAGGCATGATGGGAAGCTAGGGGTCATGGCTGCCTTAAAGGCACGGTGCCAGTTTTTGTTGAAAATGCTTTCATTTTCTATGCTATTGGTTTACAATGCAGCCTGTAGGCTAACAATGTCTACTTATTTTGCAGTTTTTACTCTTTATGAGTATTTTGCTCATTAAAAAACAGAGTTCAAGTACTAATTGCCCTCTGGTGTTTTTATATATTGGCAAATGTAGTTTTTTATGTGTGTAATTACATTGTTTAGCCTCCTATTGAGAGCTGCATTGGTATGAGAAAAAATGATATATGTATATGCATATATGTAGAGCTGTATATATGTGATTTCCATATATAATTTTTATATTTCCGGGGTCCCCGCATGTGGGCGGGAATATTCAGTGCTTATGACTATTGATGAGGATCCCCTGGAAGAGAACCGCAGATACTACACTCCCATTGCTGTCAATCCTACAACACGCCTTTCCACAATCATCAATCAGGAAAATTGTAAGCGAGCTACTCACCCGTGAGGGTCTCAAGGCGCTGGGGGTGCGCAGATCTGTCAGCCGAAGAGCCAGGTCCTGAGGGCCTTCCTGAAGGTGTTCAGGGAGGGGGCGCGTCTGATGTCTGCCGGTAGTTCGTTCCAGGTCCTGGCTGCAATGTGAGAGAAGGATCTTCTGCCTGCTCTGGCTCTGTGGATGCGCGGGGTTTCGAGCAGTGCGAGGTTGAAAGATCGGAGGTTCCTTTTGGGTACGTGGAAGTTGATTCGGTCGTTGAGGTATTTGGGTCTGTTGTTGTGTAGGCATTTGTAGGCGTGAGGATTTTGAAGGCGACTCTTTTCTCCACGGGGAGCCAGTGGAGTCTTTGTAGGAGTTTGCTGATATGTTCGTGTCGGGGGATGCAGAGGACGAGTCTGGCGGCGGTGTTCTGTATTGTCTGGAGTTTGCGGAATAGGGACTTGTTGATGCCGGCGTAGAGCGCGTTCCCATAGTCCAGTCTGCTGGTGATGAGCGCGTGGGTGACTGTCTTCCTTGACTCGGGGGGGGGGGGTCCATTTGAAGGTCTTGCGGAGGGTGTTGAAGCAGCTGGATGTGACGGCCTTGACCTATAGGTTCATGGTGAGTGATTAGTCGAGTATGATGCCGAGGTTTTTGCCGTGGTCTGAGGGGATAGGTGGGCTTCCGAGGGCGGTCGGCCACCAGGTGCTGTCCCATGCTGAGGGGGTGGTTCCAAGGATGAGGACTTCTGTCTTCTCGGCGTTGAGCTTCAGGCAGCTGTTGGTCATCCAGACTGCGACGTCTTGCATTCCTTTCTGGAAGTTGAGTTTGGCGGTGGTGGGGTCTTTGGTGAGGGAGAGGATGAGCCAAGTGTCGTCGGCGTAGGATACGATGTTGAGGCCGTGTTGTCGTACGATGGCTGCGAGGGGGGCCATGTACATGTTGAAGAGGGTCGGGCTCAGCGATGACCCCTGTGGGACTCCGCAGGTGAGTTTCGAGGGATCGGAGAGGGAGGGTGGTAGTCTGATCCTTTGGCTTCTTCCGGTGAGGAATGATCGGATCCAGTCCAGGGCTGTTACTTGTATGCTGGCGTCATCTCAACAATGGTCTTCTCTGCGGAAACAGAACGGTGGATCAGTAAAAAGGAAGCGGACTTCCTCATTACCAAGGACCCCAAGGTGCCCTAATTCTATATCTTGCCCAAGATCCACAAAGGCACCACCCCTGTCCAAGGTAGACCCATCGTCTCAGGGATTAGTTCACTTCTGGAACCTTTGTCAAGATTTTGCGACCACTTCTTGCAACCACTGGTCAGAGACACCATCCTTTCTACTAGACACCACTGATGTCTTGCGCCTTATCGAGGAGGTCCAATGTCCAGAGGAGATTAGTCTTCTGGTCACCCTGGACGTTGAGGCCCTCTATACCAACATCCCTAAACGTGCCACCTTGAGGGTCAGAGGATGCCCTTAACAGTGTATACTGGGACTCCGCTACAACAGTGCCGTTTGTTCTGGAGTACGCCACATTGACCCTGACGGAGAACTTTTTCGAGTATAGCTATCAACTATACCATCAGACCCAGGGCACTTCGATGGGCAGCACGTTTGCGCTTAGCGTGGCATGCCTCTACATGGCTGCGTTTGAAGAACGACTTATCTTTGACGTCTCGAACCCCTACACCTCGCACCTTGTGCTGTGGAAGAGATTTATTGATGACCTCTTAATCTTTTGGAAGGGTGAGAGGTCAACCTGTGAGGAATTCTGCAAATGGATTAATACTCTCAATCCCTATTTGAACTTCACTAGCACTATCTCAGAGACAAACATCCCATTCCTTGACAACATCAGGCTCTCTGAAGGCCAACTTAGCACTACCCTGTACAGAAAACCAACTGACAGTAATAGTCTCCTCCTGTTTAGCAGCCACCACCCTAGAGCACTCAAAGAAAACCTGCCTTTTGGTCAATTTCTCCATATCAGGAGAAACTGTAGTGCTGTGGAGTATTACAAATTCGAAGCAGCCAGCCTAGCAAGCAATCTCAGTAAAAGAGAATACCCACCACGCAACATTGCACTTTCTATGAAAAGGGCTAGGAACAATAACCGTGAAGCCCTACTAGAAACCAAACACAAAGATCCCACTGAGGCCCTCACCTGTGTAATCACGTATACCCCCGACAAACAGGTTCAGAAACATTATCAAAAAACATTGGGGTATCCTTACAACTGGCACACTTTACTTGCCTACACTATGGTTTGCATTCAAACGCACGAGCAACCTCGAAGACATGCTTATACATACAAGACCCAAAACTCAGAATGTAAACCCACAGACTTCTGTGGGATCTTCCACCTGTGATGGGACATTACCCATGCGGATCCTGTACTGTTGTCCTTTGACTGAGATGACTAAGGAAATAGTTTTTTCCAACACGTTCAAATGGCAGCTAAGAAAACACACCAACTGCAACACTGCCAATTGTATATACATGATCACCTGCCCTTGTAGCACAAGTTACTAACTTGTGTAACGATATATCTGTAAGAGACAGTAGTTAGTGACAGATTCCTTACCTTAGAATATCCCCAGGCATCAGGCTGGATCCGGAAAGTTTTTGCGTAGCAGTACCCTTGCGCGTCGGTAGGCGGCGTCGTGCGGCTAAGCGTTTGTCGTCGGCGTCGTGATCGCCGGGATGACGTCGCGGGCAGTACTTAGACGACGCCCCTGCGCGCTGACGTCAGTTCTGTACACGACTTTCCGCGCCAGGAACGCAGAGCCATGCAAGAAGCTGACATAGGTGTCTGAAAAATACTAGGGCCCTGAAAGGGATGTCCTTAACCCTAGAAATCAGTTCGCAGAACGGGGAGGATGGGTGGGGCGGTAAGGAATCTGTCACTAACTACTGTCTCTTACAGATATATCGTTACACAAGTTAGTAACTTGTGCATCTGAAAGAGACACGTTAGTGACAGATTCCTTACCTTAGAATAGATACCCCAGCAATACCAACCCCGGTGGTGGGTCTGCGAACAAAGATCAGACAAGGAAGTCCTGGAGGACAGACCGGCCAAAGAAGCCGTCCCTCCGGACCTGACTGTCAAGGCAGTAATGCTTTGTAAACGTGTGCAGCGAGGCCCGCTGCCTGACAGATAACCGGCAGCGGAACACCGCGGCCCAAGGCCGTGGTAGCAGCCGTTGCCCTGGTGGAATGGGCACGCAGCCCAACAGGAGGCTCCTTCTTAGCCAAAGAATAGCAGGTCTTGATGCACAAGGTAACCCAGCGGGAGATGGTTCTCTTGTGCACCGCCCGATCTTTTTTGGCGCCCACGTAGCCAACAAAGAGCTGGTCATCCACCCGGAAGTGTTTTGTGCGGTCGATATAGAAGGAGAGCGCACGTTTTGGGTCCAGACGGTGGAGCCTCTCTTCCTCTCTGGAAGGATGCGGAGCCGGAAAGAAGGTAGGCAAAGTGATGGTCTGCCCAATGTGGAAGGCAGTAACCACCTTTGGCAAGAAGGACGGACGCGTCCGAAGAACAACCTTGTCTGGATGAACAGACAGAAAGGGAGGTTTGCAAGATAGAGCCTGGAGCTCACTCACCCGCCGAGCGGAGGTGATGGCCACCAGAAAGGCTGTCTTTAGAGTCAGAAGACGAAGAGGACAGTTATGTAGAGGCTCAAAGGGAGCGCACATTAAAAAGGTAAGAACCAAGTTCAAGTCCCACTGAGGCATCACAAACGGAACAGGAGGGAAGAAGTGTGTAATGCCTTTTAAGAATCTGTTAACAGGGGACTTGAAAAGGGAGGGCGGATCAGGGAGCCTGAGGAAGGCAGAGATAGCACAAAGATAACCCTTGATGGTACCCAGGGCAGAACCCTGTTGGGCCAGAGAAAGAAGGAACAGAAGGACCTCAGAAAGAGGGGCAGAAAGGGGATTCACAGCCTTTGCTGTGCACCATGCCACAAATTTGTTCCACCTGCAGGCGTATACCACCTTAGTGGAGGGACGCCTGGCTGCCAGAATCACATCACAAACTTCGGGAGGCAAGTCGAAAGGAATCAACTGCCGCCGCTCAATCTCCACGCAAGCAGGTGTAGACTGGACAGGTTCGGGTGGAGGACCGTCCCCTGCTGCTGCGACAGAAGATCCTCCCGAAGAGGCAGACGGATCGGGGGATCTACGCTCATACTGAGTAGCTCGGGATACCAAACTCTGAGCCCAGTCCGGAGCCACAAGAATGACTTGGGCCCGGTCGTGCCGAATCTTCTTCAACACTCTGGGTAGAAGTGGTATAGGCGGAAAGGCGTACAATAGACCGCAACTCCACTCGTGACGAAAAGCGTCGCCAAGCGAGTGCCGCCTTGGAAATTCCAACGCGCAGAACTGATGACATTGCGCGTTCTCTTCGGTGGCGAATAGATCTAACCAAGGCTCTCCCCACTGTAGAAAGAGTCCTTGCGCCACTTCCGAGTGAAGACGCCATTCGTGATCCATCATGCACCTGCGGCTGAGGTTCGTCCGCCCTGGCGTTCAGGGAACCTGCCAGGTGTTGAACCATCAGGAACATGCCCTGATGTTCCAGCCATGTCCAGAGGCGCAGAGCCTCCTGACAGAGGGTCCACGACCCCACCCCGCCCTGTTTGTTGCAGTACCACATGGCGGTGGTGTTGTCGGTGAACACCTGCACTACCTTCCCTTTGACAGAGGGAAGGAATGCCTTGAGTGCAAGTCGGATCGCCCGTAGCTCCAGAATGTTGATATGGAGCCGGGACTCCGCCGGAGACCAGAGGCCTCTGATCTCCGCCTCTCCCATGTGACCGCCCCATCCCAGAAGGGACGCGTCCGTCACAACTGTGTGCTCTGGCTGGGGAAGGGAGAGGGATCTGCCCATGACCCATTGCCGGTTCGAGAGCCACCACTGCAACTGTTTTGCAGTCCCCTCCGAGATCTGGACGTGATCGGACAGGTTGCCCTGGTGCTGCGCCCACTGGAACTTCAGGTCCCACTGCAGAGCCCGCATATGCCATCTGGCATGATTGACCAGCAGGATGCAGGAGGCCATGAGGCCCAGCAGCCTCAGGGTCATCCGTACCGAAACCCAGGATAAAGGCTAAAAGATCGGAATCATAGCCTGAATATCCCGGACTCGCCGTTCGGGAGGATAGGCCCGAAACTGCGTCGTGTCCAGAACTGCTCCGATGAAAAGGAGCTGTGGAGAAGGAATCAGATGTGACTTCGGCACATTGATGGAGAACCCCAGCGAGTGCAGGAGTTCGGCCGTAGTCTGGAGGTGGGAGACGACTGCCTGGGACGAGCCCGCCTTCAGCAGCCAGTCGTCGAGGTAGGGGAAGACTGAAACCCCTGCCCGGCGCAGATGAGCTGCGACCACCGCCATCACTTTCGTGAACACCCGAGGGGCACTGGTAAGGCCAAAGGGGAGCACGGTGAACTGAAAATGCTCGAGGCCTACCGTGAACCGAAGGCAACGCCGGTGGGCCGGCAGGACGGGGATGTGGAAATAGGCGTCCTGCAAGTCCAACGCTACCAACCAGTCTCCAGGGTCTAGGGCAGTCAAGACCTGAGCTAGGGTGAGCATCTTGAACTTCTCCTTCCGGAGGAAGTGATTGACGTTCCGGAGGTCCAAGATAGGACGCATGTCCTCCTTGTCCTTTTTGGGCACCAGAAAGTAGTGGGAGTAGCAACCACGCCCTACTTCTGGGGTCGGAACATGCTCGATGGCCCTCTTGGCCAAGAGGGCCGTGACTTCCTTCTGTAGAAGCACCAAGTGATCCCCTGACATGCGGCGGAATTGAGGTGGCATGGCTGGGGGGGTGGTCTCGAAGGGGAGGGAGTAGCCCCTTCGGACAATGTCCAAGACCCACCTGTCCGAGGTGATGGGACGCCAGTGGTGAAGGTGATGGCGGACCCTGCCCCCGACTGGCGTGCTGTGCACCTGAAAGGAGGGACTAGGAGGGCTTGGAGGCCGCGGACGGGTTGGAGGTGGTGGCCTGACCCGCACGCTGGTTGCCCGAACCACCACGGCGGTATCCACGTCCTCGGCCACGCGAAGACGCCTGCTGCGCGGGCCGGTGGCTGGGCTGCTGACGTGACTGGGCGCCCCTTCCGTGGCCACGATAGGGGCGAAAAGCAGAAGGTAGCGGAGGGCGTGTAGCAGAAAGGCCCAGGGACTTGGCAGTAGCCCGTGAGTCCTTAAAGCGCTCCAACGCATGGTCTGCTTTGGAACCAAAAAGACCGACTCCATCAAAGGGCATGTCTATGAGAGTATTCTAGACATCCCCTGAAAAACCAGTGGTTCTCAGCCAGGCGTGGCGACGCAGCGCCACCGTCGTTGCAATAGATCTGCCCAGCGAGTCGGCGGTATCAAGGCTACATCGTATGGTGTATTTGGCCACATCCCTTCCTTCCGCAATGGCGCGGGAAAGCAGTGTCTGGACCTCCTCAGAACACTGGGGCAAAACAGTCGCCACCGAATCCCACAAGGAGTGGGTATATCGGCCCAAAAGACAAGCGGTGTTGATGGACCGCAAGCCAGCACTGGAGGAAGAAAAACCCTTCTTCCCAAATTGATCCAGGCGTTTGGATTCCCTATCCGGAGGGGCGGTAGGGAAGGCGGTTTGGGAAGCGGAGGCTTGGACAACCAAGCTCTCAGGAGTGGGGTGGACAGAGAAACAAGGGGTCGCCCGGAGCTGGGCGATGGCGTCGGGACACGTTCCTATCCACAGGAGCCCCTGTGTTGGGCTTGGACCAGGCGCCCAAAAGAACGTCAGTAAGTGCATCGTTAAACGGCAGCACAATCTCCAAGGAGGAGGCCGCCGGCTGAAGCACTTCTGTCAAGAGATTAGTCTTGACCGTCAAAGTAGGGAGTCGGAGATGTAAGGCTCCAGCTGCCCTACGCAACACCGTTGCAAAATTGGCTCCCTCCTCCGTAGCCACGGGAGGAGACAGCATGCCAGTGTCAGGGGAAGTATCTAGACCACTGGCATCCCCTAGTTCCTCTGCCCAGTACTCATCATACTGACACTGCTGTGCCAGAGGGTCCTCAGACCCCTCCCAGTCCTCCTGGTCCTCCTCCGGTTCAAAATAAGGAGGAGGAGGGACATTTGGGACCCAAGGTCCCATCGGCGCCGGAACCGGCGTCGAGCAACGTCGGTCCGGCTCCATGTCCGGAGCCGGAGAGTACATGGGGACGACGCCGCCCGGAGCCCCGGGCGGCGTCAGGAACGGCACCGGAGACATCGGCGCCGGCGGAGGCGTGGTCAGGTCGACCGGCGTCAATGGGGGTTGCGGTACCACCGGAGCCGGGATCGAGGCCGGGGCCGAAGCCGGAGCTGGGATCAAGGCGGGAGGCACGAGCGACGCCGGGACCGGAGTCGGCGGCGACGCCGGGGCAACCCCATCAGGGCCCACGGGGCCCGAAGGCGCACCGGAGGGACCTTGAGGCCCGAAGAGGCGGGCCATGGCAGACAGGAATTCCTGTATTTGGGCCGGATCCGCCCCCGAACCCGGGAAGGACGGGTATTGCGGGGGCAACTCCACAGGCATGTCCGGGGCCGCGGGGACGGTGCCGGGAGGGGCCTCAGCCGAGTCGCGAGATCGGGCGAGGCGAAGTCCTAGAGCGATGATGCTTTTTGGACTTCTTGTGCTTAGACTTACCGGACGACGAAGACTTGGATCCCGACGACCGGTGAGGACTCCGCGACCGACCCCTCACGCGACCGGGGCTTGCAATGGCGCGGAGCCGACTGCCGGGCCTCGAGGAGCTTTCGAGACCGCTCTCGCAAAGCTTTCGGGTTGAGGGCCCGGCAGTCGGAACACGACTTTGTGTCGTGGCCTCGGCCGAGGCAGAAGAGAGACTCCAGATGCGGGTCTGTGATGGACATCATCCGAGCACAGGCGTCGCAACGTTTAAAGCTGGGCATCTCTACGACACCTTGGAGTCGATTCGAAGAAACAGTGAAAAAATTCACCAAAAAAGTTAGTCAAAAAATGACTAGGGCACTGCTCTTCCCGGATCTGCGCTTGCTGGCGCGGAAAAAGAAGAACTGACGTCAGCGCGCAGGGGCGGCGTCTAAGTACTGCCCGCGACGTCATCCCGGCGATCACGACGACGACGTTGAACGCATAGCCGCACGACGCCGCCTACCGACGCGCAAGGGTACTGCTACGCAAAAACTTTCCGGATCCAGCCTGACGCCTGGGGATATTCTAAGGTAAGGAATCTGTCACTAATGTGTCTCTTTCAGATACCTCCGTTACATTGACATGACTACTAGGATGATCAAAACACGCTTCACAGAACATAGGAGCAACATCAGGTGCCACCGTGTTAACACCAGGATGTGCACACACTTTGACCAGCAAAACACACAGACACTTTACGTTGGGTCATCCTCGAGGCTCACCCAAAAATGACTAAGGGAGCATTGTTCAGGACTGAACAGAGGTGGGTGCACCGTCTAGCTACGGACAAACAGGGACTCAATGAGGACATCCCGTGGAGTGCACTGAACAGATAGCAGCACATTGGAGATGGCACTACATTGACTATAGACAACTGGGTCCAAGTCCCTTCTACTTAGGGACATACACTTTTAATACCTTGGCCGTTTGTAGCAATTTTAACTCCACTTGGGAGGTGCCATGCGCCTTCACCAGCTGCTACCCAAAGAGCCCTTGGTTAGCAAAAAACCATAACATTCATGTTCCTTTATCAACACAGGAACAGCACGTAGTCCTTCCAGCAGGGTTAACCTGGATACATTGGCACCCCCATGTTAGGTTTTTCATTATGAGCATAGCCAACTCTAACCAGTGGTGCACTAGCACCATCTGACCCCGGCAGTAGATTGATATTACCGCACCAGTAGCTTTGGGTTAACCACTATCCACTCTCCCATATGGCAGTCATCACGCTTGACAGTCCGTTAGCACGGTATTATTACAACCTTGCCCACGTGGGGATCATTGGTCTAACCTTCACTGTCGAGCCACCTGGTCCGTGGGGAAATTCTACCCCAGTACAGCATTTCTACCTATCCACCTGTTGCAGGAATAAGTACTGTTACTCCTGGGGCTTGCACGATTTATGCACTACGATATGGTCACCACGTTTTGTATTTAACACCAGGGCTTGCTGATTGATCACCCCGTCCACGATACTCTTTGGGCTCGCGTGAATTATACATTCCCCCCTCCCCCCCCCAATACTGCCGCCATGTTTGTATTCAACACGGTGGTTGGCACTCCAGTGCACCAACCCTTGTTGATTGGTCGCCCCGCCCACTCCCTGCCGGCGACCGGTGCAAAAACAGCCACGAGGGAGATGGCCAGTACCTCCCGACCCCAGCAGCGCATGGGTAGGTCCACTGACGACCTCGCTGTTGGCGCCACGCAAGTCGCAAGTACCAGCTCCCTGTGATACACAGAGCTTCCACGATTTGATTCTCTAAACTCTTACGAGAGGTGAGTTTGCGCCGGTTATATAATGAGGCAGCGAACACACCTTGGACCGCCAGGGGCTTCTTTGCACTATTAGGACCAAGGGCACATTGAGGATACAGTTCTCGGTCCCGCCTTCCACAGATACCGGGTGCTCGGATTTCGGAGCACGGTACCTCGTGACCTTGGGAGTGAGCTACTTGTTCTTGATACGGGGCTGGAGCCCTTGGGGGAACACTGCGTCCTCCGTTCTTGGCCCGTTTTTAACCTGCTTACCACCTTTGAACGAGTGTTGGTTTGTGAATCTTTGACTAGCTATGCAGGTCCATAGACCGCACCACCAGGTGTAATTGACTTTTCCTTTCGTATAATACCCTGCACCTTATTGACCCCCCTTTTAGGACACTGGAATTACCGGGTGTCTAAACCTGCTGGGAGTCGATGGTGTGAGTCACCAATCTAACTTGGGTGAGTCCGCCGGTTTCAGCTACCATGAAATTACGGGTTAATGTACCAGTTTGTTTTATTCACCGTTTGATTCTTCTTTTCCTCACGAGCATTTCACGATTGCGTGATGCATATTTTGGGCACTATGATTATACCACACGTTGTACCTCCTCCATGTGCACTGTGCATGGTGAATCATGTAGGGGACGCATATGTTATAGACTGAAATGCATTTAACTATTGCTGTCGTCTAATCATCTTTATTTTATCTCACTAGGTTGGCCATCATACTTACAGGTACCACATTTGAGGTGCTTCCTGTGGTCTATCACGGTTAATTGACTAGAGAACCACAATAGTGTAGGTAGACTTTTTTAGGTCCTGAAGAATTGCCGCCAGATCTTATGGCACTAAGGCAAGAAACATGTTGACCACATAGTAGAGCTCGGTATCCTGACGCATCATATCAGGAGTGCACCACTTCTATTTTTTAACCAGCTTGGAAGCCATATTCAATAAAATTGTTCTGCCTGGACTTTCATCTTCTGTTTTAATCCTTGCACGGTCCATTGCCAAAGAGCCCTTCATAGGGAGCCCGTCAGGTATTGCAGCGCCGACCTGACGAGGAGCAAGCCCTATGATGAAGCATGACACCCAGCTGGCTGGGTGTGCGAGGGCCCTAATTCCAAAAGGAGGAATCCCCCTTTCCTCCCGCCATTAAGTGAGGACATTACCTCACTTAGCTGACCTTGCTCCCCTTGCCATATTAGGAACTGCATACCCATTTTGTTCGACTTCATTTGGGCATGTATGCTGGAACTCTATAAAGCCCACAGTCCCCCATTTTTTGGTTAAATGTATTTGAGCCATGCATTAGAAGAGAGGGATGTGGTATTGTCCCAGTGTATAGCGATCTCACGTTTCGCCAATAGCATGGCCATTGAAATAAGCCTGCACACCGGTCAGGGAAGGTTTGCGGTATGTCCCATGAGCGCCATTGCTGTTTCTGGTTGTAATGTGATGGCTGTCATTTTGGTGATATGTGAATATACAGAGCCAGTATATGGAAATGGTAGTACAAGTCCATGTAAGATGTGCAAAGTCTGCTGCAGGGGCCTGACATTTGGGGCAGCAATCTGTTCTATTGGCATCGTACTTTGCGACTTCCAACGGGGCGATGTACGCTCAATGTAGGAACTTGAACTGCAATAGTTTGGGTCTGTGGTTAAGCGATATTTTCTGAATTTGCGCACAGCAGTATGACCACATTTTGTCTGTCACAGTAACACCAAGGTCGCGTGCCCATGCTTCCCATACTCAGACAGTTGTGTCTGGCTTTAACGTTGTGCACGCATGGTAGAGTCTGGATATCAGGTGAGCGCCATCTGTGTCTATTACAAGCATTAATGGTGGAAACTCTTCTGGTGCGAGGGGGTATCTAGGCAGCTGGGACCTGAGGGTAGCATATAATCTATGGAATACAAAGCGCTGTATATAGGGCACAGCGTGGAACCTAGTATCTGCTAGCTGCAGAAGATGGCCATTAGGAAATAAGTCCCCTATGGTGTGGATATTATAATGTAATAGTGTGCGTTGTATCAGCAGTTCACTCATGAGAGGGGGCCATGGATTGTTTTTCAGTGGGAGAGCTGGGGAGTAGAGGGGGCCACCGCCCAGCCTACGGCGAAATGCGCGCCAGGCCCAGCAAGTTGTGGATCCTGTCATAATATCCTCAGAGTCTAGTGGCATGCCTTTAGGTAGTATAACCAAGCGTGGGATACCCCTGTAGTTGTTCTAGTTCAGGTTTCAAATATGGGATGGACAAATCTGGATGGTACCAGCGGTGCGTATAATGGCATTGTGCCACTAAATAATATAGCTGGAGATTGGGCACCCCTAGTGCTCCCCGTTCGCATGGCAATGTTAAAGTATCCCAGCGCACAAGGGGTCGGCGGCCGGCCCACTTCAGGCGGAGGAGTTGACAACACAGGGTTCTGAAAAAAGTTGGGGCGCGGTATTGGAATATTGAGGAAGAGGTATAGGAACCGGGGGAGCACCACCATTTTGTGATAGCTATCCGACCTGCCATTGAGAGCAGCAATTTAATCCATCTCTCGATTTGCATCTCCAGATTTGCTACCGCCGGCCCATAATTGAGTTGCAGTATCCATATGTAGCTGAACGCCTAGGTACCATGTCTGACCTTCCGACCATCTAAGAGGGTGCCCGGTCAGTGCAGCATTTGTAAGTAGGAACAACTCAGACTTGGCCCAATTAATCTGCAGTCCTGAAAGATTGCCAAATCGGGCCAACTCTTCTATCAAAGGGGGGAGGTTATCTGCAGGGAGTCTAAGAAATAAAACTAAATCGTCGGCATGCAGATAGGAGTAGAGGTCCGCTCTTGAGTTGGAGCAGTCGAAGGTGCCTAGCGTGCATGTGATGCAATAGGGGGTCCATTGCGATAATAAAAAGTAGGGGGGATAATGGGCAGGCCTGCCTAGGCCCTCCGATGATAGGGAAGGGTTCCGTTAATGATCCATTGATTCGTGTGCGCGCTAGTGGTTCAATGTATAGCAGTGTAATCATGGACAGGAAAGGGGGGGCGTGGGGGGAACTCCAAGCTTCCGCCGAGCTGCTGTCATGAAAGACCATTCGAGTGAGTCGAATGCCTTCTCTGCATCGAGAAGGGCCAATGCCGCAGGTATGGTTGGTGATGTACTGTTAAGGACCGCAAATAGTGTTCGGTGGTTGAGCGAGGTTGAGCGAGGTTTATCTCTGCGGTACAAAGCCATATTGCGCTGATGAAATTAATTGCTCCATTAGGAGGGCCAGTCTAGTTGCCAGGGCCTTAGCAAGTATTTTATTATCATAGTTAAGGAGCGACAATGGATCCAACTGCCGCGCCCGCTGTTGTACACCGCGGTCATGGAGACCTGAAACAGCGCAAGATTACATTTGAGAAGGTGGACTCCTCGGAACGACCTGACCGTGACGCTGAGAGGGAGGAAGGCCCGGCTAATACGGACCCGCCACAGTCCATGAATGGGGCTGCCGCAATCATGGCGGAGCTACGCGCGGGCTTCCGTGGCATAGATGCACAACTTGATACTCTGTCCTCCAGGCTTGACAGGATGGGAGAAAGAATAGATGGAAATACCAGACTCAACGAGGTCGAGCAAAGAATATCTACCCAAGACCGGACTACTGATACGGCATGCAGGCTTGAACGGGTGGAGAGACTGTTAAAAACTGTAGCGATAAATTATGAGGACCACGAAGCCAGATCGCGCAGAAATAATATCCGCATCATGGGCCTGGCAGAATCCACGAACTTGGGACGCCCAGAACCTTTTCTTGAAAACATGTTGACAGAGCTATTTGGCGCCGAACATTTCTCCAGAAATTTCGTTGTGAAATGGGCACATCGTTCCCTGTGCCCGCGACCTCCGCCTGGAAGCCCTCCAAGCTCCATTATAGCACGCTTGCTTAATTATAGGGACCGTGATACAATTCTCCGTCTGGCCAGGGAGAACTCACCCGTGCAATACCAAGGGACCGCACTCTTTTTACCCGGATCATACCATCGCAGTACAGGAGGCCCGACGGAAGATCCAAGAAGCCAAGCGACAGTTGCGTGCCATGGGTCTTAAATACGCTATGCTCTATCCAGCGAAATGGAGTGAGATAGTGGAAGGCAAACCCCGCTTCTTTGAAAATGCTACCGACACCCTGGCCTTCTGCAAGCAGCATCAGGGGGCGACACGCCGAAGTCCGGCACACTCTTCAGGACACTCCTCTCCGGACAGACAGCTGGCGGCTAGCACTGACCTCTTCACTGCAGACTAAGGTCACATAACTGTATCTCTCATAACTATTTGTTGACTAAAGTGTTTCTAAATACTGTTAAATTGATATTTCTTACTTGGGGTGGATTTATATTCTCTAAGGGTACAATGTTATGCTGTTTTGAAATTCTAATAATGCTAAAGTTAAGTGGTTTTTGACGTGGGCATCGGGCGCCCGAGGCGTTGCCCGCCTCCCTAGGATGACTCCTGATCCAATTCAGACCGGGTTTTTTCTATTCCCCTTTTTTCGGGATTGTAGAGATGGGACTGAGTTCTCGGGGCCCTTTGGCCCAGGTGTGGGAGGTGGGTGGGTTTTGCATTAATTATGTATTGTGATGTTTTTTGATTTGATGCAAAGGCAAAGTGTTCTTTTTCCCTCATATGTGCCCCTCTGTAGGTCCCCTTCTTTTACTGCTCCGGATTGGTGTTTCGAACACAGATTAGGCAGGTGCACATCCCTTTTTCTATGGATATGGCTGTGGCCCCAATGGTAAATATTAAGCTAGTTACCTGGAATGTTCGGGGGCTCAATAATCCACGAAAGAGTCAATTGGTGCTGGCGTATCTCCGACGGCATGAAGTTAAAATAGCATTTCTGCAGGAAACCCATCTCCCAGAGCAAGGAACCCCACCCTTTGCGTCCTCGTGGGGTACCCACAGGTTCTTTGCAAGTTACAGTACTTACTCTATGGGGGTCTGTCTTCTCATACACCACTCCCTCCCGTACACACACAAAGATTATATCAGATGCCCAGGGATGATATCTGCTTGTCCGGGGCACTCTGCTGGGCAAGTCGGTGCTTTTTCTTAATGTATATGCGCCCAAAGTGGACGATCCTGGCTTTTTTGAGGTAATACAGCTTCTGCTTAATCGTTACAACTATGATGCAATATTTTTAGGGGGAGACTTGAACCTTTGGCTTGACCAGGCGCTTGACTCATCTAACCCACTTGTCGCCCCCAAGACGCGCTCCTTGGAGGTGATGAAGGACCTCATCCGCTCTTTGAACCCGTGCGACCTCTGGCGAGCGCGCACCATCCTCTGACCCCTGGTTACACTTTTCATTCTGCACCTCATTCCACGCATACCCGCATAGACTATTTTAACTGACGCGCTCGGCTGCCGCTGGGCCAAGGGTGTGACCACCCTACCGCGCACTCAATCGGATCATGCAACGGTGATTGTTCACCTGTGCATCCCGCACTCGCCTGGGTGGGAACGTAGATGGGCTTTCCCAGTTCCTGCCCTCCTAAACGAGGTCTTTCGGTCGGAGGTACAGGAGGCCATCACTGAATATTTTTATCTGAATACGGGCACAGTGGCCCACTATTCAACCTTGTGGGAAGCCTTTAAGGCATACATTCGGGGTGTCGTTAGTTCCAAGCAGGCGGGAGTGCTACGCGCGATTCAAGGGAACATAAAAAAAATCGAAGCTGAATTAGCATTATTGGATGCTACGTCACCGGAACCACGGACCCAAAATAAACAAAGTGCACTTATTCTGGAGTTTAATGACCATGCAGATAGAGAAGCCTCACTGCTTGGGCAACATTCCACGGCCCGTAGATTCGGAGGGGGGGGGGAACGCCCCGGGAAAACACTGGCACGGTTGGTGCGCCCCTCTAGGGGAGCTGGACACAGCGGCAATACACTGAGGATGGTACGGTAGCTACGGATAATGCGGACATAATGGCGGAACTAGTCGCATATTACCGATCTCTCTACTCTACCACTCTCCCCACGGATTTTTCCCAGCACTTGGCATATTTAGAAGAGGTGGCCATGGTGTAGCTCACAGGAGGACAGGCGGATTTCCTGGCGGACCCCTTCACGGTGGAGGAAATTACACTTGCCATCGATGGCCTTACAGGCTCTAAAGCGCCGGGACTCGATGGACTTTCCGGTGTTTTCTACAAAGCATTCAAAGACAGCCTAGCACCGCAACTCCTTGAAGTCTATGTGGAGGCCCTGGAACGGGGTACCCTTCCACCCTCTATGAGAGAGGCGGCCATCTCTTTAATACTTAAACGGAGTTTAGAACCCACACAGTGTTCGTCCTATCGCCCCATTTCCTTAATACATTTTGATAATAAAATTCTCGCCAAAATGCTGTCCACCCGATTGTCATTGTTAATGGAGCCAATCATCTCCCCAGTACAGTCGGGCTTTGTCCCACACCGTTCTACGGCCCTAAATTTAAGAACCGTTTTTTCAGTCATTAACAGTATCGAACCTACTACTCCTGCGGCCGTGGCTTTACTGGACGCAGAAAAGGCCTTTGATTCCCTCGAATGGCCTTTCCTCATGGCTACGCTGCGTAAATTAGGTATCCCATTCAATTTTATAGCCTTAGTTGCACTGCTTTACTCTTCCCAGAGTGCTAGTCTTCGAATCAATGGCTCATTATCATTCCCCATCCAAATCACACGCGGGACACGACATGGTTGTCCATTATCCCCCTTATTATTTATAATAGCATTGGACCCTTTGGTCTGTCATATGCAGGAAAAACACCTGTTTCGTGGCCTGCAGTTTCCGGATGGCCCCTTAATAATGTCTATGTACGCGGATGATATCCTGTTTTTTGTGAGACACCCTAAGGAAAATCTGCAACCCATTATAGAGGAGGTCTGCGGCTTTGGGACCATGTCCGGGCTAAAGATAAACTGGGGCAAATCAGTTTTATTCCCCATTACGACTGCGGCCTTAGCGGATGATGCCGAATATCCGTTACAGAAAGGAGGGGACACCACTATATACCTGGGGGTGCATCTCCACAGAGATAAAGAACAGGTTATACGTTTAAACTATGGGCCTGCGATCGAACAGCTTTCCACACAGGTTGACAGGTGGATACAACTCCCTCTATCGATGGCCAGCCGCATAGCTCTGATTAAAATAAAAGTACTGCCTAGATTCTTATATCTGTTTAGCACCATACCTATTCCACTCACTATCGCATTCTTTCGCCAACTACGGGGACTGCTTATTAAACTTACATGAGCAGTACACAGACCGAGAGTCTCCTGGGATACTCTGACGCTCCCATATAATCGTGGCGGATTCGCAGTCCCGGATCCCCAACTTTATTTTTTGGTGGCACAAGCGCAATATGCGCATCACTGGTACCATCCGGACGACCGTATCCGTATACGAAACCCGATCGAGAATTGGCAGCCCCCACGCCGCTGGGCACTCTACTCCCCAAGGGCGAACCACTGGACTCCACAGACATCCAACCCCTGTCTACCACCTGCGGGGCGTGGCGTAAACTTAACGCTTTGCTAGGCGGCCCTCTCCATTCTCCAGCCATTCCCTTACCCAACCAGCCATTCCTCCCACTCACTTCCGAGGGGGTGGTGCAGCTCACACTCACTAAACTGGGCCTGGACACCCTCGGCTCCCTATTCCCCGAGGGACGGGCGTGCACACTAATGGAACTATCTACTCGTCCAGGGATGACTTATATGGACAATTTTATAACCACCAGGCTTCTGGGTGCACTTCGCTCCGCCGTTGCCTCCTTCCCGATCCCTCCTACAGAATTCACCCCACTCACTCCGCTTATTACCAACAAAGAGGGAACACAGTTACTAAACTGTACAAAGCTTGTTTGGCGCTCAAACAGGTGCGGGAAAGGGGGTCCGGCAACGCTGGGAGGAAGATTTGGAACACTCCCTGACGGATAAGGAATGGGCTTTTTGTCTTGACCAAATCCAAAAAATCTCACCCAACCACAGGCACAAGCTCCTCCATTTTAAATTCATTCACAAGACCTATGTTACCCCGCGCCAATTGGCCATATTTGACCCCTCCAAGTCGTCCAACTGCCCCAAATGCAGAGCACAAGATGCAGACTTTGCTCACATGACCTGGACATGCCCTCAGATCGAGCCATACAGGGTGGAGGTCTTTCGAATGATAACGAACATAATTGGTGCCCCTCATCCCCTCGGCTCGGCCTGTTAGGATTAGTCACCCACATTAAACTGTTACCAAAGATTCGTAGCTATTGACTTGATGTTGGCTAAAAGAGAAATAGCAGTCCATTGGGGAGCTGCGACTAGACCCATGTTAGCGGCATGAACCCGCAGCTTAGCCTACTGTAGCTTACAAACAGATATCTACGCTACACTCCAACCCCCAACGTCAAGACCTAAAGACGTCTGGTATGTTTACCGCACATACCTACAACAGGCCACAGATGCAGCCACGGCTTCCTCCTCGCCCCCTCATGCAGCCTCTGGCAGTGTCACAGACCCTCCTCCGACGTGACTTGACGCCCGACTGTAGTACCACATCCCCTACACATTGGCCTAATGCCATGCCACTGACATCAGGAGACATGCACGCATACCTTCCTATCGACACTGTTTAAGGTAATCACTGTTAGCGCCAAAGCACTGGAGCCCTACCCCACCCCCCAAATCCTCATGTATCAGAATGTATAGTGATTTTGATTTATGTTTGCAATTTTATTAACCTATGTTTTTCTTCTTTTTGTATGTCCTTCAATAAAACCTTTTTTTTTAAAAGGAGCGACAATGGCCTGTACGACGCGCATAGTGTGGGGTGCTTACCTGGTTTTAATAATAGGGTAAGTGCTGCTTCTCGCAGTGTTGGTGGTAGCGAACTGGTGGATAAGGCTTCATTATACAATGTCAAGAGCTGTGGGGCCAGATGGTCTTTGAAAGCCTTGTAGAAGGCGAGTGAGGCCATCCGAGTCCACGTGGAGAAGTGTGGCTCAATGGTTAGAGCGGCAGACCCTGATGCAGAGATCTGGCCCGGGACCAGGGTTCAATTCCCGCCTCAGCGGGTCTTGGGCTCAATTTCCTCGGACCTGATAATTCTCGCCTCGGTGCCTATTCTAATCATGGGTCCCACTCTGCAACTCTGGGCAATAGCTTGCTTAATCTCCACAACGGCCCCAACAGCGCTGGGATGCCTGGCTTCACCCTGGGGGTGCCCAGGAGTGGACATCTCACAGGGAATAGCCAGGAAGGGTTCCACAGCGGTATGCGTATAGCGCCAGGACGCCTCTGTTGGGAGCAGCAGTGCGCTTTACAAGTACGAATTTCATTTCATCTAGACCTGGTGCCTTGGACCTATTGCGTGCAACGATGGCTCCTTAATCTCATCCAGCGTGAAAGGCTAGCACATGAATTGTCGCGGACCATCATCCAACCAGACCATCGCCACCTCTTCTAAATAGGAGGGAAGTGCGGGGGGGGTGGTTCTGAAAAGCAAGCTGTGTATAGGTGCCTATAGTATTCCAGAAGGATAAGTTACTTACCTGTAATCCTAGTTCTCTTCCAGGGGCATACTCATCAAAGTCATAAGCACTGAATAGTCCCGCCCACGTGCGGGGACCCCGGAGCAATAGCCAATAATATATATATACCTACATATATATCCATAAACACATATAAGTAAATATATATATATAGGTGATATGCATAAAACAAACATATATGCAGCCTGATATTATATACTAGGCTCAGAAAACCTGCCTCATTGCATGTAAAACCTTTTAAATTTGAACAAATAAACATACCCCATGATATAATCATGATTAAAACAAGTAAACCACTTTAGTTTGCTTTGAAACAACACAACCTTTATTTTCAAAGGTAAAAGGGGTAAGACCATAGAGGCAGGTCAGCCTAGAGAGGCTGCATATAGAACAGTTAGGAAAAACTGGCGCCGTGCCTTTAAGACCTCTTGGAACCCTCAGGCTCCCATCATGCACTACAGGTGACAGTTAGGTCAGTTCTTTTGGACGGCGTAAACAGTGTGATCACAGTATGGGTAACAGATACATCTCACATGAACATGGTATTCGTCCGGGGAGGAGGGAGGGTTGCTTATGACTTTGATGAGTATACCCCTGGAAGAGAACTAGGATTACAGGTAAGTAACTTATCCTTCTCTTCCAGGGGATACTCATCAATAGTCATAAGCACTGAATAGAGTAGCAAGCCATCCCCATACTCTGCGGGCGAATACCATTATATCATGCCAACCAATCCAACTTATATTACCCAAATAAGTTCCTCAAGGATGCCTGGCCAACCCTAGCATCAGCTTGTGTCAGAATCAAGACAATAATGGCGTGCAAAAGTGTGCACCGAACGCCATGTGGCTGCTTTACATATGTCTTGAATAGGAACTTTACTCAGCATAGCTATTGTAGCTGCTTTTCCTCTTGTAGAATGTGCTCTCGGCCTGCCTGAGAGCTGTTTGTGTGCTAGCTGATAAGATAGCATAATGCATGACACAATCCACCTAGAAATGGACCTTTTAGAGGCCGGAGAGCCAGTGTTCAATGGTCCGTAATTAACAAACAATCTGTCAGTGTTGCGTACAGTTTTAGACTTATCCAGATAAAACTTCAACACCCTTTTAAGATCCAGTGAATGTAATGCCTTCTCAGCAGGTGTGACAGGGTTCACAAAGAAAGTGGGAAGAGTGATCGACTGGTTGATGTGGAACTCCGAGACCACTTTCGGAAGGAACTTCGGGTGAGTTCTTAGTACCACTCTGTTTGCATGAAAAACGAGATAAGGCTCCGACGAGCACAAAGCCTGTATCTCGCTCACCCTGCGAGCAGACGTGATTACCACAAGGAATGCAGTCTTTCAAGAAAGATGTTGCAGCGAGGCCTTATGTATAGGTTCAAAAGGAGGGCCCATTAACTTGGAGAGAACGATATTGAGTTCCCAAGAGGGAGATGGAGCCCTCACTGGAGGATAGACTTTCTTTAGGCCCTCTAAAAAGTCCTTAACCACTGGCATTCTAAAAAAGGAAACCTGATTGGGGGACTTCCTATAAGCTGTTATCGCGGCCAAGTGAACTTTAATAGATGAATACTGCAATCCTGCTTTTGCCAAAGACAGTAAATATGGTAACAGTACCTGTTCCTGACCATGAATAGGATCATGACCCTCTGCAGTACACCATATGTAGAATCGCCTCCATTTGAAAGCATATGTTCTCCTTGTGGAAGGACGTCGAGCCTCTTTCAAGATCTGCATGCAGTCCTGAGAGAGACCTAAGTGCCCATATTGGATGAATTCAGGAGCCATGCTGCTAGCTTCAGGGACGGCAGATTGGGATGGAACACTTTGCCGCCCGCCCTGGTCAGCAGATCTGGATGACAGGGTAGCCTCCTGTGCGGTACTGTCGAAAGACGAAGAAGGTCCGGGTACCACCACTGGCGAGGCCAGTCTGGTGCAACCAAGATCATCCTCGTTTTGGATCTGTACAGCTTCCTGATCACTAGAGGAATGAGGGGGACTGGTGGAAATGCGTAGAGTAATGTCTCTGACCAGTCTATCCATAGAGCATTCCCCTTGGAGCCTTGTTGTGGGAACCTGGAGGCGAAGACGTGGCATTTTGCGTTGTCTGCATCTGCGAACAGGTCTATGTCTGGTTCCCCCAGGCTTGAAAAATGTCCTGTGCTACTTCTTGCTTTAGCGCCCAGTCGTGCGCTTCTGCGAAATGCCTGCTTAGGCCATCTGCCTGAACATTTAGGATGCCCGGAAGATGGACCGCTGAGATCTTCATGTCCCGAGCCAGAAGCCACCTCCAGATCGCCTGTGCTTCCAGCGACAGAGGCCTGGAGCCCCCCTGCTTGTTCAGGTAAAACATTGTTGTTGTATTGTCCGTTTGAACAAGGAGGGTATTGGACTTGATGGACGGAAAGAACGCCTTGAGGGCCAGATGAACTGCCCTGAGCTCCAGCATGTTTATGTGATAGAGCTGTTCCCTCTCCGACCACAGGCCTTGTACCTGCAGGGACCCCATGTGGGCGCCCCATCCTTGAAGAGACGCATCTGTTACAAGAGTCAGCTTTGGAGGTTCCTCGTGAAAAGGGCTGCCCACGAGAAGATGAGACCTCCGCATCCACCAGCCGATGGAGAGTTTGACAGACAGAGGTATCGTTATCGTGTCCTCCCAGCGATTGGAGATCTGGGACCACTGATCCTCCAGAGCCTGTTGAAGAGGTCTCATGGGTAGCCTGGCATTCGGGACTAGAAAGATGCAAGATGCCATAGAACCCAGAAGAGACGAGACTTGTCTGGCTGTTGGGTAAGGGTTCCGCAAAATGGTCTGACACTTGAGGAGGATGGATGACAGTCTCTCCTCCGAAGGATACGCTCTTGCGTTTACCGTGTCCAGAGTTGCCCCCAAGTAATGAATTCTCTGCGTTGGGTTGAGGATGGATTTTTTTAAATTGACATGCAGACCCAATCGATGCAGATGTCGAACGCAGTAAGCGAGGTGTAGTTGCAGAAGTGCTGGGGAAGCACTTTTGAGAAGCCAATCGTCTAGATAGGGGTAGACGAATATTTGTTTCCTTCTCAAGAACGCCGCTACTACTGCCATGCACTTTGAGAAAGTGCGAGGGGCTGACTTGAGACCGAACGGTAGGACTGTGAATTGGTAATGGTCGGATTGAATGCGAAACCTTAGAAACTTCCGATGCTTCAGAGAGATGGGAATGTGGAAATAGGCATCCTGAAGATCTATGGAACACATCCAGTCTTGTGGGTGCAAGTGTGGAATTATCTGATGCAAGGCCAGCATTCTGAACCTTTCCTTCAGAATAAATTTGTTCAGTCGCCTGAGGTCTAGAATGGGCCTGAACTCTTTGCCGAGACCTTTCATTGGGACTAGGAAATAACGAGAGTAAAGTCCCTGATGACGTTGCTGCCATGGAACCTTTTCGATGGCCTCCTTTAAAAGCAGGGCAGATACCTCTTCTTGTAGAAGACTTACGTGATGGGAGGTGGTCTTCCGGGGAGGAATAGAAGGTGGAGGTGACTTGAACCGGATGGAGTATTCGTTCCTTACGATGTTTAGAACCCACTTGTCCAGTGTAATTTTGGTCCACTCTTCTAGAAACATATGAATGCTTCCCCCCACCGGAGCGGGTAACGGGTTTAGGGGAAGCAAGCACTCACTGTTTCTGCTGTTGCTGCTGCTTGGCAGCTGGTGCAGACTGCCTGGAGGAACCTCCTCGTCCTCTGCCTGGACGTCGCTGATTGTACTGGGATCTCCCTTGGTGCTGTTGTGTAGACCACTGAGGGGTTTGAACCCTCTGTTGGTAGTTGCGCCGATCGTAGGGGCGATAGCGCCGTTTAAAGTCTTTCCTCTTTGAGTCCCACTGCCTTGACCGTGTCCAGTTCTGTCTTCATGCGCGACATCTCATCATCGGCATGAGATCCGAAGAGCGAGGATCCATTGAACGGCAGGTTCAGGATCCGATGTTGGGCCTCCGGCTTCAACCCCGTCAATCTTAGCCAGGAAGAGCGACGGGCACAGATTCCATGAGAGTACCCATGTGATGCTAGATCTGAGGCATCCGCTGCCGCGCTGATGATCTGGTTGGACACCAGGCCCCCTTCCTGAAGGACCTCCAGGAAGTCTTGCTTGTCCTCCTTAGGGCGTTTGTCCGTGAAACGTGACAGTGAGTCCCAGAGAGAGCGGTCATAACGACCCAGCAAGGCCGAAGCGCTGGCTACCTTCATGTAGGATGCGGAGGTGTTGCACATCCTCTTGCCTATTGAGTCCATGGCCTTACTGTCTTTGTCAGGTGGTACCGTGGAAGACGCTGCCCCTGTCTGGTTCTTCCGCGCGGCCGAGACAATGACTGAATCCGGAGGCGGATCGGATCTCAGAAACAGAGGGTCTGTGTCAGGAGCTTTATATTTCTTTAAGATTCTTGAGGGAGCAGCACCCACTGAAGCTGGAGTCAAGAACTTGTGCAACGCAGGCTCCAGTAGACCAGGCACCAAGGGAAGTAGAGGTCTGGATGACGCCCTCTGATGCAGCGTTTCAAAGATGATTGAGGTTGTTGGAACATGAACAGGCATCTCAATCTGAAGTTTAGCCGCTCCCCTACACAAAACCTCATTGAAGGTGTTGAGATCGTCAATCGGGGATACCCTACTCGGAGGTGTTGAGGAAAGAGTGGGTGAGTAGTCCGCTTTAGATGGTCTAGATGATGAAGACCATGAAGACTACCTATGGCTCTTACTCCTGTGAGAGCGATGACTAGGTCTAGAAGCTCTACTTCTGGGAGAGCGGGGTGTATGCCTTCTCACCGATGGAGATCTGCGTGACCGGGCTCGTCGATCATGCCGCCCTGAGGAGTGCACCGACTGCATCAATGGAGACCTGGATCTGCTACGTGAATGGACCACCCTGGTAACCTTCCGTATCTTCCACTCCCTTATATCTCCCAGCCATCTAGGAGAGATGTTTGTTACAGGGTGTGCAGGCGGAGCTGGAGAGCGCTCTGGCGAGATCTGTACGATCTGAAGCCCCGGAGAGGAAGAAGCACTCCTGGAGGCCATTTGGATGTTCTCAGTCGCTGACTCCGACCTCCTCGACGCCGACCTACTCGACGTCGACCCCCTCGACGGCGATCTGGACCTCGATCTGCGGGACCTAGATCTCGACGTCGACCTCCTCGACGCCGATCTCGCTCTCGACGTCGACCTCCTCGACACCGAAGTCCTAGACGGCGATCTCGCTCTCGACGTCGACCTTCTCACCGTCGAAGGTGACTTCCTCGGAGTCTGCCTTCTCGACGCCGAACGCGCCCTTCTCGACGTCGAACCCCTGGGCGATGCCTGTTTCGACGTCGAATGTCGCGACGGCTGTCTTGCCGGCGTTGACACCAAAACCGCTCTGCTTGACGATGAAGCTTGCACTACCTTCGGCGTCGGTGGTGTCTTCGACGTCGTAGGAGGTGCTCTCGCCGGCGGGCTTCGACGTTGATGTGCCAACGTCGGTATCTCACCGCCTCTCGCTGTAGGTGAGCCAGATGTGGTCCGCCTACGCGATTGATGACTTGGAGCCCTCGACGTCGAAGGACGTTTCGACGTCGACTTCGACGCTGAATCAGAGCACAACGGTACCTTGGGCGTTGATCTGTCCCTCGACGGCGACCGATGTCTTCTTTCGTCATCTTTTTCTTTGCGTCTTGAGTGAGAGGAGGGCTTTCTTGCAGACAGTTCTCCTTTAGCACTTGCCTTACTTCCTCTCTCCAGCATAGAGTGCAGCTTTATCTTCTCCCTTTCCTTAAGGGTTCTTCTGGAAAACTTGCTGCAATGGTAACACTGGTCTGGCTTGTGTGATGAAGGGAGACAAGCAATACAGACCGAGTGTGGGTCCGATTTGGACATCTTTCCACAGGCCGGGCACTTAATAAATAAGGCCGGCATTTTGAAAGGGGAAAAAAATGAAAAATTTAGGGGAAAAAACAGCTGAATCTAACAGCTAGTCAGTAAAGACGTCGAGTGAAGAAACAATATTCCACTCAAAACCAGAATTAGTGATAAAAAACCACTAACTGGGGAGCTCAAACTCCAGGGTCCTCATAGAAGGAGCCGGAAAAAAGAACTGACCTGTCACCTGTAGTGCATGATGGGAGCCTGAGGGTTCCAAGAGGTCTTAAAGGCACGGCGCCAGTTTTTCCTAACTGTTCTATATGCAGCCTCTCTAGGCTGACCTGCCTCTATGGTCTTACCCCTTTTACCTTTGAAAATAAAGGTTGTGTTGTTTCAAAGCAAACTAAAGTGGTTTACTTGTTTTAATCATGATTATATCATGGGGTATGTTTATTTGTTGTTCAAATTTAAAAGGTTTTACATGCAATGAGGCAGGTTTTCTGAGCCTAGTATATAATATCAGGCTGCATATATGTTATTTTTATGCATATCACCTATATATATATATATTTACTTATATGTGTTTATGGATATATATGTAGGTATATGCATATTATTGGCTATTGCTCCGGGGTCCCCGCACGTGGGCGGGACTATTCAGTGCTTATGACTATTGATGAGTATCCCCTGGAAGAGAAATGTGGCCTTCACTCCCTCAGTGCCCAACACATGCGCACCCGTGTACATTCGGATTTCGGTGATATAACTAGCTGCTTGGTAGGGGTGAAGCATTCTGGCCAGCGTGCGTCCCGGCCTCTCAACCTCCCCGTACCAACGTGCCTTAGCATATTTCCCCAAGTATGTGGTCTCTCGATCGGCAAGTTTGCGGAACTCCGTCATTAGTGAGGTCCTATGGTGTACTCTCGGATCTCCATCCTCAATTGCCGCTGCATCTATGTTCTGTAGCTCCGATTCAATGTGTTCAATTTGCAGACGTATGTCTCGCAGTATGCCAAATTGTTTTGATATGCTTACACCCCGAATGTAGGCCTTGAAGGTCTCCCATAGCAAGGCATGGGTAGTGATGGTGCCAGTTTTAATTGTAAAGTATTCTACCACTGCCGCAAGCAATTCCCCCCTGAATACCTGATCATGGAGGGGGTCGCTGGGAAATCTCCAATGCTTATCGGTTTCAGAGCCATACGGGATAGTGAGGCACAATAGACCTGGGCAATGGTGGGAGAGGGTGCGAGGCAGCACCACGACCTCAAACACCCAGTGTAGTACATTGCCAGACAGGAGCTAATAATCTAATCTTGTCCAGATTGTATGGGGTGACGGGGAGAAGGTGAAACCAGGGTCAGAGGGGTAATGAGAGCGCTAGGGATCACGCAGTGCATATGTGTCCATAGCATGTTGATGTAAGACCCTGGACTTTGATTTGTCGCTGGGGTGTGTGCTGGAGGAGTCTATTTGGGGGCACTGGACCAGATTAAAGTCGCCCCCTATTATTGGATCACCATTTACCCGCTCCATGTGGTTATATATATCTTGGAAAGGGGTGGGGTCATCTAATGTAGGGCATGAATGTTCATCAATAAAACTTGTCTGCAAGCAGACCATGCAGTGTAAAGTATCGGCCCTCTGGATCCAAGTGTGAAGAGTGCAATTGAAAAGGGATGCTTTTGTGTATAAGTATGCAGGTGCCCATTGAGTATGAACTATATGAGGGAAATATCGATTCGTGCCCCAACGTTTAGTCAAGATGGGAGGAGAATCTGGGCGTGAATGCGTTTCTTGCAGGAAAGCTATTTTAACGGCATGTCTTTTCAGATATGCCATAACTTGCTTGCCCTTGCACGGGTTAATACCGCATATATTCAAAGTGATACATGATAACTCCAAAGTCACGTGTCAAGGCGCAGCTTGGGATAAAGAATGTGTGAGAGTATAGCGACTGTAGTAGTTGCGAACTGGGTTTTTTTGTGGCATCGCGTGGTTGTGAATGTGAAACTTTTAAACATCATCCATCTTGAAACATACCCATACCCCCCTCTCCCCTTCCCCACTAGATACAAGAAATCCAGGCATTCCCAATTATTAGAAACGAATAACTAAAAATTCCCAATCTTATAACCAAGGTATACACCAATGGGGCGCAGAGGCGACCCGGAGGCAGTGGCCAAACTGGAAAAAGATAGAGACATAGGACACAGTACAAGATCTGTGCTGCCAGGCATCGTTAGGAACAGTAGAGGCGGAAGGCTGGCATGCAGGGGCGTCTTCAGGGGCCCCAGCGTCGACACGAGCCGCATTTAGGAGTGTTGATGTGTTCAGCATAGTTCAATATTCGGGCGTTCTGTCATTCTGCAGAGTACTAGGCACCAGCAGTCTTCAGTCCGGTGCTGGGTTCTCCCAGGCGTGGGCAGGAGAACCGTTCGAGAGCTTTTTACAATAGCTGACATCATCTGCAGGGGTCTTGAAGACCTTGGTTTACCATTATGGTCGATTTTCAGCCAGGCCGGATATAGCATGGCCTACCGTATGTACAGCTTACGGAGTGTATTCTTTACATCGCCGAATTTACGTCGAGCTACTTGGAGTGGGGGTGAAATCCGGATTTATGGAAATGGCAGATCCCTGGTGTTGTAGCTCAC
This sequence comes from Calotriton arnoldi, assembly GCA_963921515.1. Classification (NCBI taxonomy): domain Eukaryota; kingdom Metazoa; phylum Chordata; class Amphibia; order Caudata; family Salamandridae; genus Calotriton; species Calotriton arnoldi. The sequence goes on along the minus strand of CAWUFW010012868.1, from coordinate 223,275 downwards.
CGCGCTCCCGAGCCACGCATAGAACGGTATCTGTCCTTGAAGTTAAGGAGCCGTGAAATGTTGAAATGTGGCATGGCGCCTGGTGGGGGTCACGGCCCCAGAGCACGATGCGCTCGCTCTACAGAGAAAGTTGGAGAGAAGCTGGAGAGGTCAAATAGTTCAGTGAGCAGGTGCTCCACAAATGAGTCGGGTGACCTATGCATGTCGTCTCTGCCACGCCAGAATGCGAATATTGTTGCGCCTCGATCTGGCCTCTAAATCTTCGTTTTTTATGGCCACCTGTTTAAGAACACACTATTTTCTCCAGGTGCTTCTGAACTGTGGTTGATGCGTCCTTGAGTCCGGATATTCTTTCCTCTGAGCCATCTAGCTTCACACCCTGGCGGTCAAGACGCTCACCCAGTCTGTCCATACGGCGAGCCAGTGTATGAAAGCGGGCGTCCATGGCTTGAAATCCTGCCTTTAACTCAAGCATAATGGCCGCTGCGTCATCAGCGGGGGCGCCTCTGGAGGAATACCAGTGGATTTGTCAGCGTCCCCTGCAGCAGGCGGTGGTGTCACCAGGCCCAGGCTGCCCCCGCCGAGCCGCACAGCGCCCGACACGTTCTCTGGCCTCACAGCCAAGCCAGCAGTATACCAACGGCACCGGGACGGCCCCAGCGGGACCGGATGGTCCCGGCCTCAGGCTCTACTGCGGCCCCTGTTGCCGTGGGGCCTCCGAGGCGGGCTGGGCCTATCCCAGCGCTGAATTGTTGCTTGGTCCCAGAGCCACAGAGACTCGTGGGCTCGCAGTCGAGTCTTCCCCCGGCATCCGGGCTGCCGCGGGAGCCCCAGTCTTTTCCATCCGGGGCGATATAGGTGGCGGCACAGCGATTTTATGGCCCGCTGCCTCCAGAGCCTCAAGGTTCCCGTCATCTTGTTGTCGGTCACGGCCACGCCCCTCATAAATGCAAGTACAATGGCTGGGTTGATGGTGTGAACAAAAGGTGAGGTACTAAAGAACACTATTCACCATTATGAAAAAATTCCTTATGCCCTGTACTTTGTGCTTCCCAATTAACTATAAATAAGTGTGACCACTCATTACATCAGGAAGAGAAGACCACATATGACAGGTCTCAATTGTGCACTGAAGCCCAGCAGAGACCCCTTTCGACGCACGTGCATGCCCAACGCATGAGGGGCCAACCATGTGGCTGCTGCAGCAATTCATGCACTTGCCCTATTAACAGCATCATCTATCCGAAGGCAGAAAATTAATATGGGTCAGGAATCTTACATTCCACTGAAATATAATTGTTCTATATTTTTAGGTTGATATTTTAAATATTTGTGGTGAAATGCCCCAAGATGCCATCGGAAAGTAGGACCTCACGGAGGCTCCCGGGCTTGGGATCATTATCTAATGAATATCCCTTTTTTTAGCCGGTCTCTGAAGCCCTACTGCAGCGGCTACATTTGACTTACCGCTTTGGAGAAGCTGTGAAGTTACGACGTCCAAGCAGCACCCGTATCCATGCTCCTGGACATGTCCGGTTCCGATTCACAGGTATCCCTGCTGTGGTTTGAATGACGAGGAGCAGCGGATCCCACGGGAGACTTGCAGCTCAAGCCAGATTACGCCTGCATGCATCGCCCGGACCAGTTGAGTTGATGGTGTGGGCTTCATTGTATTTCTCGTGACGCACTCCCACTGCACGTCTAACCACAAAAAGCTGCTCCTAACTGAATTGCCACTACGAGGTTTGGGATGTATTTGTAAGTGAAGGCATCTCACAAAAAGTAACGGACTGGTCTCACACACCACCTGGTGTCATGCTTCATCATTGACCAGTCCTCGCCCTCTAAAACCTTGGTTTGATGGAGGGCGGGCATACACCTGACGACAGGGATGCACTTCTAAACTAAGTGGGGGCCCATAAACAAAAGTGTGGTTAAAAAACATTATAGTTATCTTAATCGTGTTTTTAATGTTAAAGGTAACTATATGATATTAAAATCAAGTGACGGTATGTGGGGAATTAATGTCCCCTATCCGTTATGTGAGAGGTCAACATGTTTCTGCCTTAATGGCCCGCTTGGGTCCAGGGCATTCGTCAGGACCTAAAAAGAACATAGAGGGCTCCGTTCTTACCAGCTAGTGGTAAGAGTAAACCACTGTGTGGGCGTGAGCACTGCCACACTCCACAACTTGATGGCCTCTAATTTCAAGCCTGTAAAAGAGAAATTGATTGAGAAAAATATATACACTGCCAAACCTTCTAAGTAGTTGAGAACTGAACGCAAAACATGCATTGTTTCAGAAAAACATAAGTGACTACTTATGTGACACTCTATTTGTGTACATGAAATCAAAATAAAAAGTGAGAATATAAATCTCACTGTTCTTACCCTAGATACCAAAGCTACTTGCCCCATGGGAGGAGGGGAGGAAACCCCTGTAGTCAAACCCTGTTGAGAAACCATGGTACACATTTAAAATAATTCTCAATAAGAAAAATAATTCTCAATAAGAAAAATAATTCTCAATAAGAAAAAGAAGAAAAAGGGAAAAAGGTAGATGAAAGAACAGTTTTTTGATCTGTGGCAAAATAAACCTACACATGCAACACCATCTGCCTATCAGGTAATTGAACAACCATACATTCAAACAATTCTCATTCACACCCTTACTGCATCAAGAGAAATTTCCCATGTGGATCCTAGGCGACTGCTCTCGGTCCTCCCTGATGAAGAAATGAGGTAAAGGAGGTCGCGCTATATATAGTGCACTCTATCACACTAATTATCACCAAATGGTTCACAGGTGCTGATAATAATCATGTGATTTTGGTTTCCTGTGTCACAAGAAAAGGCAGCCTGACCTACCCATGGCGATCGTATGCACATGCTCAGAGTGAACTACAGCTAATCAGTAGGAAAAAGGTTTGTGACTTCCTGTGTCTATTGAAACGAATGCCTGATTCTAAAATGGCCGTGCATGCTTGCAAACAAGGAAACTTTCCTTTTCAAGTTCCTACAAATGCTCAAAGTGGCTAAATGTACGCGCATGTACAATGCTGTAAATACGCGTATGTTCTATACTGTTTTAAATAGCGCGCGATAGGAATCCCTAAAATCCATCTTTAATTTAATTTCTACACATTATCTACATGTTTTGGGCACGCCTATTTTACCTTAGGATTCACTCTATAAAGCACTGACAATCTGTGAGGCTACATTTAACTGATTGAGACCCTCATTGTGCATATTTGAGTACTATACCCCCTATATAATTAAAAATTTTATTTAAAATTTTTATTTATTTTTCCCAAGGGTGAGGTGTTAATTCCTGCAAACCAACCCCTCCCCCCCCTCCCCTTTCCCTCCCCCCCTCTCCTTCCCGCCACCCTTTTTCTGACCGTGGTTGGCAGATTCATTGTTCTCCACTTTGAGGATGAACACAATTTTTATCGCGCGCAATTTTCTATCGCGCGCTATTTAAAACAGTATAGAACATACGCGTATTTACAGCATTGTACATGCGCGTACATTTAGCCACTTTGAGCATTTGTAGGAACTTGAAAAGGAAAGTTTCCTTGTTTGCAAGCATGCACGGCCATTTTAGAATCAGGCATTCGTTTCAATAGACACAGGAAGTCACAAACCTTTTTCCTACTGATTAGCTGTAGTTCACTCTGAGCATGTGCATACGATCGCCATGGGTAGGTCAGGCTGCCTTTTCTTGTGACACAGGAAACCAAAATCACATGATTATTATCAGCACCTGTGAACCATTTGGTGATAATTAGTGTGATAGAGTGCACTATATATAGCGCGACCTCCTTTACCTCATTTCTTCATCAGGGAGGACCGGGAGCAGTCGCCTAGGATCCACATGGGAAATTTCTCTTGATGCAGTAAGGGTGTGAATGAGAATTGTTTGAATGTATGGTTGTTCAATTACCTGATAGGCAGATGGTGTTGCATGTGTAGGTTTATTTTGCCACAGATCAAAAAACTGTTCTTTCATCTACCTTTTTCCCTTTTTCTTCTTTTTCTTATTGAGAATTATTTTTCTTATTGAGAATTATTTTTCTTATTGAGAATTATTTTAAATGTGTACCATGGTTTCTCAACAGGGTTTGACTACAGGGGTTTCCCCTCCCCTCCTCCCATGGGGCAAGTAGCTTTGGTATCTAGGGTAAGAACAGTGAGATTTATATTCTCACTTTTTTATTTTGATTTCATGTACACAAATAGAGTGTCACATAAGTAGTCACTTATGTTTTTCTGAAACAATGCATGTTTTGCGTTCAGTTCTCAACTACTTAGAAGGTTTGGCAGTGTATATATTTTTCTCAATCAATTTCTCTTTTACAGGCTTGAAATTAGAGGCCATCAAGTTGTGGAGTGTGGCAGTGCTCACGCCCACACAGTGGTTTACTCTTACCACTAGCTGGTAAGAACGGAGCCCTCTATGTTCTTTTTAGGTCCTGACGAATGCCCTGGACCCAAGCGGGCCATTAAGGCAGAAACATGTTGACCTCTCACATAACGGATAGGGGACATTAATTCCCCCACATACCGTCACTTGATTTTAATATCATATAGTTACCTTTAACATTAAAAACACGATTAAGATAACTATAATGTTTTTTAACCACACTTTTTGTTTATGGGCCCCCACTTAGTTTAGAAGTGCATCCCTGTCGTCAGGTGTATGCCCGCCCTCCATCAAACCAAGGTTTTAGAGGGCGAGGACTGGTCAATGATGAAGCATGACACCAGGTGGTGTGTGAGACCAGTCCGTTACTTTTTGTGAGATGCCTTCACTTACAAATACATCCCAAACCTCGTAGTGGCAATTCAGTTAGGAGCAGCTTTTTGTGGTTAGACTGTTAGTGTTGGAGGCTGCTAGCTCCTAAGACCCCGTGCCTCTCGTTCCCTTCTCCACACAACGTGGGGCTTTTGTGGTTATTGCACTCCCACTGCACCCCAGATAGACGCTCCGTCTGGTGTATTGGTGGTCTTAGTCAGCCATCTTGACGGTAGTGGATGAGGTGATCCCCCGTCCTTTCTACGAATTGGTGCTCGTCTCTGCCCCACGCCTTGCTCAGTCTTCTGGGCCTGGACGGTTATCTTCTTTTGGCGCCCGGTGACTCCCGACGCGACTCCTGTGATCGGGTTGGTGTATTTTTCCTGGGGCTACTCTTGCATCGTCGCAAAGCCCTGCAGACCCGGACGCCCATCGATTCCTTGCGGAGCCCCTGCTACTTTCTACGAGGCAGTTGTGTCTCCTTCGCGACTGGAGTCCTTTGTTTGTGCAGTGGAGACAGTGAGTTTGCTTCTGCTCCTTCGACTTGCTGTTGCGCCTGCTTGGGTTCAGCGGGCGCCTCCGGTTGTGCGGAGCCTTAGGACACTGTTGACCCCCGCAGTGCAACATGCTTTTCTTTAATCTGGAGTGCTCTTGACTCGCAGGTGCCTTGATTGGCCGGCGGTCTGATTTAGAGGTGGAGGCAGGGCTTGAGTCTGCTGTGCCCGTTAGGAAACAGTTTTTGTTCATTATTTGTATCGATTTCCCAGACTTCTTGCTACTGTGGACTGCGCGCGTCCATTTTGGGTCAATTTCTATCTTCACGATTCTTACGAAGTCTCTTCCTCAAGATGGCGACCGAAGTGGGTTAATGAAAATAAACATAGGACTTGCATCCATTCCCTTAAGTAGAAAGTTTAGAAGGACTTTATACATCCTGCCAGTGTTCTAAGAAGGACAAGTCTTCCCACTGGGACTGTTGAAATCAAACATAGGACTTACTCTCTTTCCTTCTCATTGAAAGTAAAGTAGATCTTTTAAACCATGGCCCAGGGTACTAAATGAAAGGTAGGACCGCTCACTAGTTTTCACTTCAGTAGCAGCCATCTTGGAATGGTGCTTGTTCTTGGTCTAGTGTAGCAATATACAGTACACCAAATGCTTTGAATCTAAAGATGGGATTCCACTACTTTCTGGTGACATCTCAACATCGAATTAGTGTAGCAATATACAGTGCACCGAATGCTTTGAATCTAAAGGTGGGATATTCTACTACTTTCTGGTGACATCTCAACATCGTACCAAGATCCTCCCACAACCATTAATGCTGGTCGCTATCCTCACCATGGTACAAACACTAGCTCCTAAGACAACCTGGTACAGGTAGGTCTTAATGCTTTTAAAGATTGCCTACCCCCTAACCTTTGTAAGAAAGCGGCAAAGATCTTCAAACACAATCTGCTCAAATAATCCCCTGAAACGCTCATCTGATACCCATTTCTGCACTTCAAAGGGTGTTGTGGTTACCGACCTTATTTTCTACACTACCAGAAGAGCCCGGTGGAGAAGAGTCTTAACTTCAACGCTTCGTTCCAAACCAATGAGGAAAACCACTCATGGTTTCCGAATAACCAGAATACCCTCAACTAATTTAAATGCTGATCTTGCCATATCCCTCTACAGTAATGGAAACATCCTTATACAAGCTTCTGACCGAAATCTTGAACATTTTGACAGAATCTTTATGAGAATTAAAAATACATTGGATAATATAGCCTCTGCTAGTCTACCTAATCAAAGTCTCCCCTCAGCTGCGGAACCTCACGTATCATCCTCCTCAGTCTTCACCTACTGCACCTCCCCCTCACTCCCCCTGAGCTGGTTTGACAAGTCCCCTGACGCAGATGGTGAATGCAATGCCAACAAACTTAATCCTGGTACATCAACTCAAGTCTGCCTGGATACCAATATGAGTGCTCTCCCTACCCCTCACCCAGTCTCATACTCCAGTACTCAATCCTCTAACCCACAACATACCGTCTTCTCCCCCAATACTTACCTCCTCACCCAGGATAAAGCCACTTTGCCCCCCACCACTCCTCTCCATGGGGTGTCTAATCTACCAGTTTACCCCTAGACCTGCTGTCCACAATGCCAACCTGCCCTCCCTCCCCATTGAGGGTAAGATGGCTGCCCTCAAGCAGGATCCCCCCCCCCCCAATACTTACCTTCACACTTTTGAGGAACCCACTTTGCCTTCCAACACCCCTCTCCCAGAGGGGTCTTATCCACTATCTATTCCTAGGCCTGCCGCTGAAGGTGCTAGTCTGCCCTACATTGAGGATAAGTTGGCTGACCTCAAGCAGGATCTCAAAATTGTTAAGGATAGCCTGCAGACCCTCTAACACTTCTCTTTGAAGATGGAGACGTTTTGGAAGCTCTATCCTACCCTTGAGACTAAATCAACCCAGCCCTCCAGCAAAGGATAAACACTGCAGGAGAAAAATTTCTTCTTCCAAAAACCCACTCAGTCCACTCTGCAAAACACGGCCCCTTCTTAATAACCACTCAGGACCCCATATGTCTATTCACCATCTGTCTGATGACACACACTCCCTACTTCTATCTTTCAACAGCTCTCGCAGTGTCTCTTCACACTCACCACTCAACATCCAAACTATTTCCTCTAACCTGTTTCGAGAATCAAGTGTTAGCCTGATAACTGTGAAGAATAATCTGCGACTGATCGCCATTTCACACCTATAAGCGGTAGCAACTAACTGGCACATCAAATCGAATGATTCTCACCTGCAGAAGAGCAGTAAAACATGCAGCAGATATTTCTGACCTCATCCTCACGCAAGAACTGGACCTCCTGATCCCAACTGAAACCTGGCTTGACACCTCCAATTCTGGACATCTTAGTCCCTCCCGAAAACGACATTATCAGACTCGATAGACCTGTTAAAGTTGGGGGTGGCATTGCTTGCATCTATCGCGCCATCCTCACATCGATACAGGTACAAACTTCTATGATGCCCTCCTGTGAACACCTAGACATTGAAATCTGTAACAATGGCAAGATAGTCTGTTTGCTTCACACAATATATCATCCCCCAGGTGACAATCTGCTCTTCATCGAACAAATCATGGAGTCTATTACCTCAAACTGACCAACACCCCAACCATATCTTCCTCAGGAATTTTGAAACAAATGATCCCTTATTGTGCTCCTTCAAGGCTTTCCTCTCCGACCTAAACTTCACCCAGGCCTGCAATGGACCTACCCACAACAAGGGCTCCACCCTTGATCTAATCATAGCTAAAGATATCATACAACTTGATAATGTATCACCTTGTGACTGGTCGGATCATTACCAAATCTCTTTTCACATCCTGGAAAAGGTTCTGGTCAGACAAGGTCAACCGCACAAAACCAAACAGCTGGCTCAAAATCAACATTAATGATCTAACATCCATTAGTAATAATCTACTTCCTCCACCCCCTAACATGAATAACCTGGATGACCTTACGGATCATTACAGCCACACCATGACAAATATTTGACAATTGCACCGAAGCAACTCAGAAGGATACTGATCAAACAGTCCAAACCCTGGTTTAATGGCGCCCTAAATGAGGAACATCGCAAACTAAGGCTTACGGAGAGACTATGGAGAAACTCACCCTCCATTACAAACCCCAAACAGTTGAGGATGACTAGAAGTTCATATAACAAGCATAGCCGTAGTGCGAAAACTGATCACCTCGGGGCACAGCTTGACAACCCCAAAAACAGACCCCAAAAACTATTTGAAATCATCAAACAACAAGCTAACCACTCAACCAACCAACTCTCTGCACCCAAGATATCTTGCCCCAGTGGGGAGGACTTCTCAGCACACTTCACTGAAAAGGCAAGAAAAATTGAACTTTAACTGCAACGCGTTTCACCAAATCTGCTGCTTCAGACCTTTCCCTCACCATCATCTTGGCCAACCGCAGCGAGAGCACCTACTTCCTACTCCACAGATTACCCTCCAAAAAGAATGCATCATGGAACTCCTTTTTACTTTGACAATGCAGAGCTGCTCAAATCTATGACTTCTTTAAAACCCTCCAATCACTTCAACGATCCGCTACCTGCCAAGTTTTTCAATTAACTCAAATCGGCCATTCTTCCCCTCTGGTCCTTGATTATCCATGAATCTCTTGTGCAGGGTAGGATTCCCGACTGCCTCAACATGGGACAAGTCACCCCCATCCCAAAAAGCCAAATGCAGACTTAGCTGATCCTAACAATTTCCGTCCAATTACCAATATCATGACTTTGGCCAAACTGCTTGAGAAATGCGTTCATACACAGCTCTGCAACCACATTGAGAAGTTTCAGCTCTTTGACCTATACCAGTTAGGATTCAGAGCGGTTCATAGTACTGAAACGGCCCTAACACACATCACTGATGACGCCTTGAGATCTCTTGACCAGAATGTACCCTGCCTATTGATCCTTCTGGATCTGTCCTCCGCGTTTGACACGGTCAAACATAAAAACCTTATTGTTGTTCTTAAAAAAAGGATGGGGCTATTGGGAAGTCTTAAATTGGTTTGCCTCGTTCCTAGGAAACAGAATGCAAAGAATTAAAGAACCACTCCCTTGCAACCAGTACACCGGTCTCAATTGGAGTGCCTCAAGGTTCCACACTCTCGTCCACACTTTTCAACCTTTTCATGGAACCACTCTCCGAAATTCTGAACCGCTCCAACATTCAATACCACATGTATGCCGACAATTGTATTTGAAAATTTCTTATCCAGATGACATCAAAACTCTAAACTGTGCGCTGCTAAAAACTCAATGGTTAACTCAATCTTTTGCTAAATACTCATAAGACCGTATTCCTCCTGATTGCGCCGCCACACACAATCATTCTGCGCCCACTCAAGACTGGCTCAAACAACTTACAGCTCTCAACTGCAACCCTCATGTGGACTCTGCAAGATCTTTAGGCATGACTCTGGACAAATACCGGAGTATGCAAGATCACATTAGTAGAACTGCAAGTGGAGCCAATCATCAGCTCAACACATTAAGGAAAATCAAGCCATTGTTGCCTTATGAGAACATTCAGTCTGCAGTCCAATCCCTAGTTCTCACGCTTAGACTATGTAATGGTGAACCTAGCAGGGTTACCCAAATCTAGATTGGCTCCTCTAATAGCCACTCTGAACTCTGCAGCCAGACTCATCACTGGTTCTAGAAAACATGACCACATCACACCAGACCTAATTCAACTCAACTGGCTGTCTATCGAAGCAAGGATTAGTTTCAAGATAGCCTGCCTGACCCACTAAGCTATTCACTACAACACCCTTGTTTACCTGGCAAAAAAACTTGAACTATCTGGTTTGAATCGGACCCTAAGAAGCTCCAAAACCCTCCTGTTGAAACCTCCCAAATTTAAAAAGAAAAGAACCTACAATCGTGCCTTCTCTTGTCTTGCACCAAGAATATAGAACGCTCTTCCTCCTGAGATCAGATCTAACCCCTCTACCTCCTCATTCAAAAAACAAGTTAAATGGTCACTCCTGAATGACCATCTACAGCAATAGTCCCGAAGCCACCATAACTAACTTTTATTTCCTGTTGATACTCTTTGAGACCTCTTTCAACATTGCAATTTTGTTTCTTCACGTGCTCCATTAGATTTGTTGCTCTTCTGGTACTTTACATGTCCCACAAGATGGGTTGTTGCTCTTGTTTTTGAATTTGTGCTTAAGGTCCTCTATGGTGTTGTATTCATACCTCTACCTCCTTTCGATTCGGCTCCTTTGTACACGGCTCGGATACCCGTACGGGTCATGTTGCCGCTATAGAAAACGTTTCAGATAAATAATAAATTGTGCACAATAAGCTAGGCAAAAGAAGCATTACCTTGGAATGATGTATGCAGTATGCCACGTTCATGAGAGAGGAGATGTCAATGGGTCTGGAAGGCACTTTTAAGAGAAGAGTATATTAACTCAGAGTGAGGCAAACTTCCTTGTTTTAAAACAGAAAAAGTAAAAATGAACGACGAAAGTCAACTCCTGATAGGCTGTCATCAATCACTAATCCAGGTAATGGTACCCCAAAGAGCTCTCATCTACCACAACTACTGACATGCACTAAAGGAAGACTTACAGGGTGGATTTGAGGCCATATGTTCCAACCTCGAATTTAGACTATTTTCTGTACATAGGAGGCAAACATTTGTGCCCTGATGGCCCAAGGCTCAACGCCTGAATTCCTCCCTGGGATCCTTTTTTCACACCCAGAGGTATCCAGACACAGTACTTTTATTGTTGTGTGGCCTTGCCATACTTCCTGGGGCAGGCAGCTTGAGATGGAATTGGAACTACCTTTTGGATAGTATGTACAATGTGAACTGAGACTGTAGCCACTTCTAGTAACAGATATATTCCCGTTGATCTAACTTGTCACTTTTTACAGGTAATAAGGAGCGCTCTACCTTATTAGAGATGCCAAAAGTGATGAGAAAACTGAGGAAATATTGCTTTGATGCTGCAGAAAGAAAGGAAAGGAAAATGCTACTTACCAGTATGCATCTGTTCTTGGCATGTAGAGCTGCAGATCCACACACTATGCGTAGATCGCCATCTGGTGTTGGGCCCGGATGTTTGCACTTTGCTGTTGTATTGGAATAAGTCTTTGGGAGTCACGAGATAGGCGACTCCTCCTCTGGACAATAGTGCACATGGGCATCGACTCCATCTTCAGATTGTTTTTTCGCCAAGGGAAATGATGGAGTTTTGTGAGAAACAGAAAGATGTCCATGTATGTTGAATCTAATTAAGATAATACTGGAACAGATTGGGCGTGTGTGGATCTGCAGCTCTACATGCCAAGAACAGATGCATACTGGTAAGTAGCATTTTCCGTTCGAGGCATATGAGCTGCAGATCACACACTATGCATAGATTGCATAGCAGTACTTACCTTTAGCGGCGACCACCAGTATCTGTTGCAGTAGTCTGAAATAGTGTTTTGAGTACAGCCTGGCCCACACTAGCTTGTTGTTTTGCCTGCACATCTACACAATAGTGTTTTGTGAATTTGTGCGGTGTAGACCATGTAGCTGCTTTGCAGATGTCATCTAAGGGAATGTTCCGTAAAAATGCCATGGAAGCCCCTATTTTGTGGGTAGAGTGGGCTTTAGGGGGATTAGATAGTGTACGTTTTGCTTTGTGGTAGCAAATTTGTATACATTTGACAATCCACCTTGCAATCCCAGACTTTGATATAGGATTGCCTTTATGTGGTGGTGAGAAGGATACAAAAAGTTGTTTTGTTTTGCGAAAAGGTTTTGTTCTGTCAATGTAGCAAAGGAGTGCTCTTTTCACGTCTAGTGTATGAAGAGCTCTTTCTGCTACTGTTTGTGGTTGCGAGAAGAACACTGGCAACTCAACAGATTGGTTGAGATGGAAGGGAGTAATAACTTTAAGAAGGAATTTGGGATTTGTCCTGAGAACCATTTTGTTATGATGGAGTTGTAAAAATGGTTCTTGAATAGTTAGTGCCTGTAACTCACTGACTCTTCTGAGAGATGTGATGGCCACAAGGAAAGCAACTTTCCATGTGAGAAATTGGAGCTCACATTTATTTAGAGGTTCGAATGGAGGGCCCATTAATCTAGTGAGGACGATGTTTAGATTCCACACTGGAGAGGGTGGTACCCTGGGAGGAATTCTTCTTTTGAGGCCTTCCATAAATGCTTTAATGGCTGGTACCCTGAACAATGACAAATGGTCTATTTTGTAGGTAAGCTGCTATGGCAGCAAGATGCAATCTAATCGATGTGTATGCTAGATTACATCTTCGAAGATGCAGCAGGTAACATATGATGTGTTGAATGGACGCATCTAGAGGATTGATTGTGTTATTGGTACAGTATATAACAAAACTTTTCCACTTGGCTGCATAGCAGGCTCTAGTGGTGGGGCGCCTAGCTTCTCTGATAACGTTCATACAATCAGGTGGAAGATTGAGGTAACCAAATTCTAGGACTTCAGGAGCCAGATCGCTAGATTGAGCTGTGCTGGATCTCGATGTCTGATCTCTCCACGGTTCTGTTTTAAGAGTTGTGGGGAGAGGTGTAGTTTTTGGTGCGGGACTACGGATAGTTCCAGCAATGTTGTGTACCATGGTTGTCTGGCCCATGTTGGAGCAACTAGAATCAGTGTTAGTGACTGTTGTTACAGCTTGCGCACCACTAATGGAATGAGTGGGAGAGGCAGAAAAGCGTACGCAAATCTGCCTGACCAATTCATCCATATCGCATTGCCTTTGGACAATGGGTGTGGATATCTGGCGGCGAAGCTTGGGCATTTTGTGTTGTAATGTGTGGCGAAGAGATCCATCTCTGGATGCCCCCACATTTGGAAAAATGGTTGAAGAACTTGTGGGTGAAGTTCCCACTCGTGAATTTGTTGTGTTTGACGACTTAACAGATCTGCCATCTGATTCTGAATTCCTGGAAGATGTTGGGCTAAAAGGAATATGTTTTGAGGAATAGCCCACCTCCATATGCTCTGAGCTAGTTGAGAGAGCTGCAGATAGTGCGTCCCCCCCTGTTTTTGTAAATAATACATTGCTGTGATATTGTCCGTCCGGACTAAGACAGCTTTGCCCGATCTGTTTCTGGAATGATTTTAATGCCAGAAAGATTGCTAGTAAATCCAAATGATTGATGTGGAGTAGCTTTTGTTGAGGTGTCCATGTGCCCTGTACGGTGTGATGTAGTAGATTAGCCCCCCCATCCGGTGAGCGATGCGTCTGCTGTTAGCACAATCTGTGGAACCGGCTCTAGGAACGGTCGCCCTTTGGAAAGGTTTTGGGTGTTCCACCACTGCAGAGTGCGCGGCCGTCCACCAACACCAGATCTGTTAGCTGACCTAGAGCTTGGTTCCACTGACGTGCCAAGCATTCCTGTAAGGGGCGCATCTGGAGTCTTGCATGCGGTACTATGAATATGCAAGAGGCCATCATCCCTATTAGTTGCATAAACACTCGCGCTGGAAGTGAGTGTTGCGGCTGGAATTTTGTTATAAGGGCTTGCATGCTTGCTATTCTGGCTGGATTGGGGTATGCAAGGCCTTTTGAGGTGTCTATTGTGGCACCTAGATATTGATGGATGTGGGACGGTTGGAGGTGAGACTTTGTGAGGTTTATTGTAAACCCTAAGTCGTGAAGTAGTTGGATTGTGGTGTGTGTGTGTGATTTACACACTGGGTATGCGACCTGGCTTTTATGAGCCAGTCGTCCAAGTATGGGAAGACGTGAATTTGTTGTCTTCTTAAGTGGGCTGCTACCACTGCCAGACATTTTGTGAAGACTCTGGGTGCTGTGGTGACTCCGAATGGGAGAACCTTGAACTGATAATGTTGACCGTCCACTACAAATCGAAGATATTTTTTGTGAGCAGGGTGAATGGGAATGTGGAAGTAGGCGTCCTTGAGATCTAAGGTGGCAAGGAAATCGCCTTGTTTGAGTAGAGGAAGGACTTGTTGAAGAGTGACCATATGAAAATGGTCTTATTGTATGTAGAGGTTTAATGGTCGGAGGTCCAGGATGGGCCTGAGGGTTCCGTCTTTCTTTGGAATGAGAAAATACAGAGAGTAGACCCCTGTGTTTTGCTGATGCAGGGGAACTGGTTCTATTGCATGTTTTTGTAGGAGGGAAAGTACCTCTTGTTTGAGAAGCGTTAAATGCTCTGTTGACATTGGACACTGTTTGGGTGGTATGTTTGGGGGAGTGGAAGTGAGTTCCAGGGAATAACCGGATTGGATAATTTGTCTCACCCACCTGTCCGTGGTAATGGTGTTCCAGACAGGTAGGAACTGTAGCAATCTTCCCCCGACCGGAGTGTAATGGTCTGGGGGGAGTGGAGGGAAGTCATTGTTTGGAGGTAGTACGAGTATTGATGGTCTTGCCTCTACCCTTGTTATTGCCCCTGTAGCCTACTCTGTAATAACCTCTGGTAGATGAGGTCTGGGTGGGACTTTTAAAGGGTGTGGAGGAGTTATCCGTGGTAAAACCTCTAGAGGCGCCCCTATAAGAGGAGCTCCCATTGATTTGGCCCTATCAGTATCTTTTTTCATCTTTTCTAAAGATGAATCCACACTAGGTCCAAATAAATGTTCCTGGTCAAACGGCTGGTTTAGTATGGCAGTTTGAACCTCTGGTTTGAACCCTGAAATGCGGAGCCATGCATGTCTACGCAAAAGGACACTGGTATTAATAGCTTGTGAGGCTGTGTCTGCAGCATCCAGAGCACATCGAATGGAGGTATTGGTTATAATCTTGCCTTTCTGGATGAGATCATTGGCCCTTGTTTTATATTGATCTGGAAGGTGTTGTAGTAGGGTCTCTAGTTCGTCATAGTGTGCCCTATCGTACCTAGCCAGCAAAGCCTTTGTTTTGACAATTCTCCATATGTTGGCTGCTTGGGACGCTGTTCTTTTACCAGATGCGTCCAACAGTTTTGACTACTTATCAGGAGGTGGAGCATCGCCTGAGGTTTGAGAGTTAGCCCTTTTCCTGGCGTTGGAAACTACCAAGGAATCTAAGGGAAGTTGTCCTTTAATGTAAACAGGGTCAGCTGGGGCAGACTTGTATTTCTTTTCTACCCTGGGGTTAATGACTATAGCCCTTACAGGATCTTTAAAGACTTCAGGAGCGTGTTTGATTACCCCTTTCAACATTGGGAGAATAGAAGTGGACCTTTGAGATGGTGCAAAAGTGTCCATAAGGAAGTCTTCTTCTATAGGGTCTGTGTGTAAATCTACACCGTGGTATTCTGCAGCTCTGTGTATGAGCTGAGTGAACCCTATAGTGTCCTCTGGAGGGGATGGTCTAGATGGGTAGATATCTTGTGGTGTATCAGGAACATCTGGTGTGCCATAATTGTCCCATGGGTCACTTGGGATATTAAGATGACTAGGTTCTCCTAAAGGTTGATCATCGCCTTCGTACTCAGAAGGGTCCTCATCATCCTGAGGTGGAGGAGATTGTGAGGGTATTGGAGATGGAATAGGAGAGATGTGGTGTGGAGGTGGAGAAGGAATTCTCAAAGGAGAAGTGGCAATGTCTCTTCTTTAGAGGGAGTGGAGCTGGTGCAGGTTTGTCCAATTTCCTTTTCCTGGAAGGACTAACTATAAGTCGACCTGTATTTGGGTCTATTTCCAGAGTTTTTTGGGTTGGATCAGGTTGGAAAAGCTCCTCTGTAGTGTGTTGTTTCGGTGCAAGTTTTTTCGGGTCCGAGTGTTTGTGTGGCACCAGTTTTGGAGTTGTTTAATGCTCCTTAGGTTTGGAAACGGGAGTTTTCTTTGGTTCCGTTGAGGTCTTTGGAACCGGTTCCGATAATTTTTTCGGCTACGAAGGTTTAGTGCCAGTGGGTTTCGGTACCGGTTGTTTGTTTGGTTCTGATGGTTTTTTCGGATCCGAAGGTTTAGTGCCAGTGGGTTTCGGTACCGAATGCGCCGATGTGGAACCAGGCCTCGGTGCGGGCGAAGACAGTGGTGTGTCTTTGGGTTTGTCTTTTGGTCTTGGTGCTGGGGATGGGGTTTCGGTGCAGAGGGTAGGCTGGCTCGAGCCCGAGTGGCCTTAAGGATAATGTGTTGACTTCTTTGCCGAGCCGGAAGGCGGGGCGTGGGAAGTTTTGTCCCGGTGTGCACCTAGGCCCGAAGGTGAAGGTGTTACCGAAGCCTTTGTAGGAATAGATGGGGGGGAGGGGTCGACGTCAGTACTTACGACCCGTTGTCCAGGAGTGATTTCTTCGAGGTCGGAATCGTCGGCTTCGGAGGCGCTGATGATGCCCTCTTCAAGTTCTTCCTGCTCCGGTACGTTGATGCCTTCCTGGAAGATATCGTCCGGTATCGATGATCGAGCCATGCTTCTTCGAGCTAGACGATCGCGTATTGTTTTCTTGGAGCAGAAAGAGGCACAAGCTGGACAGTCTTTGGCCTCGTGCTCGGGTGAAAGGCAGAGGTTACACACCTCGTGAAGATCGGCATGGGGAAACTTGGATCCACATTGACACTTTTTGAAAGGAGTCCTTTCCATGAGCCAAAAGGCCTGATGGCGCAGCTAGGCCCGAAGGCCTGCGTCGACGACCGGAATCGAAGAATTAGAGTTTGTAGAGATGCCTCGAAAAGGGAAACGCGATCGAAAACAATACCGAAGAAAGGGTGAAGGATTGCGCGTCGAAAGTTAGAACGGTAGCGACACCGAACTGGAACGCGACGAACACATCCGAGCCCGATGGCGGAAAAAAACAATCTGAAGATGGAGTCGACGCCCATGCGCACTATTGTCCAGAGGAGGAGTCCCCTATCTCGTGACTCCCAAAGACTTATTCAAATACAACAAAGTACAAACATCCGGGCCCAACACCAGATGGCGATCTATGCAGTGTGTGATCTGCAGCTCATATGCCTCGAACATGTTACTTACCCAGTAAGCCTAGTTACACAGCATGTAGTGCTGTAGATACACATGCTTAGCATAATCCAGTCATTTAGTGTTGGGCTTGGATGCTTGCAGTTTTTCTTTGAAAAAAGTCTTTAAAGTCCCGAGGTATAGTGACTCCTCTTGCGGGCTTTTGTGCACGGCCATCGGATCCATTATTAAATTGTGTTCCCGCAAGGAGGGTGAGGATGTATTGTGAAGCAGAGTGCATTAAAGTGAGATGTCCATGCTATAAAAATTGTGGTAATGTATAAGATTATATGTAACCAACACAGGTGCACGGGGAGGAGGCTAGGTGCATGTGAATCTACAGCCCTACATGCCACGAACAGATGGTTACAAGGTAACTAACGAACAAGTTACTTACCTTTGGTAACAATATATCTGTAAGAAACATAGGTTAGATATAGATTCCTTACCTTAGAATTACCCCCAGGCGTCAGACTGGATCCGGAGAATTTTTTGTCAGCTGTACCCCTGCGCGTCGAAAGGTGGCGTCGGTCGGCTCCGCGTTCGTCGTTGGCGTCGTGGTCGCCAGGATGACGTCGCGGTAGCTACTGCGACGCTGCCCTCGCGTGCCGACGTTAGTTCTTTAACACGACATTCCACGCCAGAAGCGCAGAGCCATGCAAGACACTGACCACTGGTGCACAGAACTAGGGCCCTGAAAGGGATTCCCGGACCCTAGAAATCAGTGCGCAGAACGGGGCGGATGGGTGGGGCGGTAAGGAATCTATAACTAACCTACGTTTCTTACAGCTATATAGTTATCGAAGGTAAGTAACTTGTTCATCTGAAAGAAACAGTTAGATATAGATTCCTTACCTTAGAATAGATACCCCAGCAATACCAATCCCGGAGGTGGGTCTGCAAACCAAGTTCACACCAGAAAGTCCTGGAGAACAGAATGGCCAAAGAAGCCTTCTTTCCGGACTTAGCAGTCCAGGCAGTAGTGTCTAGTGAACGTGTGCAGAGATGCCCACGTAGCTGCCTGACAGATGTCATTAAGGGGGACTCCTCGTCCCAAATCAGTCGTAGCTGCCGTCGCCCTGGTGGAATGGGCGCGCAGCCCCACTGGAGGCTCCTCCTTTGCCAAGGAATAACAAGCATTAATGCACTAAACGACCCACCTAGAGATGGTCAGTTTGTGCACCGCCCGACCTTTCTTAGCGCCCACGTAGCCCACAAAGAGATGATCATCCACCCGGAATTGTTTGGTGCGATCCAAATAAAAGGAAAGCACCCGTTTTGGATCCAGACGGTGGAGCCTCTCTTCTTTTGAAGGATGCGGAGGCAGAAGGAAGGTGGGCAAAGTGATGGTTTGGCAAATGTGGAAAGTAGTAACCACCTTGGGAAGAAAGGAAGGTCTGGTTCTTAGTACAACCTTGTCCGGATGAACAGCCAGGAAAGGAGGTTTTGAAGAAAGAGCCTGGAGCTCACTCACCCTGCGAGCAGAGGTGATGGCAACCAGAAAAGCAGTCTTTAAGGTAAGAAGACGAAGAGGACAGTTATGAAGTGGCTCAAAGTGAGAGCACATAAGGTAAGTCCGAACCAAGTTCAAGTCCCACTGATGCATTACAAAGGGAATAGGAGGAAAAAGATGAGTAATGCCCTTTAGGAAGCGGTTTACAACAGGGGACTTGAAAAGAGAAAGCTCATCAGGAAGCCTAAGAAAGGCTGAAATGGCCAAGAGGTAGACCTTAAGAGTGCCCAGAGCACAGCCCTGCTGGGCTAAAGAAGGAAGGAACAAGAGAACCTCAGAAAGAGGGGCAGAAAGGGATTCCACAGCCTTTGCTGCGCACCATGCCACAAATTTGTTCCATCTACAGGCGTATACAGTCTTAGTGGAGGGACGCCTGGCTGCCAAGATAACATCATAGACTTCGGGAGGCAGGTCAAAGGACGTCAACTGCCGCCGCTCAATCTCCACGCAAGGAGGTGGAGGCTGGAAAGGTTCGGGTGGAGGACCGTCCCCTGCTGCTGCAACAGAAGATCCTCCCGAAGAGGCAGTCTGATCGGAGGATCGATGGCCATGTGTAGCAACTCTGGATACCAGACTCTACGTGCCCAATCCGGGGCTACAAGAATGACTTGCGCCCGGTCGCGCTTGATCTTCTTCAGCACTCTGGGCAGAAGTGGTATAGGCGGAAAGGCGTATAGAAGACCGCAACTCCACTCGCGATGAAAAGCGGCGCCTAGCGAGTGCCGCCTTGTAAATTCCAACGCGCAGAATTGCTGACATTGCGCGTTCTCTTCGGTGGCGAATAGATCTAACCAAGGCTCTCCCCACTGTCGAAAGAGACCTTGCACCACCTCCGAGTGGCGCCATTCGTGATCCATCATGCACCTGCGGCTGAGTTCATCCGCCCTGGCGTTCAGCGAACCTGCCAGGTGTTGAACCACCAGGGATATGCCCTGATGTTCCAGCCATGTCCAGAGGCGGAGGGCCTCTTGACATGGGGTCCACGACCCCACCCCGCCTTGTTTGTTGCAGAACCACATGGCAGTGGTGTTCTCCGTGAACACCTGCACTACTCTTCCCCGGACAGAGGGAAGGAATGCTTTTGAGTGCAAGACAAATCACCCGAAGCTCCAGAAGGTTGAAGTGGAGCCCGGACTCTGCCGGAGACCAGAGGCCTCTGATCTCCGCCTCCCCCATGTGGCCACCCCATCCCAGAAGTGATGCATCGGTCACCACTGTGAACTCTGGTTAGGGAAGGGAGAGGAATCTGCCGTCGACTCAATCCTGGTTCGTTAGCCACCACTGCAATTGGTGTGCAGTGCCCTCCGATATCTGGACGCAAATCGGACAGGTTCCCCTGATGTTGTGCCCACTGGAACTTCAGGTCCCACTGCAGAGCCTGCATATGCCATCTGGCAAGGTCCACCAGCAGGATGCAGGAGACCATCAGTCCCAGTAGCCTAGGGTCATCCTGACCGAAACCCGAGATAGAGGCTGAACGATCAGAATCATAGCCCGAATATCCCGGACTCGCTGTTTGGGAGGATAGACCCGAAACTGCGTCGTGTCCAGAACCGCTCCGATGAAGAGGAGCTTCTGAGAGTGAGTCAGGTGAAACTTCAGCACGTTGATGGAGAACCCCAGCGAATGCAGGAGGTCAGCCGTAGTCTGGAGGTGGGAGACGACAGTCTGGGGCGAGCCCACGTTCAACAGCCAGTCATCGAGATAGGGGAAGACTGGAAGCCCTGATCTGCGCAGATGAGCTGCGACCACTGCCATCACTTTTGTGAACACCCGAGGGTTGCTGGTAAGGCCAAAGGGGAGCACGGTAAACTGAAAATGCTCGTGGCCTACCGTGAACGGCAGTTAACGCCGGTGGGACGGCAGGACAGGGATGTGAAAATAAGCGTCCTGCAAGTCCAACGCTACCATCCAGTCTCCAGGGCAGACAGGACCTGAGCTAGCGTCAACATTTTGAACTTATCCTTCCGGAGGAAGCGGTTGACGTTCCTGAGATCCAAGATAGGACGCAGACCTTTGTCCTTTTTGGGCACCAGAAAGTAGTGGGAATAGCAACCACGACCTACTTCTGGGACAGGAACTCGCTCGATGGCTCCCTTGGCCAAGAGTGCCGAAACTTCCTTTTGGAGAAGGGCCAGATGATCCTCCGACATGCAATGGTACTGAGGTGGCATGGATGGAGGGGTAGTCTCGAAGGGAGGGAGTAGCCCCTTCGGACTATTTGCAAAACCCACCTGTCCGACGTGATAGTGCATCAGTGGGGGAGGTGATGGCGAATCCTGCCGCCCACTGGCGTTTGGTGGCCCTGAAAGGTCGGACTAGGAGGGTTTGGAGGCTGCTGCAGAGGGGGCTGTGGTGGACTGGTCCGCCCGCTGGCTCCCAGAACCACGGCGGTGGATCCCACGTCCCCAGCCGCGCAGGGGCTGAACAGCTTGCGCTGGCCTGTGGCTCTGGGCGGACGCGGTGGGGCACCCCTTCCGTAGCCACGAAAGGGGCGAAAGGCAGACTGCGCAGGGTGAGTGGTGGGGAGGCCCAAGGACCTGGCCGTAGCCAGAGAGTCCTTAAAACGCTCCAGCGCATTGTCTGCCTTGTCGCCGAATAGGCGACGGCCATCAACGGGCATGTCCATAAGAGTGGATTGGACATCCCCTGAAAAACCAGTCGACCTCAACCAGGCGTAGCGTCGAAAGGCTACCGACGTGGAAATCGTCCTGATTAGTGAGTCGGCGGTATCCAGCCCACAGCGGATAGTAAACTTTGCTGCGTCTCTCCCTTCGGCAACTGCACGGGAGAGTACGGCCCGGGGCAGCACTTACACCCACTTCGTGTGGGATACGGTGGCGCAACGGCCCAACAGACATGCAGTGTTTACCGACCGCACTCCTAAGCTGGAGGAAGAAAACATCATCTTCCCAAGATGGTCCAGCTTTTTGGATTCCCCATCAGGTGGTGCGTATGGGAATGCGCCTTTGGAAGTGGAGGCTTGGACCACCAAGCTCTCAGGAGTAGGGTGTTGGGAGAGGAAAGTGGTGTCGCCGGGAGCCGGGCGGTGGCGTCGGGCAATCATCCTATCCACAGGAGCCCCTGTGTTGGGCCTGGACCAAGTGCCCAAAAGGATGTCAGTATGGGCTTCATTAAACGGCAGCAGGGGCTCCAAAGAGGTCGCTGCCGGTTGAAGCACCTCTGTCAGGAGGTTAGTCCTGACTGCCACCGTAGGTAGCTCGAGGTTTAGAGCCTCGGCCGCCCTACGCAACACCACGGCGTACGACACTCCCTCCTCCGTAGCCGCGTTAGGAGGAGACAACATGCCATGGTCTGGTGACGTATCCAGACCACTGGCTTCCCCCAGTTCCTCTCTCCAGTCCGGTTCATAGCCCAACCGGTCGGTTAAAGGGTGTCCAGACCCCTCCCAGTCCTCCTCACCCTCCTCTGGGTGCCAATCTGGTCTAAAAGAGCCAGGGTAGAACAAGGGCACAAAAGTACCCGTCGGCGCCGGATCCGGCGTTGGTCGACGCCGGTCCGGCTCAGTGTTCACATCGGGATGGAGGACAGGGTCGCCGCCGGCTGGGGACACAACCGGCGTCGGCTGCGGACGTGGTGCCGGTGGAATCGGCGCCGGGGGAGGTGTAATGAGGTCGACGGGTGCCGATCCGGAACCAGGCCTGGACCCGAGGGGACACTGCGGTGCCGGGGCCGGAGCCGCCGGTGTCGAAGACCCAGGGCCCCCAACCGAGTCCGCGGGGCCCGAAGGTTCGCCTGCGGAGTCGGTCTGCACAACGATGGCATGCATCGCTTCGTAAAATTGGCAAAGCTGGGCAGGGGTCGCTTCGGGATCCGCACGCGGAGCCGCGAGAGGGGCACCACCCGCATCCCTCATCGCATCGGCCGACGGACAGGGAGAAGTCGAAGAGCGACGATGCTTCTTCGACTTCTTCTTGTGCTTCGACTTACCTGACCCCGAGTCAGAAGACTTGGAAGAAGAATGATGATGATGACTCAGCGACCGGGACCTACCGGGCCTCGAGAAGCTTTCGGGACCGCTCCCGCAAAGACTTCGGATTCATGGTCCGGCAGTCGGAGCACGACTTGGGGTCACGGTCGCGCTCCAGGCAGAACAGGCACACGCGGTGCTGGTCCGTCACCGACATCAGTCGGCTACAGGAACCGCAAGCCTTGAAGCCGGGCATCCCTGACGTGCACCAGGAGTCGAAGACTCGAAAACGGTGTCGGGAAAAGTCGGCAAAAAAGTCAGTCAAAAAGTGACTGGAGGTACGGCTCTCTCCGGATCTGCGCTGGCTGGCGCGGAAAAAGAAAGAACCAACATTAGTGCGCGAGGGCGGCGTCTAAGTAGCTACCGCGACGTCATCCCAGCGACCATGACGCCAACGACGAACACTGAGCCGACCTACGCCACCTTTCGACGCACAGGGGTACTGCTGACGAAAAATTCTCCGGATCCAGTCTGATGCCTGGGGGTAATTCTAAGGTAAGGAATCCATAACTAACTGTTTCTTTCAGATATTTTCCGTTCGAGGCATGTGTGGCTGTAGATGCACGAGTTTAGCATAGACTGTAAAGAGGTCCTCCTCCAGAAGTGGTGGCAAACCTGTGGGGGTCACATTTGTTTGAAATAATGTGCGTTGAACCGCTTTGCCCACATTTGCTTCTTGAGGAGCCAGCACATCTACACAGTAATGTTTTGAAAATGTATGTGGTGTAAACCATGTAGCTGCCTTACATATGTCAGCTATAGGTATATTGGCTAAAAAGGCCATTGATGCTCCTTTTTATGAGTGGAGTGAGCTCTAGGAGGGACAGGCAGAGATCTTTTTGCTTTAGCGCAGCAGGTTTGTATACATTTAACAATCCAACATGCAATAACTGCTTTAGATATGGCCCTGTCTGTGTGTGGTTTTGAAAAGGCAACAAAGTTATTGTGCCTTTCTAAATGTTTTGGTTCTGTCGCTGTAATACATAAGAGCGCGTTTAACATCTAAAGAAAGTAGGGCCCTTTCCGCAACCAAATCAGGTTGAGGGGGAAAAACTAGTAACCTAATAGACTGATAAAGGTGGAACTGAGACACCGCCTTTGGAAGAAATTTACGATCGGTATGCAGTACCACCATATCTCTAAGTAGCTGGAAGAAGGGTTCTTCTAAAGTTTATGCCTGAAGCTCACTGACACATCCGAGTGAAGTGATTGCAGCAACAAGCATTTGCAATGCATTAGGTCTCGCATTATTTAATTTTAGAACTATTGGTGTTGCAAATCAGAATTGTTTTGTTTTTTTAACAAGTATACAAGTAAGTACTTAACGGAAATTATTCAAGTAAGTACTTAAAGGAAATTGCTGAAGCAACGAAAGGGTGTATTATTTTTGCCCGTTACCTTGTGTTTAGGGAAAGAGCACTTGTACTGGGGCCTGGTTAGCAGGGACCCAGTGCACATCAATCGAAAAACATCAGTACCAGTAGCGAAAAGTCTTGGAGTTGAAGTAGGACTGGACTGTTTGTGCTGAAGCAGGACCAAGCCTGATTGAAAATGGCTGGCATTTGTCTAATTTGGCATAGTGGCTGAAAAAGTATGGGCTACTATGCGTCTCCAAACGATCAACAGCGGTTGAAAATAATTCAACCATTCCTTCCAACATTAGATGCACTAAGTAGGACGGGTACGCCCAGACGTGGGTTGTGTGCTCACTGTGCCTCAGGACTCAAGCTATACCTCACGGACAACACCTAAATAGGCCAAAGCGGGGCAGGCATTGCTTATGTTCCCATCAAGAGGGAACCTGGCCTGGGAAGTTAGGCTGCAAAGTCCCAATTGGAGCAGGACCAAAACTGAAAGCATATGGTTGGTCTCTGGCTACACCGACATTGTGGACAACCCCCACCCCAAAAAAAAAAGTAATGTGGCCCTGAGCGTTGTTCACCAGTGCCTGAGATTAATTCCAAAAGGACCGTCTCTGCTTGTTGATGCTCAGTGTTGAGCTGTCAGTTCTTTTTTCCACACCCTGGGGACAGTTGGTCATTACTGGCCAGTTCTAAAGTGACAAGTTGCCATTTACTGATGGTGCCTCATACCTTGGGTACCGCTGCAATGCTTAGAAGTGCCAAAGTCTCCCATCTGGGTCTTAAATCCCAAGAGGTAACGAAATTGAGCGGTCAAGAAGGAGGGGTTATGGATTAGGGAAACCTACAGCATGCGAAACAATCAAATAACATGCAAAGGGGCAGGAGCGGCAACATCTATAGTTTAGAAAGGTGCTGCCCTGTGTTTACAGGATGAATTAAACACCTAATGCGAGACTCACCAACGAAACCCCAATGGTGGTGATAGCACCTTCTGTGGCGGAGGCTCCACCCCAAGGGCAGTTCCAACATTGGTGTGTCCATGTGCTACGGATGCTGAAATCATGATTTTCGACCACAAAAAACAACAAAAGAAACTTCCAGCCCTTGTGGAAGATTGGGCTTTCTGCAGCTGCCACCAAATCCTCAACACTATAGCAGTCTGTAAATCACAGCAGTTCACGTGGATGAGTGTGTAAAACCACATACCTTTCAGAAGATGACAGCGTCAGGAGGTAGCGCTTGGATCAGGAAGTAACTACCTGAATTAGGCACTTTAGCACCAGTGCTTCCAGTGGGGAATTATTACAATGACGTCTGTGCTCCCAAACAAGCGGCCAGGATCAATTATGAGAATCCCAATGTTTGCGCGTGCCTGAACCCAAACAACAAGCCCATCACCCGAAAGGGAATTAAGGAGATCCAGTTGGTTATGGTTTGACTGGTATCTGAAATGCTTTCAAATCAAATATAGGGCACCAACAGTCTTTTTAATGTGCACTATTTTCAAGTGACCACGTTTCTAAATAGATTTAAAGTCACTGTGGTGGAGGCTGCTGGATTGGAGGATGGGGGTAGGGACTCTAGAAAAGGCAATCGTTTTGCCCCCGTTGGGGTTAGAGAAATGCAAGTAATACTCCTAAAGCCAGCATTGATGGGCACACAGAATGGGCAGCACCCAAAGGCTCTAGGGCAGGAGAGATGGGGCTGTCCCACCGCTCCTCTGGGGCTGACGGAGGGGTGATGCAGAGCTCGCAGGAGTTTAAGGAGTTCTCTTCCACTAGAGGACGGGGGGGCCAGATGGCAACCCAGCCCTGGTCCTACCTCTGCACACCACAGACATGGGTTCAGCTGGCCACACGACAGACTGCGGGAGGTGGCAGCAGGAATGGAGGAGCAGTGGCAGAGCAGAGGGGCTGGCTCACCAGGCAGGAGTTGTCTGCCTGGGCACCTCCGCAGGCCTCTTTCCCGGGAGTCACTTAGTGAGCAGTGCTCGTGCCAGTAGGTGCGGGCGCGCTGCTGATGTCACTTGCTGCAGGTGCGGGGCTCATCTCAGTGCCACTCTGTGGATGCAGGTGCGATGCTGGGACCAGCAGGTTTGGATGCAGGTGCGATGCATGTGCCAGTGCGTGCAAATGTGTTGCTGGCGCGAGGGCTTTTAGTGCGGGAGTGCTGGTGCCAGGGGGCACAGCGTGGCTCTGCTCCCAGTGGGTGCAGGGGAGTGTGGGGCCACTGGGTCCTGGTGTGGTGGTGTTCCAAGGGGGTGCAAGCGGACGTGGCATGCTGCCAGCGGAGGTCGCCGTGTTGCTGGTGCCAGTGGGTGAGGGTGCGGTCCTGATGCCACTGGGTGAGTGCTGCTGGAGCCAGGGGGCGAGGGCGCGCCGCTGGAGCCAGGGGGCGAGGGCGCGCCGCTGGAGCCAGGGGGCGAGGGCGCGCCGCTGGTGCCAGGGGGCGAGGGCGCGCCGCTGGTGCCAGGGGGCGAGGGCGCGCCGCTGGTGCCAGGGGGCGAGGCGCGCCGCTGGTGCCAGGGGCGAGGGCGCGCCGCTGGTGCCAGGGGGCGAGGGCGCGCCGCTGGTGCCAGGGGGCGAGGGCGCGCCGCTGGTGCAATGGGCGAGGGGCGCGCCGCTGGTGCCAGTGGGCGAGGGAGCGCCGCTGGTGCCAGTGGGCGAGGGCGCGCCGCTGGAGCCAGGGGGCGAGGGCGCGCCGCTGGAGCCAGTGGGCGAGGGCGCGCCGCTGGTGCCAGTGGGCGAGGGCGCGCCGCTGGTGCCAGGGGCGAGGGCGCGCCGCTGGTGCCAGGGGCGAGGGACGGTGCTTGTGCCAGTGGGCGAGGGACGGTGCTTGTGCCAGTGGGCGAGGGACGGTGCTTGTGCCAGTGGGCGAGGGACGGTGCTTGTGCCACTGAGTGAGGGTGCGATGGTGATGGCACTGGTTGAGGGGGCGGTGCTTGTGCCACTTGGTGAGGGTGCAATGGTGATGCCACTGGGTGAGGGTGCGGTGCTGGTGCCAGTGGAAGAGGATGTGGTGCTGGTGCCAGTGGAAGAGGATGTGGTGCTGGTGCCATGGGCCCAGGTGCCCAGGTGCGGTGATGGTGCTGATGGGAGCATTTGTGGTGCTGGTGTAAATGCAAGTGCACCTGCTGGGGAGCAGTAGCTCATGTTCGAGAGTAGGCACCTGCGAGTGAGAGAGCGAAAGAGAGAGCGAGCAGGTAAGGTGAAACAAAGGCGTGACAAACAACCCCGTTGCAGGACCGAAGGCCTTCAGGCTTGGCTGGGATGGGGGCAATAAGTCTAAATGCGGCCCGGCCTGCAACACCTGGAATCTGGAACGAACCCGCCTGCGGTGGCGTCTGTTTATATGGAGGGGTGGTCCTGGGAACCTGGGGTGGAAATATCTGCCCCTGCCCCTCAGGTCCTGTGGTCCCCGGCCCCCTCCCACCGTGCGAGATGCTGCACCTGTGCGCTCGGGTGACTCCCACACCCCGGACCTCACTTTCTCCTCCTAATGAAGAGAAAGTACAGCTTAGAATCCGCCGCGCTCCCCTGACATCTAAGGAATGCTGCTGCCTGCCCCGCACCATGACAGCTGGGGAGGAAGTGAGGGTGGGAACCAAGGAGGGGAGGGAGAGGTGGGAAAACTAGAGCGGCAGGAGGGAAAGAAGAGGGAGAGGTGGTAAAGAGGGAGAGGTGGTAAAGAGGGAGAGGTGGTAAAGAGGGAGAGGTGGTAAAGAGGGAGAGGTGGTAAAGAGGGAGCTCGCAAACAGAAGGGAAGAAGTTGTGAACTAGGCGCTTCTGAGCTTGGAGCTTAAAATCCTGGGTTTTAGTCCCAGCTCCATCTCTTGACTGAAAATCGTGCGATTCTGCGCACGTTCGCTTATCTCCCTTTGTTTACAATAGTAAATGTACAAAACACTTGTCAACTATACTTTTCGAATGTTATGCCCCACACACCCTCCTTTCTACAATCTGGTTTTGTTGGGGAACTCCATGGTTCTAAGTTTCCTGCTACAATACAAAGCTTCTCTGTAAAGGGTTCAGTCGTCCATGGAACCTAGGTACCCACCAGTGTGTTAAAAAAAGTGTAAGGCCCTGAATCACCAATTAGTGAAAGGCATTTGAAAAGGTACAACTCCCTCCCCCTCCCCCCCCGTCTCCACTGATGGAGGTAGTGGGGGTGGAATCTGCAGACACCAAATTACGTTATACCCAATGCGAGTCTTTAAGTGCCCCCCCCTCCCCAGAGGAATAAGTTCGGCTGTTCAAGAACACGGCTCTCAATCTGCAAGTGGGCGTAGAGCGTGGAATGCGCTCCGTGCGGAAGACAAGAGCTTTAAGGTGCTCTTTGTTGCTCTCAGAGGCTGCTGGATATGCCTACAGGAGGCGGGACAGACACAAAAGTCCAACTGAAGCAGATTCTAGGGCAAGGAAGCAGGTCAGCGCCAGGCATGGTCACACCACGACCCTTTTCTACGGCACGATGGGTGGCACCGAGGGTAGAAATGGCTGATGCCAGTCCATCATAAGAGGTAACAAGCATTGGCATAGCCAATAGGTCTCGCCTTTGGGACCTTATAAGTATTTAGCCATGCAACAGTTGATGTTGTTGCACCAAGGATATTGTGCTGGATAACCAAACACTTATAAGGTCCCAAAGGCGAGACCTATTGGCTATGCCAATGCTTGTTTGTAATGTTCTTATTGCAAGCATATGGTGCTACGTGTAGGCAGTGGCATGCTTTCTTTATTTTTTATTTTATTTATTTTATGCTTGAAGTAAAAAAAAAAAAAAAAAGTTTACCAGCGATCCAGCGTGCCATACTGACCTATTGGCTTTGCCATTGTTCTTTTGAGATTGTGGTATTATGTTAAGTAAGCGTTTTATTAAATACCCATTTTGCGAAGATCCCTTAAAGGTATAAAATGACACCAAATCTTTTTACCTCCCTCCCCCAACCACCTCTGGAGCCGGCCCGGCTGCAACGTCCTTACGACGACCCAAACAAGATTCCGTTTTCCTGTTCCAGTAACTGGTGGCCACTCAGCTGGGGTGGATATTTCGGTAAGAATGGGCCGTGCCCGCCACCCACCCAACATGCACACGCGTCTTGCGTAGAAAACTCCAACTTTCTTGATCCCCACCAAGCCGGATTTAGGCCAGCACACTCTACGGAGATGGTCATACTATCGATACTTGACTCCCTCCGGGAAAAGGCAGATAGAACCATCCCCCAGGCTCTGGTTCTACTGGACCTCTCGGCCGCCTTCGACACGGTCGACCACAGTATCTTGTTGGACCGTGTCGAGGAGGCAGGCCTTCGAGGTCCAGCCCTTAGTTGGGTCAACTCCTATTTGAAAGACCGCTCCCAGGCAGTCCGTACTGGTCAGTTTACGGCCCCTAAACTGGAAATCACGTGTGGTGTCCCACAGGGAACTTCGCTTTCGCCACAGCTTTTCAATCTCTACCTGCTCCCGCTGTTACGATCCCTAAGAGAAAGGAATACTGTCACATTTAATTATGCTGACGATCTGCAGCTACTTTTCACCATTGATAATGCCCCGCAGTCTATCTCTAACATTCAGTCTACTATGCAATTTATCTGCCACTGGATGGACTGCAACTATTTAAAACTGAACCCGGGTAAAACCGAAGTAGCAGTGGCGGCATAAATGCATGGGGCCCACACTATTGGCCTAACGAACTAGGGCCCCCACCGATTCCGGCCAACTCTGTTAAAAGCTTTTGAGTCATAAACGGTGATCTCACGCTAAAAACTCAGGTCGGCTCTGTGGTCTCCGCCGGTTTCCTCCAGATGCGCAAGATCAGGAAAATAAGTAGACTTCTTACCCATGAAGCCTTAATTAAGGTGGTGATCGCCTTTGTATTATCACGCCTTGATTTCTCCAACGCTATCTACCTTGGTATCCCACTCTATCTCTCTAAAAAGCTACAGATGATCCAGAATCAAGCGGCCAGAGTGATCTATAGGCAACCCAGGTGGCAACACGCTTCCCCCCCTTCTAAAGAAGCTACACTGGCTACCTATTCTCCAACGTTGCGCCTTCAAAATGGGCTGCTTGCTGTTCAAATCCTTGTCTTGTCAAAGCCCAAATTTCATGGACCGCCTGATCTCCCGCTACATCCCTTCTCGCAACCTACGCTCAGCTTACCTCCAACTTCTGAACGTTCCAACGTTTAAACTTAAGCGCCTAGGTGGCTGCAGGTTTGCCACCTTGGCCCCTAAATTGTGGAACTCTATCCCCCTTGAAATCAGATCCAGCATCGACCTACTGAGTTTTAGAAAGTCACTTAAAACATGGTTGTTCATCCAGGCCTACGAATGAACTATCGGCTTACCCTTTCAGACAGCTACTTTGCCGGACAGCAGGCCAAATCCATCCTCCTAGACAGCGCCATGAAACCAATTGGTGTACGAGCGCTTTATAAAATTCTTATAACATAACATAACTCGTTCTGCCTCTCGCAACCGCAGGCGCCAGAACTCACTAAAGTCACAGAAAAAGGGCTAACAGGCGGGGAAAGAAATGCTGACAAGAGCAGCTCTGGGTGGGAGGTTTGTTTTTACCAATTCATTTACCAGAAGAAAAAAAAAAGTTCCCATTCGGGCCCAGCCTTCCCAAAAACAAGCATGTGACATTCCCAAACAGTGAATGAGGGGCTGAGACGGGATTACAGTTTAAACCCGTTAGTTCCAACCAGGAGACAGCAAAGAAGCCCCTCAAGTCCCCCTTTGTTCCTAAAACACTTATCAAAAGCCCCCCTGCCCCCACCCTAACCCACTGAACCGCCGCCCCCACAAAGCACTTTTTCCAATTATACTTTCTCATCCTTTTCACCGATCCCTGCCCTGTGAATGACGTGCGAGCACCCGTTTGGTATATGTAAAACAGTGGTCCCTGGGGTTTAACGTAGAGAACTCCGAAATACGGTTAATGCTGCAAAGGATAAAAAAATAAACCACGCGAGTAGACAAAAAAAAACTAAAACCGCTTCATAGCGTAGCAAGAATATGGTTTTAATAATCTGAGGACCACGAACAGATATCTGAAAAACTGCAAAAACGCTAATTCGTAGAAAATGGGTGAGGGAACACGAAGCTGCAGAGTGTCTTTTCACTCACCAGCACGTGACCCCGAGCTGCCTGCAGCCCCCGCAATGCAGGACTGGGAGCTCTTTGTATATAGCTACTAGTTTAGCCACCTAAAGGACCCCTCAAAGATCGCAGACACAGGGGTCATGCACGGTGGGGGGGTGGGGGGGGGGGAGGTGCAGGCACTCTGCACAGATACTGGGAACATTCTAGAAAAGCACAATAAATAACTATAGAAAATGGAAGTTAATAGGGTAAAGGTGCGGCATGCGGCGAGGCTAAAATAAGTTATTTTCAAGCCCACAAGTACTGCTTAGAAACATGCTGCTAAAGCGCGCCGCAAACAGAACAAATACAAAAAAAAAAACTCTCGGCGTAGCCCGCGGGTTAACAAGTGGGAGGGGAGTGCGGCCGAGAGAGCACACAGCGTTTCCCTTGTGGGAGCGAGCAGGGGCACCATCTGTTTGCAAGTTAATTACAAACAGATGTCGCCAAAGCTCACACTCGCAAGGGAATCGCCAAACGTGCACGCGTTGCCATTGAAAGCAATGCGTGCACGTTTTTGGCCTAAAAAGCAAATCGATTCCAAGAGGTCTCCTCCTATGCAGCGCTGCATAGGCGAGACCTAAAAAGGACATTGGAAAATGTCCATTAGTGATACAGTTAAGGGATGGCGCTCTATGCTGGAAGCGGGACCATAACTGCCTTACCCTTCGCTGCAGGGTAAGGCAGTTTGGCCGATGCCAGTCTGTGAAAGAGGGCATTTGCTGGGATGCTGTACACAAGGCTGGGCAGAGCCTCTCGCCCTAATGCGCCCGGCCCACCCCCATATCTCGGAGTGCCTCCACAGCGCGGGATCTTGGCAGTGGAAGGAGTGCTGGGGCCAAGCCAATCTCCCTGCACGTCAAAAACCGGCCTCGTCACACGGCCCACAGCCCCGCCACTCCCTCCCTGCGGACCCACCTGCCCTCGCCGAGGAGCAACCACCTCCAACAAGCATTTGCAATGCAATAGGACTCGCATTTACGCAAGACCTATTGCGTTGCAAACGGGTGGGTGAGAAGGCACGAACAACGGGGGGAGGGGTCCGAGAAGGCACGGACTGCGGAAGGGGGAGGCAAGGGAAGAAAATAGTGCTCACAATCTAAACCAAGCATTGGAAATGCAATAGGTCTCGCATTTGCTTATGTTAGAGCTATTGGCGTTGTAAATGGCGTTGTAAATGTCAATGTCTTTTATCCATGTGTATGTGGTGTGTAGTGAAGTTCCCGGTTTCAGATTTACTTGTAGAGCTGTGCAGTGTTTGAAATAATAGTTCCACCCTTGAAGCCTACTCTCCGGCCACATTACTCCCCCGCTCTCTTCCGTACTTAGGGCATCTAGTGGTGTTATCACCTGCTGTGAGATCACAAGTCGTGGCTACCTTACAACTGAGCAAAGAAGTGATATCTTGGGAAAACCAATGCATGGTATATCAGTGGGGAGGTGGTTGGGACTTGAAGCACAGCTATCACAATTAAGTGGCACCTTTACTCCGGTCCGTGAACTACAACAATTGAGTGTCTAGAAACGAGTTCAATGCAGGTGTAAGGCGCTACATAAAGGACACCTGACATGTTGTTTACTACATCAGGGTATTACAAATGGTCAGCACAGTTACAGAATAAAAACCAGAAGTACATATATAAGCACGTATAAATATTGAGCAAGGAGGCCAGATTTCGGATCCCAACTTCCCCGTTTGTTTAATCCTGGGCAAATCACGTTTTCTTTCACTCGGACTCGGTTCCATATAGGCTGGACCAGGCTATTGAGCGCTACTTTAAAATCCTGGACGATTTGGTGAAAAGGTAAAAGAGCCGTATTTGTCCGCTGTGTCCACTCACGCGAGCCCCTCTGAAGTCTTCAGTACGATTTACCAAGAGAGTGCGTGCCCCAGTCATGCCCACTCGGTCGATGCCGCACTCAAAGTTTCGGGCATGAACAGTTTTTTCTCCCGGAGTCAACACAACGTGTGTCTTTCTACAGAGGCAAGCACCCTGAGGCAAAGAGAAAGACAGACAGACATGGTACACTGACAGAAAGAAGACAGACGGGACGCTGATGGAGAGAGGAAGAGAAAGGCATGGGGAGACAGATCGCTGAAATAATAGATAGGTGAGAAGAGAGGGATGTGCAAACATGGAGAAGAGATGTGGACAGAGACGGATAGATAGATAGGAGAAGCAAGAGGTGGAAAAGAGCAGCACAGCGAGAGACAGACAGAAAGAGAGGCGAGTGCTGCAGATATAAAGTGACAGGCAGAATGACAGAGGCTGGATACATGGGGGTGGCAGGCAGATAGAGACTGGGAAAGGTAAGCGACGGAGACATTAAAAGAAATACAGAGAAAGACCGTTAAAGCGAGAGTAACAGATCGATGGGCGAGCTCACAGAGACACGGATACAGGCAGGGGTCCTGTCTGTCCACACTCCAGCAGGGCAGCGGCCTACGCCAGCCCTGCACCTCTCAGGCTGTAGCCCGTCCGGGGGGGCGCTTCCACACACCACCCGGCAGTGGGCGGCACACGTGCTCTTTCCGTGGAGCCTCCCGCCCCTCGTCCGTTCTGAGTGTCTCAAAGACCCACCTGGGCGCCCACTGCCAGGGCTGTGGGCAGAGAGACTCACTGTTGCATTTTTTATCAGGGACACATCGAACGGAGCTGCATCTCCCGACCACCGCTCAAAACTTAGTGGTACTGATTTTATCGGCCACGGAACAGACATTATTTGCAGTAATAGTGAGCTGCTGCTGTGTTACAGTACTGAAAACACACATACAAAGCCGACTTACAAGCAGATGGTTTTGATGTTCCAGTTATCTTCCAGGTCCTGTGGGTAGTTGATCATTTAGTCGCACAGTGTGAGCAGGCAGTCGGAGAAGCCCTTAAAGACCGCATCGCATTTGTATGGAGCAGGCGCCTTTTAACGCGTCTGATAAACAAAGAAATGCTACAAATTATAGACGTGCAATGCGATCAGGGAAAGCGCGTGGCTGCCATTCTTTAAGATGAAGCGCGGTGTGCAGCGGTGTTAATAAAGCATGCAGTTTAAAAAAATAAATTAAAAAAAAGTTGGCGAACCGCGCATAAGAAAAGAAAGGCACGCATGTACAATGCATTCGGGTCAGGCGCGTGGCCGCCATTTTTGAAGATGAATTGTGGCGTATTTCTCTGCTTAAAGCATACAATTGTAGAAGAAAGTTTGGTGAGCCACGCGTAAGAAAAGAAAGGCGCACGACCATTATTGTTAAAGATAAAGCGCAGCATGCCACGCTGTTTAAAAAAATAAATGGGAGGCTGCCTGTGTCAATACTGGTGCACCGGATAGGAGAGGTCGGGTGAGCGGTGCGAGGCAGCACACAGCACTGCTGGGAAGCGCACTGTATGCACACAGAGGTGGGGAAGGCAGACTGTGGCTGCGGGGTCCATTGAAATCAGCGTGTCCTGCACTGAAAGCGGCGCCGTAAACAAACAAGCGCAGCCAAAGCGGGCCGCGCTGAAAATGAAAAGAGTGCTTCCTGTCTTTCAAAGGAGAGCGTGTAAAGCCGCAAGTAAACGATCCAGTCTGGGTGGGCGGGGCCAAAAGAGGACAGGACGGTAACCAGGAGGGACTAAAAAGCCTCAGTCACAATCAAAAGACACCGTTTACCATAACCGATGACGCAAACCAATTGAAATAACGGGCGGAGCCGAAACTCCACTTCTTAAAGTGTATCGATTACAAGAAGCCTCGCAGAGCGAGCAGCGCATACGCGCTGCAAAGCCAGGCGAGACCTAAAAAACATACTGTGCAACACTCGAAGTAAAGGGGCCAGTAGCCATGGAAGGATACAAATGACATGCTCGTCATGAGGAGGGACTAACGAGCCTAAAACCAATCGGAAGGCAGCATTTAGGACCTAAGCCAATGAAAAAGATGGGCGGAGCTTCCACAAAGCTTTTACCCTATACTGAATACTGCATGCCTCGCAAAGCGAGCAGCGCATGCGCTGCAACGCTAGTCTCGACCTAATGATGCTTTCCAGGATAAAAATTGGCGAGGGCAGGAGTGGAGGGGCTCAAATGGAAGGCCCATTAATTTGGTTAATACAATATTGAGATTCCAAGTGGCGTCTGGTGGTATCCTAGGAGGAATGACTAAAGAACTTCAAGGAAGGCCTTGATGACTGGAATCCTAAAAAAGGAAGTGTGTTGTCTGTTTTGTAGATACACGGCAATGGCTACTAAATGTAGCCTTCTAGATGTAAAAGCTAAACCAGAGGTGTGTAATTGAAATTAGTAACAGAAAATGTCTTGAATCTTGGCTCCTAAAGGATCAATGTGTTTGGAATGACAATAGTGAACAAATCTTTCCCATTTTGCAGTCTATCAGGCACGAGTGGCCCTGCGTGCTTCTTTGAGAATGCTCATACAGGGTTGTGGCAGATTTAATTAGCCAAACTCAAGAACATCAGGAGCCAGACTTCAAGGTTGAGGGGCATGGGATCTGGACATCTGATTTCTCCATGGCTCTGCATGAGAAGGTCCTGCCTGTTTGCAAGTGCCTGGCAGACAACCACAGAGTTCTAAGAGTGGTCATCCATGGTTGAGTGCCAATGTGGGAGCCACCAGGATAAGGGTTCAGAGATGTCTGACTAAGTATGTGGACCACAAACTGAATTAGTGGGAGAGGTGGAAAAGGGTAAGCAAACATCCTGTACCATCTCATCCATAGTGTGTTGCCCCTGGACAGTAGGAAACTGGAGGCGAAGTTTGGGTATTTGCCATTTTTTGCAGTGGTGAAAAATCTGTCAGGTTGACACCATCGCTGGAAGTATGCGGAGAAGACTCGCGGGTGGAGTTCCCACTCGTGGACTTATTGGTGCCTCCTGCTGAGGAGATCTGCAAAGTCATTGTCCACTCCTGAGAGGGTATTCCACTAACAGGTAAATACTGTACCGGAGGGCCCACCTCCAAATATTTTGGGCTAGATGAGAAAGACGAGGGGACCTACTGGCCCCCTGCATTTGGAGATCATACATGGTAGTCATATTGTCTCTCTTGATCAGGACTGCCTTGCCAATGAGGTGGGGAAAGAAGGCTTTGAGTGCTAGAAGAACAGCTAACAGCTGTAAGCGATTGATATGGCAAGGTGTGTGTTTGGGTGTTCAACATCCCTGGGCAGTTAGATCTTGAGAATGCGCACCCCAACCCGTGAGGGAAGCGTCCGTTGTTTTGGTTCTCTATTGGACTAGGTCAAGGAAAAGCCGTCCTTTGAGGAGATTCTTGGTATTCCACCAATGGAGAGAGTGGTAAGCTTGACAAACGACCAACCAACACTAGATCTTCCTATTTTTCCTCTGCTTGAGACAAATGTTTAGTCTGACATGAGGTACTATGGCTATGCATGAAGCCATCATATCTAGGAGATGCACGACTGTCCTTACTGCTACTTGCGGATGAGGCTTGTAACTGGGGAATGAGCGCCTGGAAATACTGAATGCGGGCGGCACTGGGGTAAGCAATTCCTCTTTGTGAGTCGAGGATGGCTACCAGGTATGGTTGTATTTAAAGGGGTTAGAGGTGGGATTGGACTGCGCTGATGGTAAAGCCTAGTTGACGGTTGCTTGAGTGTTGCAAGCACTTTTGACGAGTCGCACTTTCGACAAGCCAGTCGTCTAGATATGGAAAAACATTTGTTTTGTCTGCGTAGGTCTGCAGCTACTACTGGGAGACATTTGGTGAAGACTGAGGGCGGCTGTGACCCCCCCCCACCCCCTCTCCCCCCGAAGGGAAGCACTTTGAACTGGAAATGCTTGCCTTTGATTACAAACCTGAGATACCGGCGATGTGTCGGATTAATAGGAATGTGAAAGTAGGCATCCTTGTGGTCGAGTGCGGCCATGAAGTCACCTTGCTGTAATAATGGGATGACATCTTAAAGAGTGACCATATGAAAATGCTCTGAGAGAATGTATTGGGTTAGGAGTCTGCGATCCAAGATTGGTCTCAGTGACCTGTTATTTTTGGGGAATAAGAAAGTAGAGCGAATTGACTCCAGTGCCTTACTGGTGTAAAGGTACTGGTTCTATGGCCCCTTTGGTGAGAAGTGGCTGAACCTCTTCCTTGAGCAATTGTATATGTAGTGGTGAAAATTTAGGTTTGCAAGGTGGAATGTTTGGCGGTGTGGAGCTGAGCTCCAGACAATAACCCTGTTGGATAATAACCAACACCCACTGGTCGGAAGGCGATGCTCTGCCAGGTGGGAAGCGACCCCTGTATTCGACCCCCCTACAGGTGTTGTGAGGGGGGGGGGGGGGCAAGTGAAGGCTGGTGAGTGAAGGCTTTGTGGCTGTTTCGAGAAACCTCCTTTACCTATGCCTCTAGAATTGTTGCCTCCGTAGGAGCCTTTGTAGTATCCCCTAGGCGAAGTGGTTTGTGACTGGGGACGCCAATAGGAGGTGGAGGTGTCCGTAGAGGTGGGTTTCGCTCCTCCACAGTAAGGGGAGTGACGAAAGGGAAAGCATTGCGAAGGTTTCCGCAAAGCTCCCATGGCTTTGGCTGTTTTGTTGTCTTTAATTTTCTCAAGTAGACTATCTACTTGAGGACCAAAGAGGTGTTCTGGGTCAAAAGGAAGTGCAAGGATATTTTGCTGCATTTCAGGTTTGAAACCTGAAACTCTAAGCCAGGCATGTTGTCTAAGGAGAATGCTGGAGTTAATTACTCCTGCGGCGGTGCCAGCCGCGTTGAGGGGGCAGCAAATAGAAGTATTTGCAATTAGCTTACCCTCCTAGGCAAATCTCATAAGCCAGCTTTTTGTATTTCTCTGGGAGATGTTGGAGGAGCCCCTCCAGCTCATCCCAGTGGCCTCCATCATAGCGGGAAAGGAGGCAAATTCTCCAGTGGTTGGAAGACTGGGCATCCACCCTCATAACCGCAGCGTCTATCTTCTTACTTTCTTTATCTGGTGGGGGTACATCACCAGATCTTTATGAATTTGCACTTTTCCTTGCTGTGGCTACAACTAGTCAGGTGGTAGTTGGCCCTTTTATACGTAGAATCGGTAGGGTACGGTTTGTATTTATCGTATTTTTATCGACCCCTGGTTTTGGTGATCCAGGCCTTGACCTCGTCCTTGAAAATGTCAAGTGTATGTCGCAGCATGCCTTGGAGTATCGGCAGGTATTTTGCCGATCGCTAGCAGATGAGTGTTTCAAATAAAAAGTCCTCGTACCGTGGTTCGGTGTGGAGCTGAACCTTGATATAAGTGGCTGCCCTTCCTATAATGTTGTGATAGGTGGTGGCATTGTCTGGAGGGAAAGGTTTGACCTAACTGGGTCTGTGTCTGCAGGTGTCCCACGGGTCATCTTGTGGTGGAATGGAGAATTGGTCTCGGTCATCCCCGTGCCCCCGAAAGAGTGAATGGAACCCATTGGAAAATATTGTGGTTTTGCAGGCGGTGAAGGCGGTGGGAAGTGCATGGTGCAACAGGTAGTGGTGGGCTATGGGGCATGTAGCTATATCCACCTTTTTCCTGTGCTTTGGCGGGATGGGTAAAGCTTCTTCAAATGTTAATTGCCTTTTGGCTGGTTGTGCTCCGGCATTGGGTTTAGCTAGAATACGAACAGTGTCTGGGTGTATAATCAGGTGTTTTTGAGTAGAGCCCTCATCGCTGCCACTGACTACATCAGGACCCTACTGGACAACGGCGAAACCGCGGCCCTCATCCTCCTGGACCTCTCGGCCGCCTTCGACACCGTCTGCCACCACACCCTGCGCACACGCCTCCACAACGCAGGGATCCAAGACAAAGCCCTGGACTGGATCACCTCCTTCCTCACCGGCAGAACCCAGAGAGTCCGCCTCCCCCCCCTTCCGCTCAAAAGCCACCACGATCACCTACGGTGTGCCCCAAGGCTCTTCCCTCAGCCCAACCCTCTTCAACATCTACATGACACCACTCGCCAACATCGTCCGAGCACACCATCTCAACATCATCTCGTACGCCGACGACACCCAGCTGATCCTCTCCCTCACCAAGGACCCAGCCACCGCCAAATCAAACCTCCACAAGGGAATGAAGGCAGTCGCCGAATGGATGAAGACGAATCGGCTGAAACTAAACTCAGACAAGACGGAGGTCCTCATCCTCGGCTCCACCCCCTCCACATGGGACAACTCCTGGTGGCCGACCGCACTGGGAGCCGCCCCGACACCAACCAACCATGCACGCAACCTGGGTTTCATCCTGGACTCAGCACTCACCATGACCCAGCAAGTGAACGCCGTCTCCTCCTCCTGCTTCAACACCCTCCGCAAGATCTACAGATGGATCCCCACTGATACCAGAAAGACGGTCACCCAAGCACTCATCAGCAGCAGACTGGACTACGGCAACGCCCTCTACGCAGGAACCATGGGCAAACTCCAGAAAAGACTCCAACGCATCCAGAACGCCTCCGCACGCCTCATCCTCGGACTCCCCCGCCACAGCCACATCACCACCCACCTGAGACCTGCACTGGCTCCCGGTCAACAAGAGGATCACCTTCAAGCTCCTCACCCACGCTCCCAAAGCACTCCACAACGTCGGACCAGCGTACCTCAACGAACGACTGTCCTTCTACACCCCGAACCGCCAGCTCCGCTCCGCCGACCTCGCCCTCGCCACCGTCCCACGCATCCGCAGATCGACCACCGGCAGCAGGACATTCTCCCACCTCACCGCCAAGACATGGAACACCCTCCCCACCCACCTGAGACAGACCCAGGACCTGTTGACCTTCAGAAGACTCCTCAAGACCTGGCTGTTCGACCAGTAGCTGCTTCCCCCCTCCACCCAGCGCCTTGAGACCCTCACGGGTGAGTTGTGCGCTTTACAAATGATTGATTGATTTCTTCCTGCAACCGTAGGACCACGTGTTCCACACGTTCGGATTGGAGCATGTGTTTGGAGTAGGATTTTGGTTCCAACGTGGGCTTCCATACCGATGGTTTTGATGCAGAGGTTCTTTGATTCAAATTGGTCGCTGTCTGTGCCAAGCTAGAGCGGTGTTTCAGAGCCGACCCTCAACTCCAAGGCTTAATTCGACCCCGGTGGGAGCGCAAGTCTTTTGCTGATCCGCCGGGGCTGGGCTTATCCGATGCACCTGTTCAGTGCCGACCACGGACCAAGGGCAGTGGTGGCCCGTGTGAAGACTTTGGTCAGTCGGAACTGAATGGGGGACGGTATGCTGAGGCTGTGGCAGAGGGGGGTACTGTACTCTCAGATTGGACTGGTGGGAGGTCCTGCATCTCCAACTC
This sequence comes from Calotriton arnoldi, assembly GCA_963921515.1. Lineage (NCBI taxonomy): Eukaryota > Metazoa > Chordata > Amphibia > Caudata > Salamandridae > Calotriton > Calotriton arnoldi. The sequence goes on along the minus strand of CAWUFW010012868.1, from coordinate 182,687 downwards.
AGATCCTGAGCTGTGTTCATAAGAAAAGGTATCCTCACCTGCTGCCGACACCTGGCCAAAAGCCTCTTGTTGCAATTCTTCAGAACGGAAGAGGTCCAGCGTGTCCTCAGCGCTGCGATATCGAGTCGCCAAGCTAGTCAGTCATGCAGCGTCTTTTTTGGCCAAAAGGGACTGGCAAGTCTCATCAGTAGTTCCCTGATGTTTCGGAGAGAGGCACAAGTTATAGACCTAATGCAGGTCGGCGCATGGAAATGTGGCGTGGCAGCGAGGGCATAAACGGAACAGCATCTGTTGGATCAGCAGATGGACATGGCGCGGACGAGACGTCAAAAGTCGAGAACTGTCTTAAAGGGGGATGGTACCAGGGACCTCGATTGACACGAGTTGCTCCGATGAGAACGCCGTTGACTAACACCTGATGGGGATCTAGAAATAACCTCGATCGAAAATAATACCAACGTTAAGGCCTAAATACTAGGAAACAACTATGTCCAGACAGACCAGAGGAGCGCATGTCCAAACCAACATGCACAAGAAAATCTAATCCCACCAACCTGCGAAAGAAAATCTAACGGAGCCGATGACCATGCACATTACCAGCAAGAGGAGCCACCATATCTTGTGACTTTAAAGACTTTCTTCAAGAAAAACAACTTTCAACGCTAGATTTGGGGGTGGGGGGAGGGAGACTATGCTAAGCATGTGTATCTACACCCATACATGCCTCAAACTTAAGCTTTTCCAACAGAGGCAGGTAGTTACGGACTTCCATTCAATCTTGAAGTCTGTTTGTGAAGCCTAGGCTTGAATTACTGTTGAGAATGGTGCTATCAATATGACAGTTAAACAGGCAGGAGTTGCCAGTATCTTCTGAACTAAACTTGTATCAGAAAATGTCTTCCCCTCTAGCCCATCAATTTGAGGTTGTAATCTTCTGACTTCCTTTTGTGCATCTCATCATTCACACAAAAGTTATTTAGTATATTATCAGAAAACAATGAATTCATGACTTTCTTAACTCCTGATTTAGCTGAGAGGAATTCACAATATCTTCAAATATAGCACTAAGTTGAAAAGCATTTGACGCCATCACACCACTAGCTATGTGAGCCCCAAAGAAGGATGTGCCAATGCCCGCTTCAGGCATAACCCAGCAGACCCAGCTTGTGATTGTGGGAGACTATGCCGCACCAGTTTTGTGATTGAAATTAGATGCTGATTAACCTGTGCAGCATCGCCCTCGGACATTTATTCAAATTCACCTTAAAACAGTTCACTAGACAGTTTCAGATGCACAGGTAAAGCAGGATAAGTCACTGAGCTGGCATTGTACTTTGTTCTCCTTGAGAACACCAAGATCATACCCCTAGAAGTAAATATCTTACTTGACTAGTCAAGGGCTCTCGCATCACATACTCTCTGCAAGAGACAAGGCCAGCGCTTCTCAAACTGTGCATTGTAACCCACTGCTGGATCGCCAGCAGACTTCTCTTGGGGATCGTGAAAGAGGAATAAATAAAGATGCCTTACATTTCGTATTTAGAGGTCAAATTTCAGGCTACGTCTTCCGACAGAATGCTGCTTAATCTTTAAATGTGGGGATTGGTGTTTACTTTTCTTTCTCTGATTGCAAAGTGAGAGGACATTATAAAGTGAACTATGTGACAATCTTTGAGTTACTAAGTGTGAAAGGAAAGGCTGTAGGATGTAATTTTGTGAAATACAACAACATTTAAATATTTTAAATAAACTGAAAACATTTCAAACTATATCAGCAGTTAGGAAAGGACAACTGAAGCACTTTTTTTCCAAGTATGAAGGAAACGGATTATAAGATCAAATCAAGACCCTTTCTTTGTGATGTGTCAATGACATTCACTGAAACCTGATTTCCACACATTACCACCCTTGAAAAATTATAAAAATGTTAGTAGACCTCCTCAACCTAAATGTTAAGTACTTTCCCCACAAACTGGTCTCATGTCAACCTAGGCAAATATTTTATTTTGCAGAGCCATCTTTTTCTTCATTAGCACCTTCCAATATGGGAGTTCAGTATTCCGAATGTACAAAGAAAAGTATCTTGTTTGAGTTAGACTAAATGTTTGATCCATGCATAAGAATCTAACCCACATATAGGGAACTCATGACCCCCGACTTGCCTCTTAGTTCACTAATATCATTGCCATCAGGGCAGGAGTGCTTCTCAGTTTATCTTTAAATACTCACTTTTAATAAATATATTACTGAAGCATGAGGTGGTAGTGCACTGTTATTTACGGACAGCACATTTTTCACTGAAATGGCCAAAAACGTTACACCTAACATGCAGTTTTACTTATAAAACTATATAGTGTACAATCTGTGGAAATTGGGTTTCAGCAAACATTTATCATTTGCCCATCACCAAGTAAAGTGATCCGATTTGTTTTCATCCTATTGAAAAACAAAAAAGTTATGACAAAACCAGGGCTTTCATAACTACTGAAACTTATTTTGAAATGTTTGTACAGTTCACTTTGTAGCTATTTAAATGTGTTACAATAAAACGTCATGCTACAGCCTCTCAATTCGCAACTTTTTGTACAGCATGTTTGTCAGACAGTTCACTTTACAAAATCCTCCAACTTTGCAGTCAGAGAAAGAAAAGTAATTGTAGATGTGAACTGACTTTTGATCTGTCGCTGAACACAGAATAAACACGACCAGATAAAAACAAGATTAAAAGGCATCTTTAATGCTCTTTCACTTTGTGAGTTAACGGAACACCCGTTTGTCACCTCGCCAGAAGGGGCAAGTAGGCCCTAAATATAGCTCGCCCTGATAAAATCTGACTCGCCATTGTGGACGAGTAGATTTGTCGAGGCCTGAATATAATTTGTGTGCTATATAATTTTATCAGTAAAAGTGAAACCCTGTGCAAATTAAGTGGCAATTTAAATGGAAAATATGCTGTATGTAATTGGCAGTGTGCTATTGCATGCTGCTTTAGAAATGTTTGCGTCAGTGTGCATCAAAATGCACCACCAACCACATACTAAACCCTTACAACTCACCTGCCGAATACATTTGCTACATTTTGTGCGAAGCTAGGATTTTTCATAATCCCAGACTTCAGTGATGCAACATTGATGTAAGGAAAGTCACTCTGAAAATTGTTCCAGCACACTGTAGCAAAAGTACTGAATTATGTCCCTAAGGAAAAAGTTACTTACCTTTAAAACGCCTTATCTGGTAGAGACTATCTAGCCGCAAATTCCTTACTTTAGAATATCCCCAGGCGTCATGCTGGATCCAGAAGATTTTTGAGCAGTACCCCTGTGCGCCAGTAGGTGGAGTAGTTCAGCTCCGCATCTGCATCGTTGGCGCAGTCTGTGCCAGAAGTGACGCGTGCGGTACCTATATAGGAGCCACCCTGACATCAGTTACTTTTATGACTTTCCACGCCAGAAGCGCAAGCACACAATGAGAATTCACCACTGGTGTGACAATCTAAGGTCCTGAGAAATGTGTCCCTTACACCGTAATCTGTTCACAGAGCGAGGAAGATGGGAGGGTCAGTAAGGAATTGGCAGCTAGATAGAGTCTCTAACAGATAAGGAGTTACCGAAGGTAAGTAACTTTTCCATCTGACAGAGAACAATTAAATTAGAAAGTCCTGCAGGACCAAACGGGCGTAGTGCCCATCACACTGGACCCGAGACGGTCCATGCAGTAGTGCTTGGTGAAGGGGTGCATCGAAGCCCAAGAGCTGCCCGACAGATGGCCAGGAAGCCACAGACTAATGCAGTGGTCGCAGATTGGTTGGCTCTTGTGGAGCAGCACGAAAGCCTTAAGAGGGCTGCTACGCATTGGCCAAGAAGCAAATCTTCCCTTTTTTACCTCCTACGTACCCCACGAAGAGTTGATGTTCCACCCAGAATTCTTTTGTGCACTCAAGGTAGAACAATGCTCTTTTTGGGTCCAGGTGGTGGAATCTCGCCTTCTCTTTGGAGGAATGAGGGGTAGCAAAGAAGATAGGCAGGGTGATGTTCTGGCCTACATGGAAGGGAGTCGCAACCTTTGGAAGGAGGCACGTGTCCAGAGAACCAGCTTGACTGGGTAAAGGGTGGTATAAGGACGGTACACAGAGCGCCTGGAATTCGCTGACCCTCCTGGCTGATGTTATGGCCATTAAAAAGGCATTTTCGATGGTCAATAGCGTAAGAAGGCAATAATGCAGAGGCTCAAATGGTGCACACTTGAGGAAGGTGAGGACAAGGTTGAGGTGCCGCTGAGGCATGATGAATGGCATAGGAAGAAACATGCTTCAGGCCTTTAAGAAACCAATCGCAAAAAGTATCCCACCTGGTTGCACTATAATTTTGGCACTATTCTCTTAAGGTATATCGTTATTTTAATTGCAAGATTGGAGGCAATACCTTTTTGTTAAATAACCCTCACACACTCTAGTAGTGTCATGCTTCATCATCGGGTTCACCCTGACTCCTAACGGTCAGGGTGGGCTCGACCATATTTCAGGGAGCACTTAGAAGAATAGGCCAGGGGGTTAAAGATTAAAAATCCTCCGGTAACTCCAGGTATCCCTTTAATGTCAGAGTTTCAGGGGATATTGAAAATAGAGAACAAATGGGGTCGTGGGGATTTAATGGTCCTATGACCCTTGTATAGTTGCCAACATGTTTCAGCCTTTTTATGGCCCCTAGGCTTTCTTCAGGGCAAAAAAAGAGAAAAATTCCCTCCCTAGTTCCAAGCTCATTGCTTATGTAGTGCAGATACCTGCATCTACAAACCCGGCCCTTGGATATACTTATCCTGGATCCGGAGATTCTGTCTTATTGTGTCCAACCCGGAAGAAGAAAAGAATAGTAACTTATTGTTGGTAAGTGTGTCCTACTGGCGCCGTGCACGCTTCCCACTAGAAAGCATTACTAGGCATCTGCGCGTCTCTGTGGTATCTGTAACATGCAGCATGAGTCAGGAATATAGTGATCAGAGTGGCAAACCACAAGTCCCCCACAGATCACAAATACCTAACGGTATAGTGAAGTGCACATCTACCGTATATGAAATTTGAATCACCAGCTGATCGATTAAGATCGCTGTCGTACTACCATGCACCATAAACATCATAAAAATTATAACCATAGTTATAAAGACACCCGGAATAAGTGAGAAAAGTCGGATCTCAGTGGATTGCATCCAGAGTAAGATCCTGTGTCCCATAATCATACCTAGGGGTCAATTAAAACATGCGTATCTCACCCAACTAGGGAAGACAACACGTATCTCATAGGGATGCAGAATGAGGGGTAGTCCTGTAGTCACACAGTCATGTGACCGGGCAACAAGGTAGGAAAGACAAGGCAACCAACAATTTTAAACTTGGATCGTTTAAAGTCAAACACAGCCAACACTGCCAAGAAAAAACAAGTTACTTACCTGTACACTGTGGTTCTCCAGTATTGATATCTTTCATAGATTCACATGCTTGTATCTTCCCCGTCGTCATGGTGGGAGTCTTGCGGTATTTAGGAAAGAAGTACCATAGAAATACATAGAAACCATCCAGAAGGAGAGAAACTTTGTCAGTCGTCAGCCTCCTTATGTAGGTCCAAACTTTGACCAATCACAGACCAGCCCTAGACCTCAACTCCCCAGTCCGAGCCACCAGACCTCAGATTTCGCGCACAAATGTGCTAGGGTAAGAAGTAACATGAGATCAGAAGTGGCAAGCTCAGAAGTGGCAAGCCTAGACGGGGAGGAGGGAAGGCCGCATGTGAATCTATGAAAGATATCAATACTGGAGAACCACAGTGTACAGGTAAGCAACTCGTTTTTTCTCCAGTATTAAATCTTTCATAGATTCACATGCTTGTATCAGAGTAGTTACAAAAGGGGATGATGGACGGAACGTTTGAGCCAATCAAACACTCACCCCCAGTCAACTGATCTGGGTTTAATCCATCATCATTCTTTAGCTCACTCCACCACCCCAGTTCAGACATGGCCATATGCAAATCAGTCTGACCCTGTGCCTCATGGGAACAGTCCAGCACGAACTGCCAAGCCATGTCTTCTCTGGACCAGAAACAAGCATCCTAGGACCGGTTTCTGGCATTCCAGCCGTCATCAGCCAGGCTTGCTTGAATCCAGTGGCAAAGTGAGCAAGGGACCCACGTCTGGGCATACCCCCGCCAACTTAGGGCGAACAAAGAGATACAAAAGGGGATGATGGACGGAACGTTTGAGCCAATCAAACACTCACCCCCAGTCAACTGATCTGGGTTTAATCCATCATCATTCTTTAGCTCACTCCACCACCCCAGTTCAGACATGGCCATATGCAAATCAGTCTGACCCTGTGCCTCATGGGAACAGTCCAGCACGAACTGCCAAGCCATGTCTTCCCTGGAACGGAAACAAGCATCCTAGGACCGGTTTCTGGCATTCCAGCCGTCATCAGCCAGGCTTGCTTGAATCCAGTGGCAAAGTGAGCAAGGGACCCACGTCTGGGCATACCCCCGCCAACTTAGGGCGAACAAAGAGATACAAAGGGGATGATGGACGGAACGTTTGAGCCAATCAAACACTCACCCCCAGTCAACTGATCTGGGTTTAATCCATCATCATTCTTTAGCTCACTCCACCACCCCAGTTCAGACATGGCCATATGCAAATCAGTCTGACCCTGTGCCTCATGGGAACAGTCCAGCACGAACTGCCAAGCCATGTCTTCCTGGACCGGAAACAAGCATCCTAGGACCGGTTTCTGGCATTCCAGCCGTCATCAGCCAGGCTTGCTTGAATCCAGTGGCAAAGTGAGCAAGGGACCCACGTCTGGGCATACCCCGCCAACTTAGGGCGAACAAAGAGATACAAAGGGGATGATGGACGGAACGTTTGAGCCAATCAAACACTCACCCCCAGTCAACTGATCTGGGTTTAATCCATCATCATTCTTTAGCTCACTCCACCACCCCAGTTCAGACATGGCCATATGCAAATCAGTCTGACCCTGTGCCTCATGGGAACAGTCCAGCACGAACTGCCAAGCCATGTCTTCCTGGACCGGAAACAAGCATCCTAGGACCGGTTTCTGGCATTCCAGCCGTCATCAGCCAGGCTTGCTTGAATCCAGTGGCAAAGTGAGCAAGGGACCCACGTCTGGGCATACCCCGCCAACTTAGGGCGAACAAAGAGATACAAAGGGGATGATGGACGGAACGTTTGAGCCAATCAAACACTCACCCCCAGTCAACTGATCTGGGTTTAATCCATCATCATTCTTTAGCTCACTCCACCACCCCAGTTCAGACATGGCCATATGCAAATCAGTCTGACCCTGTGCCTCATGGGAACAGTCCAGCACGAACTGCCAAGCCATGTCTTCCCTGGACCGGAAACAAGCATCCTAGGACCGGTTTCTGGCATTCCAGCCGTCATCAGCCAGGCTTGATTGAATCCAGTGGCAAAGTGAGCAAGGGACCCACGTCTGGGCATACCCCCGCCAACTTAGGGCGAACAAAGAGATGGTGGTGGAGTGAGCTAAAGAATGATGATGGATTAAACCCAGATCAGTTGACTGGGGGTGAGTGTTTGATTTGCTCTAACGCTCCGTCCATCATCCCCTTTTGTATCTCTTTGTTCGCCCTAAGTTGGCGGGGGTATGCCCAGACGTGGGTCCCTTGCTCACTTTGCCACTGGATTCAAGCAAGACATGGCTTGGCAGTTCGGGCTGGACTGTTCCCATGAGGCACAGGGTCAGACTGATTTGCATATGGCCATGTCTGAACTGGGGTGGTGGAGTGAGCTAAAGAATGATGATGGATTAAACCCAGATCAGTTGACTGGGGGTGAGTGTTTGATTGGCTCAAACGTTCCGTCCATCATCCCCTTTTGTATCGCTTTGTTCGCCCTAAGTTGGCGGGGTATGCCCAGACGTGGGTCCCTTGCTCACTTTGCCACTGGATTCAAGCAAGCCTGGCTGATGACGGCTGGAATGCCAGAAACCGGTCCTAGGATGCTTGTTTCCGGTCCAGGGAAGACATGGCTTGGCAGTTCGGGCTGGACTGTTCCCATGAGGCACAGGGTCAGACTGATTTGCATATGGCCATGTCTGAACTGGGGTGGTGGAGTGAGCTAAAGAATGATGATGGATTAAACCCAGATCAGTTGACTGGGGGTGAGTGTTTGATTGGCTCAAACGTTCCGTCCATCATCCCCTTTGTATCGCTTTGTTCGCCTCTAAGTTGGCGGGGGTATGCCCAGACGTGGGTCCCTTGCTCACTTTGCCACTGGATTCAAGCAAGCCTGGCTGATGACGGCTGGAATGCCAGAAACCGGTCCTAGGATGCTTGTTTCCGGTCCAGGGAAGACATGGCTTGGCAGTTCGGGCTGGACTGTTCCCATGAGGCACAGGGTCAGACTGATTTGCATATGGCCATGTCTGAACTGGGGTGGTGGAGTGAGCTAAAGAATGATGATGGATTAAACCCAGATCAGTTGACTGGGGGTGAGTGTTTGATTGGCTCAAACGTTCCGTCCATCATCCCCTTTTGTATCGCTGTATCAGAGTAGTTAGCAGTGTAGTTCCATTAGCTTGCGGCTAGGCGAAGACCTTCCTATGCCATAAAAGACATATTGACATACTAATACATATGAATCATAAAACCGATTAAATCGTAAAATATTCAATAAACAGTGAAAACCAGATACACAAAACAATAGAATTAAAAGATGTGAAAGACTGTACCTTAAGCAAACAGATGTCTCAGGACCACTTGACCCACAGCAGCGTCCTCTTTCCATGCCGAGTCTAAGCAGTAATGCTTAGTAAATGTATGCACGTTGGACCATGTTGCCGCTCTACAGATGTCTGGAAGTGAAACACTGGCAAACAATGCTGTAGAGGCTGCCATCTTCCTCGTGGAGTGCGCAGATACTGTCGCAGATAAAGGCTTACCCGCCTTGGAGTGGCAGAAAACAATCGCAGAGGAAATCCAACGTGCGATACTGTTTCTTGAAAGGGCTTGACCCTTTCTTGTTGATGTAAAGGACACAAATAACCGATATGATTTTCTGAAAGTCCTTGTCCTGTGCATGTAGAACTTAATGCATCTCTTCACATCTAAAGAGTGCAATGCTCTTTCCAAGTTGTTTGAAGGATTTGCAAAGTATGTAGAAAGCACAACTGGCTCGTTCAAGTGAAATGAAGTTGGAACTTTAGGAATGAATTGAAGTTTAGTGCTCAAGAAAAGTTTATCCTGTCTGAATTGAAGGAAAGGCTCAGCAATCGTGAACGCTTGAATCTCACTGATTCTTCTAGCCGACGTGAGGGCTACAAGAAGAGCAGTTTTCCAAGAAACATATTTCAAATCAGCCTTATGTATGGGCTCGAACGGCGATTTCATCAACTGAGCTAAAACTGTATTTAACTCCCACGGGACTGCAGGGCGCTTTAAGGGTGGAAAAACCCTGAAGAGTCCTCTCAAACTCCTTAACGATTCTTGTTGACCACAAAGAGTTCACCTGGTTTCTTGCGAAACCAGGAAATTGCCGCCAGGTGTACCTTGATTGATGAGTGAGCTAATTTTGAATTAGCTAGATGAAGTAAATAAGGCAGGATCTGTTCCAGAGTTGATAGGAAAGGATGTAATTCCTTACTCTCGCACCATTGACAGAATCCCTTCCATTTTGCAACATAGGACCTATTAGTGGATGGAGCTCTGGCCCGCTGGAGAATGGACCTGCAATCCGGAGAGATGTTTAAATTTGCGAATTCATAGTCATGAGGTTCCAAGCTGACAAACTGAGAGACCTTATCTGCGAATGAACAATTTGACCGTTGTTCATCAAGAGTAGGTTCGGCAACGGAGGAAAGAGAATGTGAGGAGATATCGAACGCAGGAGAAGCTCCGTGTACCAAAACTGCCTCTGCCATGCCAGAGCTACGAGAATGATATGGCATGGCTCTCTCCTTATCTTGTTCAACACTCTTGGGATGAGGGGAAACGGCGGGAACACACAGGCGAATGTTCCCGTCCATTGCATCTGTAGAGCATTCCCCCAAGAATTCCTCTGAGGAAACCTGTTGGCAAACTTTTCGCACTTCCTGTTGTCTTCTGTCGCAAACAGATCCAGTTTTGGAGTGCCCCACAATTCGAAGACCCGCTTCAGCTGGACCTCGTTTAATTCCCATTCGTGACATTGTAAGTAAGTCCAGTACTTGTATAGCGCACGAATCACCCCCGAAGGGGTCTCTCGGCGCTGGGGGCCGTTGGGAAGATTAAGCGAGCTATTGCCCAGAGTCGCATGGTGCTGGGCAGACCCCTGCCGCCGGAGCCAGGGATCGAACCGTGATCCTCAGCGTCCAGCATCAGTCGCCGCGGCGCCACACCTCTCCTGCTTAGAGAATCTGCCCAATCGTTGTCCACGCCCGGAACATGCTCTATCTGCAATGTTATGTGGTGATGAATGAGCCACTTCCAAATTTCCTGGGCCTGTTCTGATAGTGAGAGACCTGGTGCCCCCTTGTTTGGCAAGGTAAAACATTGTTGTGGTATTGTCCGTTCTTACTAGAACGGAGGATCCCTGGATCCTGGAAAGAAAGGCCTGCAGCCCCAGAAACACTGCCTTTAGTTCTAAAAGGTTGTGTGAACGCGTTTCTTGATGGGTCCATTTCCCGTGTATTTGCAGCTCCTGAAGATGCGTCCCCCAACCGTCCATGGAGGCGTCAGTCTTCATAATGTAATGAGGCTGAGCTGGTTGGAACGAGAGGCCTGGAGAGATATTGATTTCTTTTTCCCACCATGACAGACTGTTTCATAGCCTAGGAGAGAGAGAGGATGTCCTCGAATGAGCCGTGCATCTCCACCCACTGCATGTCCAACTGCTCCTGAAGAGGCCTCATGTGCAGCCGACAATTTAGAATCAACAGGATGCATGATGACAGCATCGCCAGTAAGTACTTGTATACTCTCACAGAAGTGTACTCTTTTGCGCGTAGAAGGAATGCTAAGCGCATTATCTTGAGCTTCCGTTCTGAAGTGGGATACGCCTTCATTGATCTGGTGTCTAGAAGCGCTCCTAGAAAAACAAGCTTCTGGCTTTGAACCAAATGTGACTTCTCCACGTTGATTTGTAACCCCAGAGATTTGAAGAGCCACCAACAGGCCTGCATAGATTTTCTAGCAGAGTGAAATGTAGCCCCCTTCACCAGCCAATCGTCCAGGTAGGGGTAAACCTGGTGTCCCTGACTTCTCAAAAAGGCAGCTACCGGAGCCATACATTTCGTGAAGAGTCTGGGAGCTGAGCGAAGGCCGAATGGCAAAACTTTGAACTGGTAGTGATCTCCAGCCACTTCGAACCTCAGGAATTGGCAATGTTTTGCAGGAATGGGGATATGAAAGTAAGCGTCTAGGAGATCGAGGGACGCTAGATAATCTCCCTCGTTTATTACTAAAAGAAGCTCTTGGAGGGACAGCATTCTGAACGTCTGCTTTTTTTTATATATTTGTTCAACTGCCTTAGGTCCATTACTTGCCTCCATTTCTCGCATTTTTTCTTTATTAAAAAGAACTTGGAATAAAAGCCTTTCCCTCGCTGTTCGAAAGGCACTTTTTCTATTGCCCCTTTCCTTAGTAGAGTTGAAATCTCTTGCCTTAACAAGGACAAGTGATGATGATGTGTTTTTCTTGGAGGCGGAGTTCGAGGGGGTTTGTGGACAAACTCTAAGGTGTGGCCGTGTTGGATGATGTCCAGCACCCATTTGTCCCTTGTGATGGATTGCCATTGGTTCAGAAATGGAGAGAGGTGATGAGACCGAAGATGCTGAGAGCGAAATGAGGTGACCGGAGAAGGAGAAACGTCACCGACGTCTTGAGGAATCCTGTAGTTTTCCTCGTCTTGCAGGCTTACGTCTAGCTGATTGCATGAAATGTTAGAGGTACGAAACTGCTGCTGTTGTCCTCCATATTGTGATCTGTATCCTTGCTGACCATATGGCTGATATCTGTAAGACTGGTAAGATGGTCTTTGTTGGAATTGGCCTCTACCTCCTCGAAAGGACTGGAATCGCCTTTGTTGCAGCGTGCCCAATAAACGTGCAGTCTCAGTATCTTTTTTAATGCCCTGTAGTTCTTAGTCTACGTGCTTTTCCAAAAAGAGTTTACCCATCGAAGGGCATGTCCAGCACCTTAGATTGGATCTCAGGGCGGAAAGACGTCGCCCTCAACCAGCCCCGCCTGCGAAGGACTGCGGCACCTGCCATTTGCCTGAAGGCAATGGATGACAAATCCATCGTGGAGTCAATCACCTCCGAAGACGCTCTAGCACCCTCCTGCAGGAGGTCCTTTGCTTCTTTCTTTTTATCCTCAGAGGAATTCGAGAGGAGGAGCCAGATCTGACCATAACTGGCAGTCATACCTTCCTAAAATTGATAAGGCATTAGATGCCTTGATAGCAGTAGCCGCCATAGTCGCAAAATGTTTGCCTATACTGCCCAGGCGTTTGCCTTCCCTGTCCGGAGGCACTGCACAAGGAAACTGGGGATTCCTAGAACGCCTCTGGGCAGCCTGCATAATAACGGAATCCGGACGAGGATGTTCAATTAAACATGCTGGTGCAGAGTCAGGTGCCTTGTATTTCTTCTCCATCCTTGGTAACACAGCCAGGACAGAGGCTGGATTCTTCATTATCTTTAAACCCACACTTCAAATAAAATCGACAATCGGGATGGATCAAACCGATCTCTTTGATGCATCCTTAAAATCTTAAAGGAAACATTCGGTTTGCACCACAGGTATTGGCAAGTCAAATCTCTTGGCGGCTCTATCAAGCACTTCATGGAAGCCCCCAATGTCTCCTGGGGGAGAAGTCGCCGGAGAAGGAGAATGCGACGGAGAAGATGGAGCCACATAATCATCCCATTCTTGGCCAAGAAGGTCCGTATCCTGCGTGAGCTCGCCTTTCTCAGGTTGATCGTCTGCTTCACTTTCGATGTAATCATCTTGAATCGTAATACAACGAGAAGTCTGTTTCTCGACCTGCGCAACAGGAGACGGAGTAATCGCAGGAGGAGGCGGAGCCACCTTAATACTCGGACCGCCCAGCGTCAAAGGGACTGGTGCGTGAGAATCCGGAAATCTTTTATAGTAATCATTTACCATGTCTCTCAGGTCGTGACTAGAGAGATTGGGACCAGCATGGAATCCCTCCGAACCTCTTGACGCTCTTCATAAGCTTCATAAGGGTAATGCTCTTGTAAAGAGTCGTAACGTTGAGCTTGAGCGCCCTGAAAATGAATAGTCCCCTTCAATATAATGAGATTGTGTTTGCGCTTCCTCTTCCTCATCAGTGTCCTGGCATTTGACTGAGCTGTGAGGGACTATAGGCCGGACCAAAAAGACTATCACCTGACTCCTCAGTATCCAGAAGGTGAGAAGGAAGTAATGGTGAAACCTTAGGTAAAGGTGAAAATCCTGGTGACTTTGGCACCAAATGCAAACTTTTATTGTCTTGTTTATGATCCGTTGACGACGACGACGGAAGACGCCGTATAGTGATTGTCGGCGATACTGGTCGAGGGGGTGATTTGAAGACTACCCTCGACGGAGTGCCCGTCGACCGGGCCGTCGACGCCCTCGTCGACGATGCTCCCGTCGACGAAGTTGTAGACGCGAACGTCGACGTAGAGGCAGTCGTCGCTGAAGCAGTCGATGCCATCGACGAAGAAATAGTAGTCACTGTTCTCGTCGACGATGCCGTCGCCACGGCCATCGACGAAGCCGTCGTCACCACAGAAGCCGGGGATTTAGATGAAGATCTCGGTGACGGGTCCGTAAACGGTGCCTTTTTCGTCGACGAAGTCTGTTTGAGAGGAGTGACAGACAGTGAGAGAGCAGATGACTTCTTCAGGCCTGGTTCTTTAAGCTGAACGGCTGTTTTTCCGGCAGTGGTGGATTTCTCTGCCTTTAATTTCTTCACATCAGCGTTTAATAAGGTAGGACCCTCATTTTTACGCTTCCTCTCAGCCGAGGATGGCCCAGGGCTCTCTTCAATATCAGATTCAGAATCTGATTTTGATTTCTTTTTCTGGAGCCATAACAATAACCTGGCCTCTCTATAGTTTAAAGTCTTTGCAGAAAAAGTTCTACAGTACTTACAGTCTAGGGCCTTATGCTTAGGATAAAGGCAAAGTTTATGTGGATCTTCTGGAAAAAGCCTTGCCTTTCCACAGGATCTACAGGGCCTGAACAGCCTCTTAGAACCTTCAGACATCTTGAGAAAAAGGTTGAAAAACAGTACCTTTAAGTGAATTCAAACAAGGTCAAAAGTTAACCACTGGAAAACTGAGCAGAGCTCAGGGAGACTCCCTTACACACGACGTGCGGTTAGAAATCTGAGGTCTGGTGGCTCTGACTGGGGAGCGGAGGTCTAGGGCTGGTCTGTGATTGGTCGAAGTTTGGACCTACGTAAGGAGGCTGACGACTGACCAAGTTTGTCTCTCCTTCTGGATGGTTTCTATGTACTTCTATGGTACTTCTTTTCTAACTACCGCAAGACTCCCACCAGGACGACGGGGAAGATACAAGCATGTGAATCTATGAAAGATTCAATACTGGAGAAGTAAGGCTCATTTATTTGAGTTTTATAGAGCGCGAACCAGACCCGTGAGTGTATCAGAGCGCTTTACAGGATTGACAAGTGGAATACAAAAGACTTGGGAAGGGTGGATACATTTGGGATGAAAAATAAGAAAAACAGGCATTCACACGTTCGTAATTTGCTCACGTCAAGGATCCTAGCCCCGCTCAAATAACCATTAGGGTCCGCATCTCCCGGCTTTCAGAGATTTAGACAGGGAGGGCGTGTGTCTTATGTACCGGTAAACTGCAGCGTGTACGCGCCCCGCCTTTGGACGAGACACCGCCCATGTCGCTACGTATGACGTCGATACAGTGCGCACCAGACGTCAAACTTCAGAGGTTCCAAAGAATCATGGGAACTGTAGTTTGAGGATAGTTAACTGACTTTGGTTTAGAATACCCTTCTAATATGTGAGAATCTGTGGGAATTAAGGGTTATCTGTATTCAACTGTTGATATTAGAAAGGATTACCAATCACTAAAAATACATGCGAGTCCAAAGATAAAAATATAGGAGTTATTATAATCAAGGACCCAGATGTTCTAACTCTCCCGCTTGTCCGACGGTAGTAAGGGATGCCCATACAAGACAAAGAAGTGGTTAGTTCCAATATTTATTGGACTCTTATTTATTAATTTTCCACTTATCGTGTACAGTCTCATGGTCAAGTATTTGTGCGTGCCGGAGGCACGAAACGTAGTCTTGGTTCCATATAAATATATGGCCATTCTATCCCGATTTATTTCAATATTATAGGACGGCTGACCAAAATGTCTAATCGCCCCTTAAAGCGAAGTGGATAAGCTACTGGATATGATTATGTCTCTGTTTTTAGGAAAGAATGTTTAATCTATTAAGAGAAGTCCTTATCATACCTATCCATCTAGTATGTTAGTAATTACTTGGAGGACGGAGTGTGTCATTTGTGCATTAATTGGCCCCATGGAATGGAATCATTGAGGCCTCGTTCGTGGGTCTTAGGACAATATACCCATCTCTGCTCTTTCTCAAGCAGTCTCTTTGTTCGTCCCGTACCACCCTGGACTTTCTCAAGAACAGTCCATTGGAGATCACTGTCCCAGAGTGTTGCATCTCAGTGTAGTGCGACGTGAGTCTGGTGGCTTATACCTCTGCGTATGGTGCTTCTGTGTTCACAGATACGTACTTTGACCTTTCTGGTGGTCATACAGATGTATCGGTTTTGGCAGGGGCAAGTGATCATGTAAATATGGGTATTCTAAACTAAAGTCAGACGGTTAACTATCCTCAAACTACAGTTCCCATGATTCTTTGGAACTTCTGAAGTTTGACGTCTGACGCACTGTATCGACGTCAAACGTAGCGACATAGGCGTGGTCTCGTCCAAAGGACGGGCGCATACACGCTACAGTTTACCGGTACATAAAAGACACACGCCCTCCCTGTCTGAATCTCCGAAAGCCGGGAGATGCGGACCCGAATAGGTATTTGAGCGGGGCTAGGATCCTTGACGACGTGAGTAAATTACTAACGTGTGTGAATGAGCCTTACTTCTGGGCAGTGTTGGCTGTGTTTGCCTTTAAACGATGCAAGTTTAAAATTGTTGGTTGCCTTGTCTTTCCTACCTGGTTGCCCAGTCACATGACTGACTACAGGACTACCCCTCATTCTGCATCCCTACGAGATCCGTGTTGTCTTCCCTAGTTGGGTGAGATACACATGTTTTTATTGACCCCTGGGTATGATTAAGGGACAAGGGATCTTACTCTGGGTGCAATCCACTGAGATCCGACTTTTCTTACTTATTCCGGGTGTCTTTATAACTATGGTTATAATTTTTATGATGTTTATGGTAGCACAACAGCGATCTTAATCGATCAGCTGGTGATTCAAATGTCACTGTAGATGTGCACTTCACAAATACCCAACGGTATAGTGATCTGTGGGGGACTCGCGGTTTGCCACTCTGATCAGTATATTCCATACTCATGTTGCATGTAACATAGCACAGAGGCGCGCAGATGCCTAGTAATGCTTTCTAGTGGGAAGCGTGCGCAGCACCAGTTGGACACACTTACCAACAATAAGTTACTATTCTTTTCTTCTTCCAGGTTGGACACAATAAGACAGAATCTACGGATCCAGGATAAGTATATCCAAGGGCCGGGTTTGTAGAGGTAGCTATCTGCACTACATAAGCAAAGAGCTTGGAACCAGGGAGGGAATTTTTCTCTTTTGCCCTGAAGGGACACCTAGGGGCCATAAAAAGGCTGAAACATGTTGGCAACTATACAAGGGTCATAGGACCATCAAATCCCCACGACCCCATTTGTTCTCTATTTTCAATATCCCCTGAAACTCTGACATTAAAGGGATACCTGGAGTTTCCGGAGGATTTTTAATCTTTAACCCCCTGGCCTAGTCTTCTAAGTGCTCCCTGAATATGTCGAGCCACCTTTAGGAGTCAGGGTGAACCCTATGATGAAGCATGACACTACTAGAGTGAGAGGGTTATTTAACAAAAAGGTATTTCCTCCTATCTTACAATTGAAATAACGATACACCTTTTATAAGAGAATAGTGTCCAAATTATAGTGCAATCAGGTGGGATACTTTTTGTGATTGTTATTTCGCGCTCAGGTTAATGCAGAATTTGGTGCCCGTTTTGCTCTGTTGCATCTTTTACGAAAATGTGTTTTTTGTCCAAAGCTGCCAGACAACAGGTGATCCAGGCTTTGATTATATCAAGGCTGGATTATGGGAACGGACTCCATCTTGGCATGCCTGGCTTCCTGCTGGACAGGCTCCAACTCGTCCAGAATGCTGCAGCCCGTACCATCTTTGAGCTCCCTCGAAATTCGCGTGTCACACCTTCTGAGGAGCCTGCACTGGCTCCCGGTAAGAAAATGAATAATTTTTAAAACTTTGCTCGTCACACAGAAAGTACTTTACGGGGAAGGACCAAGCTACCTCAAACGTAGGATTTCCTTCTACTCTCCTCGTAGAAATCTTCGCTCCGCTGATCTGTTGTTGGCCAATGTCCCCCGGTTTAAAAAGTCCGAGCTAGGAGGTAAGTCTCACTCTTTCCTGGGACCCTTCCACTGGAACAAAATGCCTCTTCATTTGAGAAGCATTGAATCCACACCCCTATTTCGAA
Organism: Calotriton arnoldi; assembly: GCA_963921515.1. Classification (NCBI taxonomy): domain Eukaryota; kingdom Metazoa; phylum Chordata; class Amphibia; order Caudata; family Salamandridae; genus Calotriton; species Calotriton arnoldi. The sequence goes on along the minus strand of CAWUFW010012868.1, from coordinate 164,902 downwards.
AAAAAACTGAAAACATGGTTTTCTTGCCCCCGAGTTTTCCTTTCCCATGCTGCGACCTTTCAGCCTAGCGCCAGGACACTCCGTGGAGTAACAGTGCGCTTTACAAAGACCCACACACATAGGTGGGAAGACGTATCCGTCCATTTCTCGTCCAGTACTGTGAAAGACCCTCTCTACCCTTTCGGCATCCAGCCATAGTTTTGACTTTAAGTAAGCAAGCCACAACAGCCAAAAGAGAGAAGACCAGGTTGATCTCACAACCGCACAAATCCAGAGATGGCAGAGAGATAACCTTTAACTGTGCCCAGAGTAGAGCCCTGCTGGGCCAAAGATATAGCAAACATGAGAACCTTGACTAAAGGTGCAGAAAGGAGGGGGGGGTCAAGCACACCATGACACAAACCTATCCCAACGTCAGTATACCAACTTGGTGGAGGGGCGCCTGGCTGCCAGAATAACAAAGACTTTAAGAGGAAAGTATGTTGCTGCGACAGAAGATCCTCTTTAATAGGCAGCATGACTGGAGGACCGATAGTCATGCTCAACAGCTCGGGATACCATATTCTCCGTGCCCAATACGGAGCCACAAGGATTACTTCAGCCCGAACGTTCCCAATCTTCTTGAGAACTCTGGGCAGGAGTGGTATTGGCTGAAAGGCGTGAAGTAGGCCGGAGCTCCACTCAAGACTAAAAGCATCTCTAGGCGAGAGTTGCCCTAGAAACTCCAGTGCGAAAAACTGCTGACATTGCGAGTTCTCTACGGTGGCGAACAGATCTAACCAAGGCTCTCCTCACTGCTAAAAGAGACCTTATACCACCTCCGGATGGAGACGCCATTCGTGATCCGCAAGGCTTCTTTGGCCGAGTGCATCAGCTTTGGTGTTCAGACAGCCTGCCAAGTGTTGAACCACCAGGGAAATGCCCTGACGTTTCAGACATGTCCAGGGACACAGCCTCTTGACTGAGGGTCCACGACCCCACCCAGCCTGGTTTGATGGTGGGGGTGTCTGTGAACACCTGCAGTCTTCTCTTGATCAAAAGAAGAAAGGCTTGCAACGCCAAGCGAATCACATGAAGTTCCAACAGGTTGATGTGGAGCCCGAACTCCGCCAGACACCCGAGTCCTGTGATCTCCACCTCACCCAGATGGCTCTCTCAGCCCACGAGTGACACATATGTCACTAAAATCAGACCTGGTTGGGGAAGGGAGAAGGTTCTGCCACCGATCCAATCATAGTTCGTTAGCCACCACTGCAGATCTCTTGCAGCTCCTTCGGAGAGCTGGACCATGTCGAAGACATTCCACCGATGCTGCGCCTACAGGACCTTCAGGTCCCACTGCAGAGCTTGCATATGCCAACAGGCATGAGTAACAAGCATGATGTAGGAAGTCATGAGGCCCAACAGTCTGTCAGTCCAACCCAAATCTAGTATAGAGGCTGAAATATCGGTAACAGCCTGAATATCCTGGACTCGCCTCTCGGGAGGATAGGCCTGAAACTGCACTGTGTCCAGAACGGCTGTGATGAAAGGAGGAATCTGAGAAGGGAGTCAGGTGAGACTCTGGGACATAGATAGCGAACGCCAGCAAGTGGAGAAGTTCGCCGTAGTCTGAAGGTGGGAGACGACTGCATGGGGGGAGGGGGGGGGCAAGCCCGTCACTCATTCGTTAACGTAGGGGGAAGACTGGACCCCCTGTCCTCCACAGATGAGATGCAACCACCGCCACTTTCGAGAACACCCAAAGGGTGCCGGTAAGGCTTAAAGGGAGCACTGCAAACAAAGCGTTTTTGGCCCACTGTGAACAGCAGGTAACATCTGTGGTCAGACAGGACGGGGATATGGAAATATGCCCACTGCAAGTCCAAGGCTACCATCCAGTCTTCCATGTCCAGGGCAGACAGAACTTGGGCAACTATGAGCATTTTGAACTTCTCCTTTTTCAAGAAGAGGTTGAGAAGACGCAGGTCTAGGATACGACGAAGTCCTCTGTCGTCCTTTGGCACCAGAAAGTAGCGGGAACAACAACTACGACCTACTTCTGATGCAGGCATCCTCTTCTATGGCTTTCTTGGCCAAGAGAGCCTGCACTTCAGACAGAGCAAGGAGAGATGGTCCTTCATCAGCCGATCTGAAGTGGGTGCCAAGGGTGGCAGGGTAGTCACAAAGGAGAGGGTGTAGCCCCTTATGACAATCTGATGCCACTGACAGCCAGTGAGGCAGGTGATGGCTCCTGCCTCCCACTGGGTGCCCATGATGGTTGGAGGGCAAACTTAAGAGGCTTGGAAGCAGCGGCTGCTGGGAGGGTGGTGGACTGACCACTCGTCAGACGCCTGAACCTCATTGTCTATGGGATCCATGCCCTCGGCCACAAAAGGATTTTTTTTATTTGGAAGGTTTTGTATAGCGCGAACAAGACCCTTCCGGGTATCAGAGCGCTTTACAGGGCAAATATAGGTGCTAGACATATACATAAGAATACTATAAGTTATGTTAATACAACAGTGGTAACTATTACAGACAAGCAAATATCTACAAGACTGTATAAAATAGTTCAAGTGAATTTGGCCAAGAGAATCGATTTCAGTTCGTTTTTGAAGGATGCTGCGGATGGGTTCTGTCTCATTTCAGGGGGCAGGGCATTCCAAATCCTGGGAGCCATTCCTGAGAAGGTACGGTTATATGTTTTCTTCTTGGTAAATCGTTGTGGTTTCAGTAGAAGGTTATAGGAACCCCTAGTGGTTCTGTTACCACCCGATAGTACCACTTTCTCCGCTAGGTATCTCGGGGTTTTGTGATGCCTTGTGTGTCATACAGGCGATTTTCAAATGGATTCTGGCTTCAAAAGGTAGCCAGTTGAGGGCACGAAGGTCAGGGGAGATGTGACAGCTTCTTTTGGAGCCTTTGAGGAGTCTAGGGGATGCGTTGATTGAAACTCTTAGAGGGGCCGTCGTTGATCTGGGAAGGCCACAGATAGCGACACTCCAAATACTCCACTCTGGGGATTACTAGAGTCTGAACTGCCTGTTTAAAGTCATTTGCGGGTATGAAGGGTTTCAGTCTTCTCAGGTTGTTCATCAGAAAATTAGCTCCTTTAGTTGCAGCGCGGATGCGATTCTGCATATTTAGCTTACTATCCAGAGTTATTCCTAGCGATTTCACAGAGTCGATAATGAGAGGTTGACCATCGAGTGCTGTTAGGTGCTTTATCCACTCGCGGATGATGGTTGTTTGGCTGGGGGAGCGATTAAGAGGAATTCTGTTTTGAGGGTGTTTAGTTTTAAGTGATTTAGAAAGTCTAAAAGCACGGTGGCTATTGTGGAATTTAGGTCGTGTGTAATTCCATCAATAATCAAACGAAAGTGAGATCCTTCATAAAAATGGATATGTTGCAGCAGCAAATAGGGGAACCCAACCAAAGGGGAAACCAGAGTAAAAGAACACTATAAAAACACAGCTCTCTGACGATAACCTCAGCAGCATCAAAAATTCCACGAGTATACCTAACGAAAATTTGACCATTTCGATAGAAAACGGAGAGAGAGTGATCAGGAATAAAAACAAAGTTAAGCAGGAGATACCCTCAATGGAACATCATTGGTCCTGGATACCGGAGACCCTAAACAGCCACAAGCAGGGAAGGGAAATCAAACTTCCCTTTTAACAGCAGGTTGTCCATAGCATCGTGGAATATCGCAGAAAAAACCAAAGAGAAAATGGCGTCAATTTTGGAAGACTCCCCGGTGTTGGTCATTCTCCAGGAAACTTGGGCAACTAAGCCATTCGATCAAAACGATTACTTTGTCTATGATAAAGCAGCAGAACAGGTGGCCCGGGGTCACGCTAAAGGAGGTTTAGCAATTTTGGTTCACGAGGACTTTTTGGGATCAGGAAGTAATCCCCATGGACCACAGAAATATCCAATGCCTAAAGGTTAAATGCTGGCTCGCCACTAAGGACTCTCCAACTGACCTAATAATCTTGTTTCCAGTCCAGGGAGGACCTGGCTTGGCAGTTCGGGCTGGACTGTTCCCATGAGGCACAGGGTCAAGACTGATTTGCATATGGCTGGGTTCAAACTGGAATGGCATGGTGAGCAAAAAAACGATGGATTTAGGCCCAGATCTCTGTACTGGGGTGAATGTATGACATTGTTCTGCATTCTGTCCATCAACTGTTGTTTTTGCATTTGTCACCCCGAGTGGGACGGGTATGCCCAGACGTGGGTCCCGTACTCTCCATGCCACTGGAATCAAGCTATCCTGGCTGAAGAGGGGTGAAACCCCGAAACCGGTCCTAGGATGCTTGTTTCCAGTCCAGGGAGGACCTGGCTTGGCAGTTCGGGCTGGACTGTTCCCATGGGGCACAGGGCCAAGACTGATTTGCATATGGCTGGGTTCAAACTGGAATGGCATGGTGAGCAAAAAACGATGGATTTAGGCCCAGATCTCTGTACTGGGGTGAATGTATCACATTGTTCTGCATTCTGTCCATCAACTGTTGTTTTTGCTAATAATCTTTAACGCCTACATTCCACCAGGTCCTTCAAACAACGCTCTTTTGGTCAAAATATTCGAAGAAATAGAAAGGGTGGTGGAAGTGAGAGGTTTCCCTCCCGTTTTCCTTATAGGACACTTCATCAGGAAAATATCCAACGATCTCATAGATAAATGGGAATACGAAGAACAAGCAGAAGCTCTATTAATCCCTACTCCATTATTTCCACCTGGGATCAAGGCAGACAAACGAGGGAAAATCTTACTATCTTCCCTCCCCATAATAAACGGATTCATCCTAAATGGACGTACAGTAGGAGACATTTTGGCATCCTTTACAAGAAAAGGCAACTTCACTGCTTCTATATTAGACTATATGATCTGTAGTCTTGTTCTGTTCAACAGGGTCGAAAAATTAAGTACAAAATGTTATCATGGAAGTGATTATGCCATTAAGACTTGAAACCGAAATAACATTGCAACGCACATCTCCGGGACAGATTATGCATGTACAAAGTTCAGTACTCGTGAATCAGGCCCAAAGGAGAATATTCTGGGCATCCACCGCTTTTAATAAAATCAACTACGCAGTTGACAAGGCAAAAGTATTACAATTCACACACTCCTCTGACCCAATAGCAAATTTCGAAATAGTGCTCAATGAAATAATGCAAGCTCTACAGGTAAATCTAAAACATCGGGACAAAGACGCCATATCTCAACTAAGAAAGTTCCCAGACATGAGAGTGACCGCATTAAACATTAATTTGCATGCAATTTCAAAACCCTTTTAAGACAAGAGAATTGGAAATCAAATATCTAAGAAAACGCCGGAAGAGGGAAAAAGAAAAAATTGCGAAAATCGCAGCAGGACAAAAACTGGGTCGAAATCCAAACGGCAGCAAAACAATACTCGTGTGTATTGGAGCTTAATAGCCAAACAAACAGGAACGAAGAAATCCTTGCAAGCATCACCAGTTCCCCCGAAGGAATGGGAAAAATTCCTATGTAATCTATATAAATCAAATTGGAATCATGATAATTTGAATCATCAATTATGTACGCAGACGGAAAATAAACAAAATATTTCTTCTCCTGTGGCCCGCCAAATAGAGTATCACATAAAGAAAGCAAGATCAGCAGCAGCAATGGGGCCGGATCAAATTCCAATGAAGGCACTACAATGTAATCCCGTGGAATGGAGCAAATTCCTAGTACCATTATTCTCACATTGCTACAATACCGGGAAAATTCCTAAATCATGGAAGGGGAGTATAGTTATTCCAATTCATAAGAAAGGATCCCGGCTGCATCCAGGCAACTACCGACAGATTGCACTGTTGGACGCATTAGGGAAGATCTTTGCAGCAAGTGTCCTGGACCATCTTAAAGATTGGGCCTTTTCTTCTGGAGTGATCCCTCTTAATCAGGCCGGGTTTAGACAGAAACATTCAGTAACGGACAACATAGCGACAAATACGTAGTCCTAAAATCGCAGGTCGTCTATGCGTTCTTTGTTGATTTTTCAACAGCATTTGATAGAGTGGATAGACCAACACTCTGGAAGAAACTCAGAAACCTGGGATTCCCGGAAATTCTTCTTGATCTTATTATCTCACTACACTCCGAAACATGGTGCCAGGTACAACTGGGACAAGAAAAGGGACTCACCAGCCCAATCGCTACATCAAACAGCCTTAGACAAGGCTGCCTTCTGGCTCCCCTCCTTTTCTCATTATACCTCAGTGATCTCCCGGACAGTTTTCTACAGGTTATAAATTTCCCCCCGAAGATAGCATCATGTAACACACCATGATGTACGCCGATGACGTTGTAATTTTTGATCTTACCCCTTTCGGATTACAAAGGAACCTAGATGTACTAACAAGATATACAAAGGAAAATTTCTTGGTTCCAAATACAACAAACGAAAATAGTCCCATTTAGAGGGAGAAAGCATTACACAAATTACAACTGGACACTGGGAGGAGAAACGTTAGAAGTGGTAAAAGAATATACTTATTTGGGGTGGATCTTTAATCAAACACTAGGAAACTCTACCCACCTGCAGCATTTAAATCGTAAAGCAGATATTCATGTGGGAGCACTCCAACGTTTATACTCTTCTTCCAGGCAAAGACACTTCCAATCCTTACTACAGGTTTATAGCTCTAAGATTCCCCCAATTTAATCGTATGCTCTGGAATATATGCCAATTACCCAGTGGCATCAAATACAAATGAAAGAAGGGAAAATTCTTCGTAAACTGGCTAAGGTCCAACAAGCTGTTCCTGCACAAGCTCTGAGTTTAGAATTTCTTAGTCAGTTCTTTTGCTAGAGCGATCACTAATGTACTAAGATGGGCGTACAATCTTCTACACGCAGACCAAGGCACTAAGATTCTTACTAAAAAAAGAGACATTCGAGACTGAATATACAAAATATACTCTAAGCCAGAACTTGATTATTGCTTTTAAATTATCTAATTGTACATTTGCACTTTTGAAATCGTGGACTCCTGCCCAAATGAAGCTATTCCTGAAACATCTGACGCCAAGGATTAGTTACGATCTGGACATTTTGCACTGTTCTAAATTACACCATTATGAACATTATGCAGAAGCCATTACATACAAACAGGCTCAACAATACATTCGTTTTTCCTTAAGGCATGGAATTCGGCGGTGTATAATTTTAATGCGGTTTGGGTTACTCCCTTTTAATTCACTGACATCTAAATTGACTCAAAGAACATGTTACCAGCAATTGTGATCTTTGCAATGGTGGTGTGCAAGATATGAAGCACGTATTGTCGGTATGCCCAAACCCGATATTGGTTGAGGCTAGAAGGCGCTATTTAAAACCAATACAATTTAGATATAACAGCGCATCCGTGCAGAATCTGATCACGCTTTTTAACTCTCCCCCAGATGAATTTGTATGTTATAATTTGTTTACATTTTTTAAAATTTTTTTAATTTGTATTGATTGTTTTATGTGTATAGTAATGGTAATCGTTTTGTACGAAATTTGTTGTTCTCAGCAGAGAACTAAATCAAATGAATTAAAACTTGAAACTTGAAGTGATTTTTGGCCAGCCAGGTCTGCGTTTTTTGGAGCGTTGAATTGAGGGACTTGATGTCCTCAAGTGAGTGGACCTTAATATAGAGTTGGGTGTCGTCTACGTACATGTGGTAGTGGACATTTGAGGAGTTGAGAAGCTCGGTGAGTGGTTCCATAAACAAATTGAAGAGTGTTGGGGAGAGTGAAGATCCTTGGGGTACTCCTAAAGTGACTGGAGTGGGCTTGGATAAAGATTGATTGTGAATCTTTGTGTTCTGTTTTGAAGCAATGAAGTGAACCAGTTTAGAACCGTTCCAGATAGTCCCATTCTATGTTTCAAGAGGTCTAGTCAGATGTCGTGTTTGACGGTGTCGAAGGCAGAGGATAGGTCAAGCAGGATTAGTAAATAGGCTTTGTTTTGGTCCAATATTTTTAATGCGTCATCTATTATGTGGGTTATGGCTGATTCGGTACTGTGCCCTGTTCAAAGAGGTTGAAGTGGTCTATGTGGTTGCTAAGCTGCGTGTGAACACATTTTTCTAATAGTTTGGCCAGGGTAGGGATGTTGGATATTGGGCAATAGTTATTCAGGTCTGACGGGTCCGCCGATGGTTTCTTTAAGATGGGGGCTACCTGACCAGCTTTGAGGATGTCCGCGATGGTTCCTTGCAGAAGAGAGGTGTTTATAATCCTAGTCCATAGAGGCAGTAACATTGGAATGAAGTCTTTTAAATGGGTTGCTGGGAGAGGGTCTGTGAAGTGATTGGAGGGATTCAAGGCCGTGAGCGTTTTTAGGATAGTTTCTTCGCTGTAAAAGTTGAAGGAGGCCCAGGAGGCGTTGTTTTTGAGGTCGAGCTTTACGGAACAACTAAGCGGGGTCAGTGAGGAGATCATGTATGGATCGGTATGGGATAATAGATCGTTAAGTAGGTCTGTCTTTAGGTTTTTAGTCTTCGTTGTGAAAAAGGAAGACAATTCCTCGCAAAAAAAAGGATGAGAAGACAATTGGCCGTGGTGTCTGGGAGGGAATGAGAGTGGCATGAGACCCCTTCCATGGCCGCGGAAGGTGGACTGGGGTTCGCAAGGGGCAATAAACAATCCCCGGATCTGGCTGTAGCTCTTCTGCCTTTTAAGTGCTCCAGCGACAAATCATTCTTCTCTCCAAACAGGCGAGAGCCATCAAAGAGCAAGTCCATGCAGGAGGCTTGGACATTCCCTGAAAAGCCAGTCGTTCTCAGTCGGGCGTGGTGCCGCCGGGCCATCACCGATGAAATCGATCTGCCAAGAATTCAGTCATGTCAAGCCCACACCTTATGGTGAACTTTGCTGCATCTCGCCCTGGGTAAGTATGGCTTGTGCCTCCTCCGAGACCACAGACAGCACTTGCGCAATTGAGTCCCATATTGTACGGGAATAACAGCCCAATAGGTACGCGGTGTTCACCGACAGCAGTGCTAGGCTGCCTGCCAAAGTTATACATACTCTTGCGTCATGACCCCCCTCGTGTGCCTCTGTGTAGTGGGCCTGGCACACAGGGCTGGTGTTGTAATGCCCTAGTGTTGCCTTACGGCATGCTATGATAACCTGCCTGAGTTTCTTCCAGACCACTGATACTATTACCCCCGATTCAGTGTAGCAGTATTCCCCAAACCACAAGTGTTCTTAACCATTGAATTTGTGTAGTGTTACCCTTGTGGAGTCTCATGGCCCGCTATGATTCCATGCCCGAGTGTCCCCTCTCCCTATGATTCCATTACGCCAGAGCTTGCAAGTAATGGCTTGCCTTGCTCCCACTGGGGTCTTGGAGTGTTTTCCTTGTGCACGTTTAGATACAATGAAACCTTAATTTTCTGTTAAGAGGTACCATCCATTAGTTTGCACCTGCTCTTCCTGTAAGATTATGCCAATGTCCTGACGTGATTTCTTCAGGAGTCTTGGAGAACCTTCCAGACTGCCACATGCGCCACGTGATCGCGCTGTATCTATTGGACCCTGAGCCCGTTTATAAACCACACCCAAACCAGAGCCCCTTGCATGGCCTACGCTTCCTGCAGAACAAGCTTCCTGCCTACCTACTCACCTGAAGAATCGGCCAGACCTGGGCAGCGCTCTTCTCGGCTGCAGTTCAAGTTCATCCGGTGATTCCCTTGGCTCAAGTTTCCTTGACGCATCCTTTGTCTCTGCCTTCTGCTCAGTTACTCCAGTTCCTCAGCAACTTCCCGAGTTAAGACCTCGAGTCCTTCAGATTTAGGACAAGTTGAAGTACTAGGCTAAGTAATTGATATCAGGTTACTGCGTACTATCCTTTTATAGTAGCATAACAGGCCGGAGAATCAAGGTCTTCAAGACTTTAGACTGTGACTCCTCTCAGTGACTTCCCTCCAGTTCACCTTGATTGTTCTTGCTCCAGACACTTTCTGCAACCCTGGCCTTTGAACTGTGTTGTACGAGGACTAGATACCTTGTTCTGTGCTTCTCTGAACAGTAGTGCCTAGAGAGTTCTCCTTAGAGCATCTGATCAGTGTGATATCCTTGTACCAATATCAATGCGCCTAGTATACCTTAGGAGTGTCATACTCCAACCTGTATGCCTAGTCTTACCTTGGGAGTGTAATACTCCAATCTGTATTTCTAGTATACCTGGAGTGTGACATACTCCAACTTGTGTGCCTAGTTGTGCCTAGTTTTACCTTGGGAGTGACAGTAACTCCAACCCATGTTTTGAGTGTAACATTGGGGGTGTCAGAAACTCCGACCCATGTTTCCAGTGTAACCTTGGGAGTGCAAGAAACACCAACCCATGCTTAGAGTTTTACCTTGGGAGTGTCAGAGGCTCCAACCAGTTTGAAGCTCATCCTCAATGGTCTCAGATTCCTAATTGTGAACCTGGTTATCCTACATACTTACCTTACAGCACTGTAGAAGAAGTATGTTAGTGAACGTCACTAAAGTTGATGCAATGACAATGTATAATAAGGCCTGCTAGTATACTGATGGCAATAGCCTCCTCTTGTAATTTCCAGTGTATTGATCGCAAACTCAGACTCCAATCCAGTATGCCTCTACCTCGCTGACACAGAAGGCCTCTTAAGCAACATATCCTGTTACACAGTATTGTCCAGCTGCTGAGCAGATCCAGTACCGCAAGTCTTTTTTTATTTTGTCCCAACCCCCTTCCCCGCGTCTCTCCAGTCGGAAGAGGCCCCATGAAATAAAGAAACCATGAACTCAACAGCCCTCGTGTGCGTGCTCTCTTCCTTGTGGAGTAGGGGTTGTTTGTATAGTTTTCAGCGTTTGCGGTTTACGCTGTTCACGCATCACCAGTCGTTAAGGGCTTCCAGTTTTTAACCGTAAATGTGTGTGGAGCAGCATGGCAAGTGCTACACTGTTTTTCCCCCAGAGAACTCACCGGGAAGAGGAATATAGGATGACAGCAGCGTGGGATGCGGTGATCGTGACGCGAGGAGGTCCGCCGATTTCCAGCGCTGGGTCATTGCGTTCCCCTGTCTCGAGATGCCTTACTCAGCAGACCGACGAATCTTTGGTGACTGGGCACCGTGAAAGCCAATGCGGACACGGTGAGGATTGTTGGGCTGATCAATTTTTGTTTACTGGTCTCCTCCGACCCTGTGCTTTTGTTTATTTGTATTTTTTGTGTACTGCGCTGGCTGTGGAGACCTCGAGACATTAACTGATATTTGGCTTGGGTTTGAACTCCTTGTATAATTACACGGCTTTCACTCGGAGGCTGTGTTCGCAGTTCAGTGGACAAGTTGGATCCATCGAGGGATATTTTTTTGTTCGGACTTGGACTGTTCCAAGTACTAATGCAATCTTCTAGATATTTCTTAGGATTGCATGTTTTATGAACTACTTGTTTGCCTACGGACATCTTATGTTTTGTAATGATGTCCCAACATCGCAGCGTACTCATTATGGGAATAGTAGTCCCTGCACGGTTTGGATGCAACCTTGAGGCCGACATTTGAGTTTTAAAAGGACACACAACGTGTCTTCAGCCTCACAGTCTGCAACAGCCTCATGCTTCATTTCCCTATTGTGCTCAGAGCGTAGGTTTGTGATCATTTAATTTAGTCACGAACAGTTTCATTTCCCAGCTTAAAGAAACTAGCAAAGGTCACGGGCTTGGCCCGGACGAGTCTTCAAACTAATTAATGAAGTACTCCAGGTCGAATAGGTCTCTCCAGTGCCACACACAGTTTGTTGCTTGCGCAGCACGTTTTAATTTATCAGCAAGGTCTGAGGTGGTTCGAGCTTAAAAACTTGGTTTTTAAATTTGATATATCACATGTCCCTACATTGCATGAAGATACCTTCTCTGTGCAGTAGTCGATTTTATATATGTTGTACATATGGTAAAGTGGTCAGAAGATGCATTACGCGTTTAATATGAATATTTCATGCACTGTGCATTTTGATGTTTTCAGCTGTAGTAGTATCCACTACCCATACACAATGTTCTTATTGTGAAGGTACCTTTCGGTTTCATACACACAGGTTGAAACTTTTCAATGTGTGACCATGATAATGTTTTTCTATGTCGATGAAAATAAATTTTCATGTCTATGAGGGGGCCATGATATAAATATCTGAATGTTATTGCCGCTTACCAGATTGAGAAAGGCTGCTGAGTCAGCCGAAACGCGTCTCTCCAGTCGCAGGAGGCCCCATGAAATAAAGAAGCCATGAACTCGACGGAGATAGAGATATATATATATATATATATATATATAGATATAGATATATATATATATATATATATATATATATATAGAGAGAGAGAGATCGAGATCGAGAGAGATGGAGATAGATAGATCGATGGAGATAGATAGATCGATAGAGAGATATATATATATATACACACATTTTCTTTAAAAGTGTGGTTTCCCTGGGGGCTGCTATTGGCCATCAGAGTAACGACACAAACAAGAGTGATGTGTGTGTATATATATATATAAATGTAGAAAGGAAGGGGGGGGGTGTGTGTGTGTGTGTGTGGTGTGTGTGGTGTGTGTGGTGTGTGTGGTGTGTGTGGTGTGTGTGGTGTGTGTGGTGTGTGTGGTGTGTGTGGTGTGTGGTGTGTGTGTGTGTGTGTGTGGTGTGTGTGTGGTGTGTGTGTGGTGTGTGTGTGGTGTGTGTGTGGTGTGTGTGTGTGGTGTGTGTGTGTGGTGTGTGTGTGTGGTGTGTGTGTGTGTGTGTGTGTCCCTGCTTTTCCGTTTTTTCAATGGATTCCTTCCAACAATGGACACAGGTAACGTGCTCAAATTTTCTTTATTCGCTTGTCGCCATTACGCATTTCGGCTCCCTTGAGCCTTGTTCACATGACATGGCCAATTCATTTCCTTTGTGTTATTTAAAGTGACAGGTGCATATTTTAGTCAACCACATTACAGATAAAACCATAGACATAAAAGAGTAAAATGCATACATAAATAACGTTCATACAAAAATGTAGGTACTTCATTTAAAATTTCTTTCAATTAAAAAATGAATTAAAGATTATATAAATATACTTTTAAAGAGATGGACAATGATAAAGACTCTCCATAGTAAAACAAATTATATTTGGTTTCAAAGGTTATAGATGAATTTTAGTGACTATTATGGCTAGTATCTTTTAGAATGACCTAGGATGGACTCGGTTTTAGGAATCTTGTGTTAGGTTTTTAATGTATAATGTGGTTCTAAATAATTTTATCTTCAAGTAGGAATGGGTATAGTCTTGAGGTTTTAGTCATCTGGATTACATTGGTTTAATCAAATTTTAAAACTAAATGAAGACTGGTTTTTCTTAAATATTTATTCAAATTGCCTATTTGCACAAATTGACCATTTAGCTCATGTTGCACAGAGTAGTATGTTTACAGTTGAGGCGTAACGTACATATGTTATTTATTTATCCGTGGAAAGGGCGGATATTGTATTGCACAATTTGCGATTTTTGCACATTCAATTGTTTTTATAATTTTGCGACATTTGCACAAAGTGGATTGTAAGGTACAAATGAATTTTGGATCAGTAAAATAGACAAACCGATAAGGAAAATGGGTAAGAATGATTATTGATTACCAGAATCCATAGGACCATATATGGCTATGAGAGGGCCGAGTGATGAAGAATATATTTACCACTTATATAAGTTTGGGCACTGGCCCAGAATTGTTTGACCGAAGCGCAACAGAGTTATATCTGCAGAAGCTAGGGTTTATCAATATACTCAATTTTCACAGTAAGAATTGCTTGCCACGTTTTTGGATTCATCCTAAAAATTGGAACAATAAAGTTTTTTGAAAAAGTAAATTCACACAGCTATGAAGGGTCAGATGTAGGAAGGGATTTACGAACCATGATTTAAGTTTATGGTTTGATGCCCAAGTTATGTTGTTTGGGTGAGTAATCTTAGCATAAAAATAATGTGGAATACTTTTGGAGGGAGTTCAATTAATTTTTACGAATGCGGGTGATTTTGTTGTTATGTAAAGCTGTGATGCAACGCTTTCTACATAGTCTGTTGTCCATGTCAATGAGGGTGTGTGTATCACGTGGGTATCAACAGTTAACACTATAAAACTAAAAATGGGAATGTGGCTCCGTTGTGTGAACAAGGCAGGGGATCCTGCCGAAACGCGTCATAGCCCGATAAAAATAATGGAATAAATATTGTGGACTTAATTTTGCTGGTGTCATCGTGTCTCTATTCGGTGCGACGCAAGGAGGTGCCGATTTGTGTGGGTATATATATATATATATATATATATATATATATATATATATAATTGTTTTACCAGACATTAAATTTTACTGAATCATGGCCACTTTGGCTCCCCTTTATGTTTTTGCCTATATGGAACCAGTCAACCTGATTACTCATATGTGATCGAAAATCATGGCTTGAATGCCCTCACATTGAGTTTTATTTATCGGTTCTTAAATTTCTCTCCTGCCTGCATATATTACTCATTAAATGTCATCCCTACAAGGTGAAAAAATAAAGTGCTTATGTGCGTATAAAAGGTGCTGATCGTGTTACACATGATTGCATAAATTTAGAACTCCATTTACTGTAGTTTTCATATGTGTCATATTGTGGTGGTTTTAGTCAAGTCTCCCTGTTACGCGAGTATAATATGATCATATTTAAGATCAAAGCTTATTACAGTTAAAATAATGGTATAATACCTTTTTCCCTTGATAATTAATAATCAATGCAAGATATGGATTTGTGCAAACCTGCCAGTGTGCAAATGCACAAGTTACTAACTTGTGTACAATATATCTGTAAGAGACAGAAGTTAGTGACAGATTCCTTACCTTGGAATATCCCCAGGCGTCAGGCTGGATCCGGATAGTTTTTGCGTAGCAGTACCCTTGCGCGTCGGTAGGCGGCATCGCCGGGATGACGTCGCGGGCAGTACTTGGACGCCGCCCATGCGCGCTGACGTCAGTTCTGTACACGACTTTCCGCGCCAGGAACGCAGAGCCATGCAAGAAGCTGACATAGGTGTCTGAAAAATACTAGGGCCCTGAAAGGGATGTCCTTAACCCTAGAAATCAGTTCGCAGAACGGGGAGGATGGGTGGGGCGGTAAGGAATCTGTCACTAACTACTGTCTCTTACAGATATATTGTTACACAAGTTAGTAACTTGTGCATCTGAAAGAGACACGTTAGTGACAGATTCCTTCCCTTAGAATAGATACCCCAGCAATACCAACCCCGGTGGTGGGTCTGCGAACAGATTCAGACAAGGAAGTCCCCGAGGACAGAACGGCCAAAGAAGCCGTCCCTCCGGACCTGGCTGTCAAGGCAGTAATGTTTGGTAAACGTGTGCAGCGAGGCCCACGTAGCTGCCTGACATATATCCTGCAACGGAACACCGCGGCCTAAAGCCGTGGTAACAGCCGTAGCCCTGGTGGAATGGGCACGCAGCCCAACAGGAGGCTTCTTCTTAGCCAAAGAATAACAGGCCTTGATACACAAGATGACCCAGCGGGAGATGGTCCTCTTGTGTACCGCCCGACCTTTTTTGGCGTCCACGTAGCCAACAAAGAGCTGGTCATCCACCCGGAACTTTTGTGTGCGGTTGAGGTAGAAGGAAAGCGCACATTTTGGGTCCAGACGGTGGAGCCTCTCTTCCTCT
This sequence comes from Calotriton arnoldi, assembly GCA_963921515.1. NCBI lineage: Eukaryota > Metazoa > Chordata > Amphibia > Caudata > Salamandridae > Calotriton > Calotriton arnoldi. Next base: position 149,183 of record CAWUFW010012868.1, on the reverse strand, counting down.
CTGGAAGGATGCGGAAAGAAGGTGGGCAAAGTGATGGTCTGCCCAATGTGGAAGGCAGTAACCACCTTTGGCAAGAAGGACGGACGCGTCCGAAGAACAACCTTGTCTGGATGAACAGACAGAAAGGGGGGTTTGCATGAAAGAGCCTGGAGCTCACTCACCCGCCGAGCGGAGGTGATGGCCACCAGAAAGGCTGTCTTCAGAGTCAGAAGACGAAGAGGACATTATGCAGAGGCTCAAAAGGAGCGCACATTAGGAAGGTAAGAACCAAATTTAAGTCCCACTGAGGCATTATAAACGGAACAGGAGGAAAGAGGTGCGTAATGCCTTTAAGAAACCTGTTAACAACAGGGGACTTAAAAAGAGAGGGCTGATCAGGAAGCCTGAGGAAGGCCGAGATTGCACAAAGATAGCCCTTGATGGTACCCAGGGCAGAACCCTGTTGGGCCAGAGAAAGAAGGAACAGAAGAACCTCAGAAAGAGGGGCAGAAAGGGGATTCACAGCCTTTACTGTGCACCATGCCACAAACTTGTTCCACCTGCAGGCGTATACCACCTTAGTGGAGGGACGCCTGGCTGCCAGAATCACATCACAAACTTCGGGAGGCAAGTCGAAAGGAATCAACTGCCGCCGCTCAATCTCCACGCAAGCAGGTGTAGACTGGACAGGTTCGGGTTGAGGACCGTCCCCTGCTGCTGCGACAGAAGATCCTCCCGAAGAGGCAGACGGATCAGGGGATCGACGCTCATACTGAGTAGCTCGGGTTACCAAACTCTTCGAGCCCAGTCCGGAGCCACAAGAATGACTTGGGCCCGGTCGCGCCGAATCTTCTTCAACACTCTGGGTAGAAGTGGTATAGGCCGAAAGGCGTACAACAGACCGCAACTCCACTCGCGACGAAAAGCGTCGCCGAGCGAGTGCCGCCTTGGAAATTCCAACACGCAGAACTGCTGACATTGCGCGTTCTCTTCGGTGGCGAACAGATCTAACCAAGGCTCTCCCCACTGTAGAAAGAGTCCATGCGCCACTTCCGAGTGAAGACGCCATTCGTGATCCATCATGCACCTGCGGCTGAGTTCGTCCGCCCTGGCGTTCAGGGAACCTGCCAGGTGTTGAACCATCAGGAATATACCCTGATGTTCCAGCCATGTCCAGAGGCGCAGAGCCTCCTGACATAGGGTCCACGACCCCACCCCGCCCTGTTTGTTGCAGTACCACATGGCGGTGGTGTTGTCTGTGAACACCTGCACTACCTTCCCTTTGACAGAGGGAAGGAATGCCTTGAGTGCAAGTCGGATCGCCCGGAGCTCCAGAATGTTGATATGAAGCCGGGACTCCGCCGGAGACCAGAGGCCTCTGATCTCCGCCTCTCCCATGTGACCGCCCCATCCCAGAAGGGACGTGCCCGTCACAACGGTGTGCTCTGGCAGAGGAAGGGAGAGGGATCTGCCCATGACCCATTGCTGGTTCGAGAGCCACCACTGCAAATGGTTTGCAGTACCCTCCGAGATCTGGACGTGATCGGACAGGTTGCCCTGGTGCTGCGCCCACTGGAACTTCAGGTCCCACTGCAGAGCCCGCATATGCCATCTGGCATGATCGACCAGCAGGATGCAGGAGGCTATGAGGCCCAGCAGCCTCGGGGTCATCCGTACCGAAACCCAGGATAAGGGCCGAAAGATCGGAATCATAGCCTGAATATCCTGGACTCGCCGTTCAGGAGGATAAACCCGAAACTGCGTCGTGTCCAGAACTGCTCCGATGAAAAGGAGCTGTGGAGAAGGAATCAGGTGCGACTTCGGCACGTTGATGGAGAACCCCAGCGAGTGCAGGAGTTCGGCCGTAGTCTGGAGGTGGGAGAAGACTGCCTGGGACGAGCCCGCCTTCAGCAGCCAGTCGTCGAGGTAGGGGGAAGACTGGAACCCCTGCCCGGCGCAGATGAGCTGCGACCACCGCCATCACTTTCGTGAACACCCGAGGGGCGCTGGTAAGGCCAAAAGGGAGCACGGTGAACTGAAAATGCTCGAGGCCTACTGTGAACCGCAGGTAACGCCGGTGGGCCGGCAGGACGGGGATGTGGAAATATGCGTCCTGCAAGTCCAACGCTACCATCCAGTCTCCAGGGTCGAGAGCAGTCAAGACCTGAGTTAGGGTGAGCATCTTGAACTTCTCCTTCCGGAGGAAGCGATTGACGTTCCGGAGGTCCAAGATAGGACGCATGTCCTCCTTGTCCTTTTTGGGCACCAGAAAATAGTGGGAGTAGCAACCACGTCCTACTTCTGGGGTCGGAACGCGCTCGATGGCCCTCTTGGCCAAGAGGGCCGCAACTTCCTTTTGAAGAAGCACTAAGTGATCCCCTGACATGCGGTGGAATGGAGGTAGCATGGCTGGGGGGGTGGTCTCGAAGGGGAGGGAGTAGCCCTTTCGGACAATGTCCAAGACCCACCTGTCCGAGGTGATGGCACGCCAGAGGTGAAGGTGATGGCACGCCAGAGGTGAAGGTGATGGCGGACCCTGTCCCCTACTGGCGTGCTGTGCACCTGAAAAGAAGGACTAGGAGGGCTTGGGGGCCGCGGACGGGGCGGGGTTGGTGGCCTGACCCGCCACGGCGGGAGCCACGTCCTCTGCCACGCGAAGACGTTTGCTGCGCGGGCCGGTGGCTGGGCAGCGGACGTGACTGGGCGCCCCTTCCGTGGCTACGAAAGGGGCGAAAAGCAGACGGTTGCGGAGGGCGTATAGCAGAAAGGACCAGGGACTTGGCCGTAGCCCGCGAGTCCTTAAAGCGCTCCAGCGCATGGTCTGCCTTGTTCCCAAAAAGACCGATCCCATCAAAGGGCATGTCCATAAGGGTGTTTTGGACATCACCCGAGAAACCAGTGGTTCTCAGCCAGGCGTGACGGCGCAGCGCCACTGTCGTCGCAAGCGATCTGCCTAGCGAGTCGGCGGTATCAAGGCCACATCCGATGGTGTACTTTGCCGCATCTCTTCCCTCCGCAATGGTGCGGGTAAGCAGTGTCTGGACCTCCTCAGGACACTGGGGCAAAACTTGCGCCACCGAATCCCACAAGGAGTGGGAATATCAGCCCAAGAGGCAAGTGGTATTGACAGACCGCAAGCCAGCACTGGAGGAAGAAAAGACCTTCCCAAATTGATCCAGGCGTTTGGATTCCCTATCCGGGGGAGCGGTAGGGAAGGCGCTTTGGGAAGCAGAGGCTTGGACCACCAAGCTCTCAGGGGTGGGGTGTTGGGAGAGGAACAGGGGGTCGCCCGGAGCAGGGCGATGGCGTCGGGCCACGTTCCTATCCACAGGAGCCCCTGTGGTGGGCTTGGACCAGGTGCCCAAAAGAACGTTTGAAAGCGCCTCGTTAAACGGCAGCAGTGGCTCCGAGGAGGTAGCCGCCGGCTGAAGCACTTCAGTCAGGCTGTTAGTCCTGACAGCCACGGTAGGCAACTGGAGGTGTAAGGCCCCAGCTGCTCTACGCAACACAGTTGCTAAGTTTGCTCCCTCCTCCGTTGCCACGGAAGGAGGAGACAGCATGCCAGAGTCAGGGGAGGTGTCCAGACCGCTGGCATCCCCAAGCTCCTCAGCCCAGTCCTGATCAAACTCACACTGCTGTGTGAGAGGGTCATCAGACCCCTCCCAGTTCTCCTCGTCCTCCAATTCTGGTTCAAAATAAGGAGGAGGGACATGCGGGACCCAAGGTCTCATCGGCGTCGGGGCCGGCGTCGAGCGACGCTGTCCGGCGCCGTGTCCGGATCCGGAGAGAACCGGGGAACGACGCCGCCCGGAGCTCCGGGTGGTGTTGGGAACGGCACCGGTGGAGGTGTCGTCAGGTCAACCGGCGTTGATCGGGGTTGTGGCAGCACCGGAGCCGGGGCCGGGACCGAGGCTGGTGTGACAGGCAGCGCCGGGACTGGAGTCGCCGGCGGCGCCGGAGAAACCCCATCAGGGCCCGCAGGGCCCGAAGGCGCACCGGGGGAACCTTGAGGCCCGAAGAGGCGGGCCATGGCCGACAGGAACTCCTGTATCTCGGCCGGAGTCGCCCCCGAACCCGGGAAGGACGGGTAATGCGGGGGCAGCTCCGCAGGCACTCCCGGAGCCGCGGGGACGGTGCCGACAGGACCCTCAGCCGAGTCGCGAGACCGGCGAGGGGAAGTCGTCGAGCGATGACGCTTCTTCGA